>VZSF01010491.1:1025289-1332644 GCA_013398295.1 Chionis minor
AGGTGGAGGCGAGGCTGCGGCGCCCGGCCCGGGGGTGGGGGGCCCCGGGGGTGGGGGGGGGGGGGGGGGGCGCGGTGAGCCGTGCTCCGCGCCGGGGCGCTGCCGCGGGGCTGAGTTGGGGCGGCTGCTTCACAGGAAAATAGGGTTTCCTTCGGCCCGTTTTCCCCTTAGCGGGAGCTGCCAGCAGTTCCTCGCAGCGGCTTGGCCAGCTCCGTACCGTCTGCGAAAGGCTGCGGACGCCTAGTTACAATCGTGCAGCAAAGAGAAGTCCCTTTGGGTGTTTGACTTTGAAACGGGCGTTGACATTGGGATTTGTGGCCAGGCTTTCGGGGGCGTTGAAACCAAAGGAGATCACAGGAGTTAGGCACCTGAAAGCTTTCGCAAATCCTCCTAGACAACTCCTTCATCTTTAAGGACCTAAATGGCTTTTAAACCTAGTTGCCCTGTCAATTTTTAAAATACTCTTTTAAAATACTTGGTTTTGTCCTGAGGTGCCTACAATGATAACATAGGTCCTGTTCTAATGTACTAGTATTATATATAAATACACACCTATATACACCAGAGCCTTATTTGCTTATGCCTGTACAGCCCAGGGTCCCCTGGGCTAATCCAATTGTGGAATCAAAACAGATTAAGCGCTTTGGTAATGAATAAAGTCCCACAGCATCACTACAGAGTAGATTTCATCTCCATTTCATAGAGAAAGAAATGTGAGCACAGACCACTTATTGATGTGCTCTAATTAACACAGTCCGCAGATAATGAAAGTAGGGATCAGAATGCAAGTCTCCCCTTTTTCAGATTTGTAATTTGACCAGTTTACCCGGTATTTCCAGATGGTAAATGGAAAAAAAAATATTAAATGTTATTATGACTCTGTGGATTATCAGGTTAATAGTGGAAGGAAAAATAACTATATAAAATTCTCCAAATCGGTCCTCCTCTGCTTTGAACGAGCTGCTAAAGCTGAATATTAGGTTGTAACAATGCTGACAGTTCTCTGTGATTTCTTATCAGTACTTAGATCAGGCCCTTAAAATGCCTAGAAACTAATTTATTGGGGAAGAGGATTATAATAGTCACTAGGGAGAGAATTTGACCCAGAAATTTGCCTATACCAACATTTAATGATAAGGAAACATGAGATACATGCAGAAACACAAAATTTAATTTTGGCTAAATGAATTATACACATATAATACCCAAAAAATAACTATAATAATTTTAATTAATCAGAGCAAAGAGTTCCTCCTCAGTACTCCAGGTTCTGCACACGAGCTCTTGCATCTCCAAAACCTGGACTTACTCGTAATTCCCGAGTCCTCAGATTTTGAAGCCAAACCTCCACCAGTCAGATTCTGCCTCTGGTTCATTCTCATAGCAGAGCAACTGGCTTAAACTACCTGGGAACTCTCAATGTGTAAGAAAATTGCCAGGTGGTGAAAAGCGACATTGCAGATCTTTGTCACTTCCTTTTCTTTCTCTCACTGCCTGAGATGAGACTGGCAAAAACCAAGGCTTAGCCAAAGCACTTCTACACTTCAGTTATTACCAGCTGCCAGAACAGCCCCTGTAATCTGGGGGCAGCAAGGCATATATTAGAATAGTCACTGAACTGCTCTAATTTATGCCATAAATTGAAATCTGAGAAGGCACTCAAGATTTATAATATCACCTCAGAGTTACAGAAGACAAGTGACAGTATTGTTCTGCTCTGTCCTATAGACTATGCCAGGTCACGTGCTGTTAACATTATCTTACACAAACAGAAGAGGAGTGCTATGCTGCTTATAGTTGCTAAAAGGGACCTAAAGCTAACAGCAGCAAAGATAGAGGTTTACATCATTTTCCATCCTGGTACAAGCACTGTTGCTTCCAATTCATTGGCACAAATCAGTGGCGTGCTTTGTGGCAAAGCACTGAATATCTGGCATGACTTGGCAAGCTCATTTTGAAAACATTTTTTAAGAAGATGTCCATATTTTGAGCTTTGAGCACCTCTTGTCAGGCATCGGATTAATTTGGTGGAAAGAAGGGAGAGAACTGCGTAGCTCGGAGTGGTTCAATGGGTGAGTTTGGGGACACTCACCCATTCACGTGCTCTTTTCCACCTGTTTCCACCTTTGTATGTTTACAAGCAGCCATCCCCTGATGTGATTAACTTTTCCTTTCTGTCCTCCTCCCAGTACAGCCAGCAGTCGCCCACTCTATGCTGCATAGCTGCAGCCGGCTACTCCTACCCCACTGCTGCTCTTTCCCTCTCCTGCCTCTGCGCCCCTGGCAAAGAAATGTCCCCTTCCTCCCCATCCTTCCAGCAGGATCATACCTCCTCTCCACAAGTTGTGGTCAGCACTGCACAAATTGGAAGCAAAACACAATCTTTGCATAATTTATAATCAAGGAAAATAGTCCTATGGTTTGGTACAGCTGTTAACTGTGTGCACTACTCAGTGGTCTCATGTCAGCTAACTGAAAACAAAATACAAGACGAGAAATAAAATGCACCTCAAAACTCCCTGATTATATACCCAGGTTTTAATGCTTGGCAAATGCTTATGCTCTATGTGTTCTTGAAGGACTGGAAGAATGATTGGCTAATAAATTTATTAACAAGTTTGGCACAAGGTCGCCAGGTGTAAGGGAAACACTGGGAAAAAGCATGAAGAGGTGTAGAAAAATGGACAGTAAATCATAGCTCTACATGAGACAGCATGAAAAGACACATAAGAATAAAATGATTAGTTTTGTAATTGGGCCTTGAAGATAAGGATCAGAGTTTTACCAATAAATGATAGCAAGGAATCAAAGGAGCAGATATATGATAAAAATGACAGACAAAGAAAGTGAACATTGCAGCTGTGTATTGAATAAACCAGAGAAAAGCCAGAGAGGAAGACTGTGCCACTCAAGAAAAACATTAAATGAGGTGGAACAGGAGTTCTAGCAGGGCAAACATCTGCCCCATGTTACAGCTGTAATGGGTGACATGCAAAAAGTAGAATTTTGTAGTAGCTACTGCCTCAGTTTCATGCCATAGTTGACTTCAAATCATTGCCTTTTTGAACTAGGCAGTGTTCCATGAAATGCTTTTTTATACTTCTGTAAAATATCCTTCCCCTTTGATTCTGCATATTTAGGCAAAAGTCCACATCTGCAAGAAGCAGTTTTCAAAACACACAGATAGAGTGAGGTTAGCACCTGAGAAAATCCCCAGACAAGACTGACAGACCTGGCAAATGCAAGGCACTCCAAATAATACAGTTACACTACTGGCAACAACAGCGCTCTGCTTCCCTTTCTGCATAGTAAACATGCATTAAGCCTGACCTGGAAGAACTGCTTCTTTGGATGAGTAGGTCTCCATGCTTACTCAGTTCTTGCCCTCCCTGTTGAGACTGCCAACAGCATTGCCAATTAGTGCCAATCCTGAAAGCAAATTGTAATATGAATAGGTCTTTAAATTTTTAATTCCAGACTTTTGCACTGGTGGTGTATAAATGTTTCATTAGCGCACTCCATTCTGTAAGAGGTGGTTCATTCACTCATATTTCTGCCTTACCTCTGGGAAAAAAAAGCTGTCTACCTGAAGTACTAGCAGAAAATGGGCAAACAAGAACGTGTACTTCTGAGTGCTCCTCCCAGCTTTAGCAGTAAACTCTGTAATCAGAGTTCTTTTCTTGGGCAGATGGATTTATTGAAAATACATACTACAGTGCCATGAAGATCACCTTAAATTTTTACCTGATGTGCTTTATCTCTACATACTCACTCTCAAGCAATATCCAAGATCAGGAATTCAGAAGTTTTATTTGGTGGGGTACAACCCATTGGTGTTAGTGGCAGGATACCTAGTAATGCCAATTGCAGTGGTAGGTTGGAAGTGGGTAAAAAAATACATAGCGGCAACTGTCTGCTCGGGGCTGGGGCAGGCACGACTGGACACACAGCATAGTTTGGAGGTCCTTTCTTCTTACCTTTGAGGGTCTGTCTCCTCAGACCTTAGGATAGAATGAATTTCCTACTCCAGAGTAAGCAGAACCCACTTCATTTCTTTCTAAGAGAATCAATTCTCTTGGAATTAAGAGAGACTCGTGCCATTAAAAAAAGCTTTTTTGACAATGAATGTGAAGCACAATTTACTTTCCATAGCACTTGCAGAGCATCAGGCAAGGGCATTTGAGCATGCTGATTAGGTTCAGATCATCTCAAACGGCATTAACAGGCTGGTGATGTTACAGTATAAATCCTAGCGACAATAGGTATATGCATGAACAGAAATATCCCATTCAAGTAAGTGGAACATGTAATAAACCTGAGAAAAATATAACATATCATCTATTAATTGAGTATGTTACCAGATGGAAGGCGTCTCTGCCAGGGGAGGAAAAAGAGCTAGCGTAGGCCTCCACATGCTGCAGGTGCACTTATCAAGTCCAAGTAGTGCCACCATCTTGTCAGGTAGAGATGATGTGATCAGGACTAAACAGCCTAATTGCTAAAGACACTTTTCCTGATTACTGGCACTTGAGGAGCTGCATGAACACTGCATGAATCACTGTCAGGAGACCTGCAGAAAATCACGCTTAGAGGAAACCTCTGGGAAACATTTACACTCTGACATTTAAATTTTTGTACCTTCAGGGTTAAAAACAAGAATTCTGCCCAACATTCTTCAGGCCTTTATATATCACAGCACATCAGGAGGTTGTACAGGAAGAGGGGGAAGCATAACCCACTGATCCCCTTTTTGGGTCTCCCTCAAGCCATTGCTTTGGGGTTATATCACTGTGACTAAACATCAGAAACCCCTGCCCGCAGTTTCAGGCGGATTCAGGGAAGTTGTGGGGCTGCGTGCTGGCACAAACAAGTAGAACTGATACCATCTTAATTTGACTTCTGTCGTGGTTTGGGCTGGACTGGCCACTGAGGCGAAGGACAGATATTCTCCCCCACTGCTCTCTTTAAGGAGAGGAGGGAGAGAGATAGAGAGACCTATGAGTTTTGAAGGAACTAAACTACTTCAATGAAATGTTAATAATGAAAAAGAAAAATAATGAAATATATACAAAACCATATCAAGCTCCCAGGATGACAGTCATGTCACCGGCAGACACTGGGGGAATCCCAGACTGTACTCAGTGATGGAGAGGAACTGGATTCCAGATCGGGATTCCAGATCGGATCAAAGGCAGATGAACAGACAGACTCCTCCTTGGACACCAGCCATTGAAGAAAGAGAGCTGACCCTTTGATCCCTCAGCTTTTATACTGAGCATGAGGCAGGTGGGATGGAATACCCTGTTGGTCAGTTTTGGGTCACCTGTCTTGTCTGTTCCTCCCCCCAGGTGTGACCCCTCTACGCTTTTCTGCTTCCACCCCTCCAATGGGGCAAGTAGCAAAGTTGTCCGGCCTTGGTCGTTATAGCAATAAGTATAAGCAAGAGCCTCTCTGCATCCCATCCCTTGGCATCAACTATAAACATGGGTCTTATCACTCTGAGAGCGAACAGTGTCTGCATAACACACTGTTAATTTCAGCAGTTAGAAGAGGCTTAGCTGCAAAGTAAAATTACTGAACAGAAAATTTGTTCTGTTTTACCTCAGACCAGGACAACTTCAGACACAGAAGCATACTGCCAGCACATTGTGCAGAGTTTTTGTGCAAGTCTGCTGACGGAAGTGCTAGGTTCCTTGATGGATAACCCTTGAGCAAGGAGCCTTCCAGAAATTCTCTCTCCCCTTCACAACATCTGTGTATCAGGGACGTATAGCGACGTGTTGGCAGCACGGAAGAGCATTGTGAGCTTGGCACAGGCCTGTTACCAAATGGCGTACAACAGGAAGGTTACATATTCTGAGAGCTCTGTTCCCAAATTCACATTCTGCTTTATGAGGTCTGTTTATTATTAAAAAAAAAAATCAAAGTCAATATTATGATTACTATAAAATTATGGAAAAATTGTTGCTTCTCACAACACATTTTAACAAGGGTTATCACTGGCCCTTCACAGTGCTGTAACCAGAGAAATAGGAAAGAGATGGTAATTTCTCATTCTGCCATGCGGTATCCTTGTGCCCAGTCATGAGCTCTTACAAAGAACAGATAGACAGGAAGAGATCCTGCCCAGACTCAGGATGGAAATTGAAGATAACTACAGCTCCAGCTGCAGATAGATTGAGGAGAAGACCCTTCCTGCACTGTGGTTATGCAGCCAGCCTCATGGTCTACCTGAGAGGCAAAGTCAGCTATGGACAGCTAAACACAATCTAGACCTGCATTGCTGCATCCTGTGGTGTATTCTGGTCACTGTTTTTAGCATTCCCAAACCATGTTTTAATCTTTAGCTCAACAGAGAGAAAGTAAACCGACCTTACATCTGCACCCTAAGAAATGCTGGATTTTCCTGGCTCCAGAGGGCAGTGGACTGCCCTGGACAAGTTTAGATGCCCTCAATTGTCTACACGGCATACTTTTCTTAAATGTTAAGGCCCTAGCTGACATTAGTATGGGCTGCAAAGTTCGTGGAGAGAAATCCTCCTTGGCAAATGTTAGCCAGAGCCATTTTGGAAAACAACAAGAAAATGGGGAGCCAGTATGAGATTCCGTGATTGCCCTGAGTTGTCAACCTCTCCAAAGCTCCATGGCAACAACTAAGGCAGAAACAGGTTTGAGGCAGCCCACGAGGTTTCTGTAGGCTCTGCCTGTCCTCATCCCAGGCCTCACAGTTCCTAAATAGAGCTGGTTTGAGGAAAAGCTCAACTATTGTGTGGGAGCCCTAAAAATGGTGCCACGGTATGTACACACTATAGCTTTCTGCAGACATTCTTGCTCACAGAAAGAGTAAAAGCCAAGCCCCTCTTGTACATGTAAATAGGATTAATATTCTGAGTTTCACCATCTACCTACCTACTGTCTACCAGAACTAGAAAACAGTTTTGGATTGGGTTTTTTTCAAAGTATTGCTTTACTTTTTTTTTTCCCCTGTAAGATTTTAATAGCAAAACCAACATTTTTTGTGGCATACTTCCAATTTTTGAAGTAAAATCATATGACTTAGGGGTTTAGTTTTCTTTATTCTATTATTCGTATTTTTGATTGCCTATATTTGTGCCCTACCATATATCAAAAATGAGCTCTGTATTTCCAGGAGGAGACTGAATAGGGAGGAAATTCAATGTTGTAACCATCATCCTCCTTATGATATAAGCGCTTACATGAGAAGACGGTTTCCTGAAAATGACTGAATTATCCATTTATCTCCACTGGAAGCTTCTTCCTGTCAAGAGGAATGCTTGACCTCCAGATCTCACATATCTTTGCCCAGACTTTATGCATGGCATGAGATAAGGGGTAAGTACAAACTCAGTGGATTCTACATCAAAGTTTGGTCTTTATTTCATCTGTGGTTTGATAGACTAATTACATCAATAGTACGGTTCTGTGACCATTGGTATATTTTGCTGAAAATATTACCTAAAGCATACATTTTTCAACTTTTAGTCTATTTTGTATTTATCTGATTGGCAGTTTCACACTAGGACAGTTGGGTCCAAAAATAAGTATTTTACAGTAGCGTTTTGGGAGCTGAAGTTGACAAATCCATATTCTTAGATTCACTTACTGCCAAAATTCAGTGCTGTTTATATCAGTAACTGCCAGTTTAAAGGAAAAACTGCACTTAATAGCGATGTAGGAAACTCTCAGCTTATCCAAACATTGCATGTGTAAAATTCAAACATTTCATTTTCATGTTCCAGATTGGAAGTAGTGGTCAACACTTAAAAAAGTAAATGCCTAAAGTCAGATTCCTAAACAAGTGCAAAAGATCCTTAAAGGCCACTTACCTGAAACCAGATTAATTTTATGTAGGGAACTAATTTGAGGCAGCTACCTGTGAAAATAAGAGACATTGTTGCTCATCTGACAATATGAATTGTGGAAAAGATTAAGGGCAAGCGCCAGACAGCTTCCTAGCCAAATAATTTTCGACTCTGGAAACCTACCCAAACTGTCAAATGTATTAAGGAAACAAGTTTTTTCTCCCAGGCAAAAATGAGTAAGAGCTTCAAAATGAGATTAGTAATAATAATAATATATTTTGATAATAATAAATTATTTTGAAGTAATGCAAGATTTTTATGTGTAAATGCAATTTTCTGCAGTTGCTTTAATAATTCAGCAATTTTGATGTCAACAGCACATTTGCAAACAGCAAATTTGCACCTCCTCAATATGTTATTCTCTCTTTCTTTTCCAAGCAACTCTCTCTAAATATTGGGGTTTGTGTCCCAAATTATCTTTTCATACGTGACATTTCATCTTTCTAGCCTGTTTATGGCAACAAGGTAATAAACTTGAAGTGCTTAAGCAAACTTGTCTTCATTTTTTAAGTGTAGAGAGATTATGCTTCTCCAGAGGTAGCTTTTCTCTGTTGTAACTAGTGATTATGATAGGGGATGCACTGATTCCCAGAACTCAGAGATACAGTAGAAATATATAGAATGAAAAATATAATCATACACATTAATAGAAAAGCTGCCTGTATGAATCACTGTCCCAGCCTAAGTTTTGCCAACACAAACAATTTAAGAAGTATATCAAAATGAGGGGCATGTATTGAAGAATTATCCACCTTGTCATACCAGACTGAAATGTGGTACCAGTATCACTTAATGCTTTCAATATCATAAGAGTCTGTCTTGGGCTGCTTAGAATTATGCAAAATTGCACTCATTCAAGCTGAAGTTTTCTACGACAAAAATTTAGTTGAGTTTGTGATCAACCATATGTTTTTGCTATTGTTAATGTTGTGACTATTTTATTTTGCCTTTTTTTTTTTCAGAATTTTCAACCAAAACAATTCAGCCATTTCTAAGAATACATCAGAGGAAATACACTGTCTAATCACTACAAAATTCTCACAGCCATTCAGGACAGAGCTTCTGTGCTGTTATGCTTTAGAACCAGAACGAAAATTTGGTGGATCACCTTGATGTCAGGGACGATTTTATCATCCTTATGAGAATCCAGCCTAATTTGATGATAGACCTGTTATAGTTCATGTAGGACCAGTAGAAACATCTCTGTGTATATAAAAGATAAATTGCCCAAATTTTGTCTGAAATGAGCCTGATATTCACCCATGTACAAGAGAGAGTCACAAAGCCTGAGGGAGGCTTTTAATGACACTGCTTCTCAAAATGCTGAAAATTACTATTGCTTGTCTTTCCCGTGCTTTCGTTGCCTTTGCTACTGAATCCATGTAGCAAAGGGCATGAAGATCCAAACTGGAGGAAAGTGAAAGGAGCAGAAGCATAGGGAGAATGGAGGTTAGACACCAGAGGCAGGAAGGAGAAGAGCAGAAGGTGGGTTGGAGCAAGAATGTGGAAGTGTGGCAGTGCAATGTGTATGCGTAGACACTGTTGCAAAGACGTAAGAGCAGGCTCTCAGGAAGAACAAGGAAAAGTACAGGGCCAAACATGCTACAGGCCAGAGGAGACAGGGACAGGAGAGATGAGATCCACTTGGGCATCAGCTACACAGACACCTGCAGGTGATCCCAAAGTCTCACTCTTGTTTGTGCTTCTGTCAAACAGCTGGGGTGAAACCTTACGATTGGGTTAAGACCAAGCAGCTGTGGCGAACCCTTTCTGTAAGGAGCGCGTTCCTTCCCCGCTTGTCCTTCCTTCACTTCAAAGGTAGCAGGTTGGTGCTTGTGGTGGGCTGGCAGCCACCCCCCCACACCCCCCACGGCAGGACGGGGGTGGAAACAGCAAGAACATGAGTGAGAAAGCTCATGGGTCGGGATAGAGGCCGGGAGATGGCTTGCCAGTTATTGTCACAGGCAAAACAGACCTGACTTAAAACACCTTTCCTCATCCTCCTCCTCCTCCTCCTTCTCCTCCTTCTCCTCCTCCTCCTCCTCCTCCTCCTCTGACTTCAGTGTCCCCTCTGCTGTTTCTCACTCTTGTTCCTCCTTCCTCCTCTGCCCGTGTGGTGGTTTCTGCCCTTCCTTAAATACCTTTTCCAAGCGGCACGGCCGCGTGGCCCATGGGGTCACCAGCGTGTTGCTGCAGGTCCGTTGTGAAGCCGGCCGGAACCGGCTGCAGCCGGCCGCGTGCAGCCCCGACCCGCTGCTGCCCCACTGGTTTGGGTAAGGTGTGAGCCGGGGCGGGCGAAGGCTGCGCTGGCAGCCGGGCGGTGGCCAGCTCCCTCAAGGAGAAGGCCTCGAGATGGAGCCTGAGGAAGGGAGAGGGCGAGGGTGGGGGGCAAGCCGGTGGGGATGGCTTTCCGTCCTGCAACCTTGTAGGTTGCACTACAAGCCCAGCAAAGCACCCCAAATTTAGGAAATGCCGGAGCTGAAGTTTCCCTGGTAACCTTCACGTGCCACCTGTCGGCGTGCCGGTGCTTCACATTGACCTTCGAGGACGTGTTCGGCATCCAGCCTCTCCACCACACGACTGGGCTCCGGCCGGAGCGCCGTGGGGTGGTAATGGGGGAGCAGTCTGGCCAGCGATGGGGCTGGGAGAGGCGTCCAGGAGGCCCCTGGCCGGGCTGCGGCTGGAAGCGGCATGCGGAAGGGTGAGGAAGGCGCTGGTGGGGCACCGCTCTTCGGGCAACAACGGGGGGGAGGGTGGGGAGGGCAGAAGTTCCTCTGCCGCCATTAAAATACAAACACATTTTGCTTGGTGTCCCTTCACTGCTTTGTGGTTGCTTAAACAATAAAAAGTCTGTACTTTGCTTTATTACTATGTCTCACAACATGAAGGCGTCTCAAATTTTATAAAGGTACCTGGAAACAAAATAACTGCAAAATTAAAAACTGAAGCGGAATATCTTGGAGAAATATAAGGACAGACTTTCTTTTTGAGTTCTCACAAAGACAAAGTTTATTTTCAATCAGTACTGCTAAAAGCAAATTGAATTGGAAAAATCGTAGAATGGTAGGATGGTTTAGGTCAGAAGGGACCTTAAAGATCATGTAGTTCCAACCCCCTGCCACGGGCAGGGACACCTCCCACTAGACCTGGTTGCTCAAAGCCCCATCCAGCCTGGCCTTGAACACTTCCAGGGATGGGGCATCCACAGCTTCCCTGGGCAGCCTGTTCCAGTGCCTCACCACCCTCACAGTGAAAAATTTCGTCCTGAGATCTATTCTGAATCTCCTCTCTTCCAGTTTGAAGCCATTACCCCTTGTCCTATCACCCTTATAGAAATCCACTGGAAATTTCTAAATGAGCCTTACAGAGCACTTTGGAAAACTGGCCTGCTGCATCTTCAGCCAGGCTCACCCAATCAGCATGTCTCTAGCAGTTGAAACTCCTGTTCGCCCTGAATAAAGATAGAATCTATTTCACCCACAGAACTGTTGCAATAAGAAATTAATTCATTACAAAACACTCTTGGATTACAGCAATGAATGTCACAGAAAATACCAGGCAAAAATTAAGAGTTCCATGTTCATCATAAGGACTGGGGTATATTATGAGGTATATCAGGCCTGAGGTCACACATAGGCAAGGCAATATAAAGAAATATAAAAAAGATACCCACTCAAGGAGCACTTGACATGTAACTGAAAACACAAGTCTATTTTTTAATACCGTGATAATGCATCTGATTGTGTACAACTACCCAGGAAACCTTGATTCTGACCTATTCAAACTATTTAATGATTTTAAAGTCCTTTTGATATTGTTGATATACAATGCAATACGCTCTGAAGTAAACTCATGAGATGCTAAGGTGAGTATACTGTCTTAGCCATCCCTTTAAAGTGAAAATAAGCAATTATTTCCAATAATGCAATCAAAAATTGAACAAAAAGAGGTTTGATGACTTCTTAAATAGCAGTTTAAAAGGCTCTTTCAACAGCCACACTTTCTCCTTCCAGAAAGAATGTTTTCAAGTTCTCAAAACCATTTATAATCATTTTGATGTGTTACATTTTTTCTGTCATTGCAGTGCATTTAATGTGATAATTAGAACTGCTAGCAAATATAGGGGAACTTTATAAGGATATTAAATCACTCTAACACAGCTCTAGGTCCTGATGGATTTAGTAATGACTTCTAAAATGAGATTCCAGACGAATCAAACGATTAAATGCTTGATCCAGTAAAAAAAAAAAAAGAAGAAAAAAAAAGATATTGTCAATGACATAAAAGCTAAAGAAGTCTTGGAAAGGATAATATGTATATATCTCTCAACTCTGTGTCATGATAATTTGTTGAATGAAAAACTAACCCAAAGCACATAAGCTATTTTTCAGTTCAGCCATTATGGCAAGATTTAGAGAGTTAACAATAATAAGTTCTCTTATCCCTGCAGCATTTTATTCTGACTCCAGGAGGGTCAAAGCCGTAATTATTTTCCATAGGGAAATTATCCTGCTATTAACCCACCATTATATTTTATGTAGCGCAGTTAATGCAAACACCCTATAGTGTTGTATAACTAAAGGATAATTCATTAAAAAAATACAAATTTAAAGTAAGATAAGTAATGTAAAGTAACCCTTTAACTTTTCTAACTAGTAGAAAACTGAGGTCAAAAAGTTCATTGGGGACCAGAGGGTGGGCACAAGTGGAGAGTGTCTGCCCTTCACTGACTGCCTGTGGGAGGCTGGTACCGTGGGAAGATTTCGGCAGCAACTGAGGCTGGCCAGCTGTGACACTGCACCTCTGTCCCCTGTGGCAAGTCTCCCGGCAAGCATGAGGAAGTGAGATACATACGGAGGTATGCCTGCTGCGACAGACTTCGCTGTTCGTAGTAACATGAGGAATATTTATGCATGTCTGTAAAAAAAACCCCTGAAAACAAACCCAAATCCAAAACGTTCTCAATGCATAATTGGTGTTTTTATCTCTGAAATAATCGCTTCTAGTGGAGGCAAATGTTCTTTTAACAGTCACGGTATTTACCTGGATCTACAGTTAGGTAACTACACTAAAATATATGTAATTACCATTTGTCTAGCTTGAAATAATTGTTAAATTTTTATTTGCCAAACCATTTTGGCTATGTAAATAAGCCCATATTTAAAACCCAGAAATATAATCAAGACATCTGAATGAGGATTCCTTCCAGCAGAAACCATGACAGGTTTCTAGGGTGTGAAGAAACAAGGATGTACACACTGACCTCACCCAGACATACAGCTGGGGCAGAGCCAGGGCACATACCTGGACCTGGGAACTGGGAACTGCTGTCAGCTCCCACAGTAGCTTTAGTATCACAATTACACCTGAGTACCACCGTGGTTAGGTACAGGCTCTGTTTCCATGCCATGTGTTAGACAGAGAGAAGCTAGCATGGTCACTGAAAAGAGTGGACAGGTCAACTTTCCTGCCATACTAAGTTCTTTAGGAAAAACATGAAAACTGGTATTTTAAGTATCTAGCATATAGTATGTGCAATGATATCAGTGTATGCATGTATTTCATAAACCTTCATAAAGTTTTCAAACTTTGTTCGTTTTTTTCTTGCTGGGTTCTGTGCATGTCTTAGTGTTGTAAAGCAGAGGCTGAGAGAATCTGTCATTTCTGATACCCTAGAAAGCAAGTTTAAGGCTTAGACCTGGCTGTCCTCATAAACTGGAAAGAAACCTGGAGGTTAAATGTTATCTTGTATCTTTGGAAGCCAGATCTCTTCGGGCCATTTTGGTACAAATTTGCAGGGAGTGCTTATAGCCAGACCATGCTTCAGACTGGGTCTCTCCTGTCTACCTTACTCATGTTTAAAAGAGTGTATTTTGTCATGGCTTCCATGGTAGGAAGCCAAATGGGTGTCAGCGATAGTGTCCAGTGACAGGACAAGAAGTAATGAGTACAAACTCGAATATAGGAAGTTCCTTCTGAACACGAGGAGGAACTTCTTTCCTTTGAGGGTGGCAGAGCACTGGCACAGGCTGCCCAGAGAGGCGGTGGAGTCTCTGACTCTGGAGACATTCAAAACCCGCCTGGACGCCATCCTGTGCAACCTGCTGTAGGTGGACCTGCTCTGGCAGGGGGGTTGGACCAGATGATCTCCAGAGGTCCCTTCCAACCCCCAACATTCTGTGATTCTGTGACACACACGTATGCATTTGTATAACGAATTTCAACAGATTATACTTAGAAATCATCTGGTTTTGCATTTGTACCATGAAAGTAACTGCAGATACAGCCCAAGAGTCAACAAAGAGACAGAACAACGAAGAAGGGGGAAAGAAAAACAGAAATGAGAAGAATCTTCTGAAATTCCCATATTTTTTTTTCCCTAGGCCACCAAGTTACCACTCCATCTAGACGATCCATAGCCCATTGGAAAGTAACATGGCTATGAACCGCCTTATTTTAGAAGACTCAGGTGTCTCGAGTATCAATTATTTTCTATCTTCAAATAGATGTCAAGGCATTTACTTCCTGGCACTATCTGTTTTTAATCTATCATTCCTTGTGGCTAACCAAACTCAGGCAAAATTACAGTACACAGAGTTAACTTTAGGTGTGTTCTGGAAAAAAAAGAACAGGATATCTTGATACCTGTGTCTGCTTGTGTTGTGGAAGGGCTGAGAACCAAACCCAAGGTACAAAAGCCGAACATCACAGAATCAGGCTTAAGCCACCGAGCTTCTCATTTCAGCAGGCAGCTTTGCAAGAACACAAGCGATCCTTGCTAGCACTTCACAACCTCAAGGCACCCTGGAGGCAGATCAAGTGGTAACAGGCTAACACTTTAAATCATAGACTAACCCCCCAAGCAACCCTCAGCAAACGGCTGGCGGTTGCAGTGGTATCAAAGCAGTATTTTTAACACTACTAACTTTAACAGTACTAATGACTAAGAGAAAACAAAGAGTGAAAGCTCACAGTTGTCATGTTATTTCATACTGAAAATTGCATAGCAACATTTCAGTTTTAAAGTGTGATCTTGGCGCAGGAACCTTGCCACCTGGTATTTATGGCAAACTCCTCCTCAGGTGAAAGGCAGTTGCACATCCAATCTACCTAAAATGAACAGCAGCGCATTCAGAGAAAGAAGTTCACTTATTTTTTCAGCAATGTGTGTTTTTTTAACAAGTAGGAGTTCTCTGGAGCATGCAGATCAGAAAACATTTCTTTGCAAAACAGCATTTCTAACCAGTGGCAGCACCTTTCCTCTTCTTTGCATGCAGCAAGAACAGAGGAAGGAAAAAAAAAAGATTTTACTACTTTCAGCAGGTTGCCATTTGTAGTTTGAGAAACACACAGCGCTAAATTGTCTGTCTCTTCCAAACATCATCCTACAGTTGCATCCACAAAACCCCAGAATTACCACCCAAAGCTTGCCAGTTTCTATTCTCTTTCTTTCAGTAGTAACAGTTTTCCAGGCAGGGTCTGTTGAGTCAAACTTATTTACATCCAAACACAAATCAGACACTCTGCTCAACGTTATTATTTTAGAAATGGCCCCTTTTTCTACTGAGATTCATAGATTTTTATGTTCTTTTTCTTCAACATGAGCAGATGTAACCAATAAAAATGTTTTGACAAACACTTTGAGTTTGCAGATTTTTGTGATGTATGGACATGACTGACTTGCTAAAAGAGAGGCATTCTGGCCAACTCACTGCTTAGTACTGTGGTAAAATTTTATTTTTGTATCTTTAGATGTGGGTCTGCAGGAAGAATCCAATGCCTTTTTCCTGCTACTTCCATTTTAAACCATTTAGAATAAGGGCTGTACATAAAAGAGACTATGTAGAAGACCAGAGGAGTAGGCTGCTTTCCAGATAAACCCTTGGACAAAAATTTTTGTATTAAGCTGAAAAAAGTATACTTTAAAACATAATTTCATGGCTTTTTTGATTTTTTTCTAGTACTGTAATTCATTTCACCAGCTTTACTGGCATAAATGGTGCTTTTATTGTACTATGATGAGGCATCCTGTACAATGCAATATAGCTACCAGAAGCTTAAAAGGCAGACAAGAAAGCTGGAATAAGTGAAATACGAAAAAATTTTGAACTATTTGATGAGGTCATTGTAGTGCTCTTGTCTTTCTAGATCACTTTATATATATGAAAGTAATTTTTAGCTCTAATAAGTCATTTGTGTGTTTTGACAGTGCTGGTGAGAAAGCATGATAACTGGAAGAGGCCAGAGCGTCACTCTTCTGCAATGTATTTCAAAATTTGTTGCAACAAAACCATATGCTTCTCTAGACAGAAAATGAGTATCTATCCATTTCCTGACAGACTGTATTAGGTGTTTACACTTGTCACCATTTGCAAAGCAGCAAAATACTTGTACTCCTGCACTTTAATACTTCTGTGACGAAAAGGAGCAAAGGACCAAATGAAGATTACGCACTGAAGGTTAATAGTTCAGACTATGCAGTACACGGGGTTTAATTTGATTCACAGCAGGCTCAGCAGAAACATGCTATTCAGTGTACCTAACACAGGGAAATAAACTCTTCTATGAGGAGCATTTAACTGTCAAAAATATGAAACAACAATCAAAATCTTAAGTTATTCAGTCTCTTCAAAAAGAAGAATGCCAAGAATTACAGAAACCACTTTCCAGAAACCACAGTCTCTAGAATACTTACTGACTTGTGGGATATAACTAATTGTTTGTAGTTAACTACAAAGAACTGTGACAAATGTGGAACTCTTTGGCTTCTCTCATAACTTGATGCTTACACCAAAGTGTAGCTGGAGCACGGTGATTCAATGCCATCACTAAAAAGTGCTGAATTTTACTCTGCATGTGACTGTGTAGAACTGCAGAGGTGGGTAAGTGCTTTCCTCGTCTAACTGCCTGAGATGGAGATGCATGTGGCCCTGTCTTTTCCAGGTACATTACCTCTCCATGCAGTGCTTCATTTCTTCTGAAATCAAAGCTCAGCTAGGCAAAATAACATCTTCACTGCGGAAAATGAAGTATCACCCACCAGGTGCACATCTATAATACGTATATATTTCTGTAATCAGAAATTGTGCCAGAAGCATTGAGATGGTGTTTATCTTAAAATACGTGCTGACGTTTGCCTACTGAATCACACAGCACTAGAAATGCCGGTATAGAATACTGTTTTCCATAGAAATGAAACACTGTGATATATAGTCCCTACACGGTCTATTTGAATTCTTAACTAAACCATGATCAATAATTATTCAGCTTCTTTTCTTTATGCATGGCAGGCTGAACCATACCTGCAGTGGGTAGTAGCTACAGTTCAAGCTTAAAAATTATCCATGTGGGCAAGAACAATCTTAGTTTTCTGTGGGACAACGTGGCACACAGCAACTATTGACAATGAATTACAGTTTTTTATGAATTTGCTGCTTGAGTAAGCGGCAGGCAGCTCTTGCATACCAAGTTTAAGCACATGTTACAAAATGGGGGGCTTGGCGCCCAGCTGAGTAGGGCAGTGGGTAAAGAGCTTAGGTGAACAAGCATCTTGCTTTTGGATGTAGTGTTTCTACCCAAGTTTGTGTTCCTCCACCTCTCTCAAATGAACCTTGTGGGAACAGAGTTGGAGACAACCTTGGGTAGTCAACAAAACATTGTTGCTTTGGTCGGCAGAAAGCCTGGGGAGCATGAAGGTTAGGAAGAACTGCAAATTGCTCCAAGAGGATGTTGTGGTCAAGCAAACAGCTCCATGTGATAATATGACTTTTTAGTTATGCTCTGAAAAGATATATAAGGCATGTGTAACTAATAATAAAGGTCTTCGCTGTCTTTGCTTGCCACGAGCATCGGAGTCTGTGACTTAATTGCCACAGAACCTGACTGTAATTTAAATCTAGGTTATGTCTGCCGGATAGCCAAATTTGGTAGATATTTTCTCAGCTTATTTAATGTGCAGGTAAGGTCAGGCTCCCCTAGAATACAGTCACTGCAGCTTTCTTTCCAAATGCAGTAGCAGTCCTCCTCTCCCCTGATTCTTCAATAAAACAGCTGGAAGGCTAAAGCATGCATTCAGGAATCAAGAAAACAATCAGATAGCAGAAAAACGTACGTGTCCTGACAAATGCCGCCTTCTGCCTGCTGTCAGTGGGGCACACCCCGCCTCCACAGCTGAAGCTGCACCATGTGAAGCTGTGTGTGAACAAGGAGTTCAAGACTTCGGAGGAGAGTGAGGAAGAGAAAGAAGCAGTCTAGCTCCACAGACAGGTATTTAGAGCACTGTACTGAGATGAGGAAAATGCAGCTTTCAGCCCCTCCAATGGCTATTTTGCTTTAAACTTTCTTCAGGCATAACTTAGACACAGATCAAGAGTTAGCATCCAAATTTTTTCCTTCCGTGGGAAGTGCCCTAGGCATTAGCTTTATTGTATAGAGGCAGACTTTCAAGAGAAGATGCTTCTCATGAGTGACAGTAACAGATATGCTTCAGGAAAAATCAGGTTAGAAAGCGGAAAGTGAACCGTGCTTCTCTGTCTCCTTCTTGAGTGTGGCTTTGGGCTGTAGATCTCAAATGCTAATAGTTTCCTGCTTACTACCTCAACGCCTGAAGAAGAGGCAGGGTGAAAACATGCCTGGTTGTTGGCTAGTTACTGGCTGCCTGTACTGAGTTTCCTTTGCACCTAGGAGGTGTTTATGTGAAGTGCCTTACTTGACTAGGCACCATACAGGAAAGCAACACATCTAAATCAGCAGAGCTAGTGCAACTGCTGGAACACAGTTTGCAATTCAGTACACAATATTTCAGATGTGCATTTTTCTTTCACCGTGAGACTGGCCAGTAGCTTTTCATCCTCTCCTTTTGAAACCCGTACAACTTAGTAGAGGGTTTAGTAAGACAAAGATGCAGGACGCTGTAACACCTGCCTTTCAAATCTTGGCATCTTTGGCACTAGCCCAGGGTAAATATGTGATCCTTATTCTTGACAACATTGTTGAAACACTGAATTCATGTTTGCTAACTGCTTTAGGTTGACTCTATCCAAAAAAGTACACAGCCACTATCCACAGGACATATAGCATGAGTGCAAGCTGATGAACGAATGTTATTTAACTCTAATCCCCAAAGTGTCATTTCCTTTTAGGTCTCTATTTCAATTCTGGAATTACAAACAAAAGTGCTGGTTCTGATTGATAGCTTTGGCCACAAGGAACTAAACTGAGATCACCGTTTCATTTAACATAGACATTAAAATCCATCTCTGTCATATTTTCAATATACTAAAAAAAAGAACACGTGATCCCCTCTTGCACACTCAGAAGTTACCTCAGCATCACCTGCCTGGTCTGTCTGACATCTCTCATCAAAATGTGGGACTGAAAGCTCACTGAATCATGTTATATTTATACAGTATTTTGAGGAAACAAGCTGAAATGTGGCACCTTGCCAGCTCACCTCTGTACTCATATCGCATATACACATGCCAACACACAGATCCCTATCGCTGCTGTAATTTGCCTCTGGCTTAACTACCAGTGTCCGTCTACTATAAAAGCACCTTGAGATCAGGCCACCAATGAATCCAGTCAACCCTTATGGCAGGGAAATGCATGAGCCATGTGGGCAAGGACAGGTGGGATCCTTCATGACACTTGCAAGCACATTACTGCTCTAGTGCATGCTAAGGGATAGTCAGGGTCTAAATTTTCTCCATGGCCTTCTCTAAAAGTCACCTCAATAGGATTTACAGCCCTTTGGAAACAGAATGAGATTAGATTTATGTAAAGCCCCAGCCTTGCATTTAATATGAATTTGATATGCTATGTTTGTATATCATGTTTAACACAAAAGGGGTAAGACCTTTTGCAGCTACTTCAGAATTATATGTGATTGATAACAGATCACTGTTACCTGATACCTGTATTTTTCTGGTAACAGTTAAATAACTGTGGACTAGGAAAGAACTGATGCCAGAACCCTGAAGAAGGAAATTCTGGTTTTTTTGGAGTGAGGAAACCTAAGCATATTATATATTCAGTTATTAGGTTTGTAGCCAAGAGGAAGAAAATACATGTTTGTTGCTGTATTCAGGTCACAAGCAGCATCTGCTTTTCAGCGAGATCCTTCTGTAGACAAGGTTTTATTGAATTATTTACACCTAAATCTCATGTACAAGGTGAACTGAATTTATATGCCTAAATATCTACCACCAGAATACCAGTCATGCACATCTTTTTGTATACAAGCATAATCTATACAACTCAGGTTAGACTGACTGTAGGCATTATCTCTACATGGGTGAGGAACTCCTAAAAGAGCCTAGTGTAAGTTACCGGTTACGGAGCAGTAGTAACTAGACATACGTGTTAAAAATATCTGGGGGTCAAAATGGAACGGCCAAAGTCAGAGGGAATTCCTCTTGAATAGTTCTGCTTCCTACCACTTGTTGGCTTCTGGAGCTTTCTGTATCAGGCTGTGATTATCAAAAAGATGAACTCCCAAATGCACAACTGGCTCTACTCCCTCCTTCCTCCTCACTGCACTGTGCACACAAACAAAACAGTGGTACCAGTTAATGAAGCAGCAGCTTTGGAAACTTGGTTCCAAATCCTCATTTTGATGGCTTTTTCTAGGAAGCAATTAAATACAAGCAGCAAAATTAACAAGGTTTTTTGGGACTGTGACAAAAGACAATGTGTACAACTGTATGAGAGAGAGGCCCGATTTGTTATCATTTATAGTAATTAAATAATATGTACTCTATTTTATTTTTACTGAGATGTTTACTGTGTGCATTCAAATTACTTCAGCTGCTGATTTGTCAGGAAATGAAGACAGGAAGGAACAATTGCAGAAGTATGAGGCTATCAGCAAACATTCAGGACCATTGACTTCGGTGTAACACATGTTGATTCTGCTAAACTACCCAAACTGGTTTAACCCAGCTTCAAAAACCACAGCAGAAGGTTTTAGCACCTTTAATAGATGGTGCCGAAAGGTCAACTGAGCAGACATAAATAAAATGCAAGACACAGAGTTTATAGCTGGAGTAAAAGATCGATACTGACTGACAGTAAGAGGAAAAATTATTAGATTAACAAGCCCATTTCCTGTTACCCTCTTTTCTTATTAAAATGAGTCATATTTTGAACAGAGAAAGTTGTTTGTGGGTCCCTTGTGAGTGGTTACAAGACCCTAAAAGGAAAAATGCACATACCTGGAGGAGCTAGGTCTGCTGGAGCATGAGTGGTGTTCTGTAACCTGGAGCAATCCAGAAGGTTAGAAGAGATTGCAGAGAAAGGTCAAGATGCAGGCTGCCTCATGCCACAATGAAGGGCACCGGCTTTCAGTTCACATTCAGAGGGATGTCTTTGCAAGTGCGAAATCTCAAAACTTGTAGCTTACAAGAGTTGCACGAGAGGCTTTCTTACGTGCCACTGTATTGAAGCCAGATCTTTTGAGAATTTCAATGAGAGTATTCTAGCAAGACCAGTAACTCCGTCACTTTTTGCTTAATAAGCATCAAACAACAAAATAGCAGTTCTTCATCTGTACTGGCACATACTGTGTTTTTAGTTACAAACAGCTTAACAGAAATTCTTCCTCCTATTTTCTCCCCCACTGCTGTGCCACATTTTTCCCCAAATGACTGCATGAATAATATGCCAACAATACTGGCATTTAATTTAATGGAAATAACTTAGAAGAAACAAAGATATCACAGGTAAAAAGTAATTACTTTTAATATCCTTCCGAGCTTACATTATTTAGGGAACCTGAAATTTCATTTTCCTATAATTTATTCTTTATTCAAAATCACAACATTTGTGCTTTGTGACATCACCATTGATTGCTGTGAAAAAGTCCACTATGTCACAAGCATAACATTTAGTGATTCCAAAATGAGAATGGGGCCAAGAAAACTTTTAACATAACAATATTGACAGTAAAGATAAAAGGAGAATCTAAAAAGGGTAATATAGGAGAGGTGTTGAAAGAAACGCCACTTATGAAATATTTAGGCTAGATGTTTAGATACAACAGATATAGATAATGTTTTCAGTTGTGCAAGACTGTTTCCCTTAAAATTTACTTGTACTGAAAACAAACCAAAGGAGAAAACTATACTGAGTTACATTGATTTGTAATTTTCCTTTTTTTGCAGAGTTTCTAGAATACACATTAATAGTGGCAGCTGGTGTCAGGAAATTCTGACCTGTGTCATATAATTAGTAAGATTTTATAACCCTGATGTTTAGAATAGAATAAGCTTCATCATAAAAAATTACTTCATTCCCTTGCGACTTAAATGAGAAAAATGAAACCTTGTGTAGAACTCTCAGACTGATATTCTTTGAGACAAATTCTGGCTTCCAGCTCCCTGGCTAAGACTACAAAATCTGTCAGTAGTGTAACAAATAGTCTTGCTTATTTTGCTGTCAGAAAGCCCTCCACGTTTTGAGGTGTAATCAACAGACTAATCAATTATTAACAGTAGTTTTGTCTTGTCATTCTGTTTCTCCTAATATCTTTCATAATATTTATTTTTTAGACATACATCTAGTTTTAATTTTTGCCCATCGTAGTGATGGTCTTCGCCCTCTGTAGCCCTGTGCATTCTTGCTAAGTGGGACAATTTTCTGTCTGCTTGTGCAAAAGGACAGGAAATGCTTTATATTCGCATTTCCTTTAATTTCCATGTATCACCGTCGAGTATTCTATGAGTGCTCTGAGACAACTCTCTTAACATTTAAAGAATCCCAGCTATTCAATGTCTTCTCTCCAGCTTGCTTAGCAATATAATCTTTCCATTTCTTTTCTTTAACTGGAGTCCTGACAAAGACGGTTAATTTACCAGGGAAGCCTCAGTTACAGCTGGTATTCAATCCCGCATTTCTCGTGGATGTCTTCTTGATACCAATGTCTTTGAAACAGTTACAGAATAATGATAGCAAGGCATTTGCTTTTGCTAGTTGCTGATTTTTACCCAAAAGCTTTTCGGAGAAACCCAGTAGCACAAGGTCTTATTTTTCTCTGGCATGTTGTAATGGATAATGTTCAACTGCATTTCTTCCCACAGCTTTTCCCCGTTGTATTGCATTTTGCCTTTGTTGTATAGGCACAGCTGAGCCTGAGCTACTATTGGCTTAGCTTCGGCTTGCTTTGAGATTATTCTCATGTGGCTTGGTTTAATTATTTTCTGATTTTCATTTTATGTCTTTGAACAAGTAGCTCAACTTACCTAATTTTCCCTAGCTTTCTTTACCTGAAAATCAGATAAAATAGCTCAAGATTTTCAGAACTGTATATGGAATCACACAGTTATATTATTAAAAAAACCAGCCCTTTAGCTAACCAACCAAACAAAAATCTCCTAACCAGACTACAAAACAGTAACAACAAAAAAATTCCCCTAACCAGTAATTATTCTTTCTCATGTTCTATTTAGTTTCAAAATGTACCGTTTTGACATTGTTTTTGTTTTGTGTTTTGGTGGGGTTTTTGTTTGTTTGTTTTTTAACATGGAATTTGGAGCGTCCATGCTCTACATGGACATCTTCTCCCATATCTCATCTGGTCTAATATCACATTACTTAGTTTACTAAATCTGTAAGTATGACCCTATGTAGCTTTACTGTTAAGCCATTTTTTTATATCTCCTTCTATTTTGCTTTCTCTGGTCCTTCTTGAAGGGTATCAGATTATTTAATTTTAAGAAATAGACTATTAGGTGATAACATGGTCTGGTGTATTGTACCTAGTTAGGAATCAATTTCTCTATTACTGATTCCAGTAGTGCTTTATTACAGTGCACAAGACTGTGCCTTTTATTTTCCTTTTTCTTTTCCCTTTAGGTTAAAAATTTTGAGGAAAGATTACGTACTTGTATAATGTGGCTTAGGTCTTGGGTGACCTCTAAGAACACTAACACAAATTATTCAAACTAATTTAGTAGGAAGATCAAGACACGTTCTAGCAGTTTGTGACCATAAATTAGCTCATACAAACCATGTCATTTTCTGTTTCCACAGACAAAATGCCAGGCAAAGCAAAGCAAGGAGGCCATCCCACCTCCTGAGGGTATGTTAAAAGGGACAGAAGAGTAATGCTGACCCTTAAAAAGCAGTAAAATAAGCAACTACACAGGCTTCCTCATTTTTAGAAACAAGTTGTTATAATTTTTGCTTGTCCCTAATCTTCAAACCACTGATCCAAGTTTTAGAAAAAAAGCTTTTGGCAGTAGCATAGAGAAGTTTGCCTAACCACATCTCATTAATACACGATAGTAATGAAAAAAAAAAAATCTCCCCAAAAGCTAACACCAATCGCCGTATCTTGCCAGAAACCAGACAAAACAGTCAGCGGGTCTGGTCCCCATTATGCAGGACCTCCACCCCTGCTTTAAATGCTTAGTCATGACATTGCCTTGCCCAGTGAACAGCGAGAACATTTCAAAGTAGGCCACTTGTCTACCGGAACACTCAAAGTCATGATGCAAACCGTGGAACCTAAACACATACCTGAACTGAATCCAAAGGAGAGTCTATCAAACAAAACAAATAGATATACTTAAAAATGGCACCTCATGTAGGGCTACAAAAAAAGCCTTAACTTGTGATAGCAGCAGGTAGGAAAATAGAGGTATCAGCAGGGAGTTGGGAGGCACCTTCTGGAGGTACCATGAAAAATCACCTGTCTACGAAAATTACAGTGAAACAGCATGCTTCTGAATTTCAGCAAGATTTTTATGCAGATGGGGGTTTACATTTTCTGCACCTGCTGTCAGTACGCATTAGACCATAAACATCAACAAACATTGATTAAGCATATTGCCCAAATGAAACATTAGGCAAAGAAGGAAGGAAACATCTCAGAAACTCTAAATCATAAAAGACAAATTACTTACACCGCAGCAATTTAAGGCAGAGTCATTGCTGCTTATCAAACTCAACTGTGTTGAAAGTTGTGTAGATTTTTTGGGGGTAAAAGTAACTCAACTTTTTTGTTTGACAGCTCCCAGAGGTCAGTTGTCATCAACCCCAATAAAACTATGGAAAACAGATTACTGGTTAGGTGCATGAAGGTGTAGTTCTTATACTGCGTGTCTCTGGAGAAAACATGCAAAAAAAGGCACTTCCCTGGTAGCAGGGACTGGAAGCCTGGCAGAGGAGAGACCAGCAGAAGGTTCTTTTGACCAGGCTGCAGGCTAAATCAACAGGCTAAAATATGACTCCTCTATTTCTTACTCGACTGTTTGCTGTTTGGAAGTGTTTTGGGACAACACAAGCATCAGGAATCCAACTATCCCCTGCACTCGCCTCATTACTGAGCATAAGCAGCCAGAATCTGGTCAGGAGTGTTTAAAGCTGTGTGGCAGAGAGAAAGGCATGAAAGTAACAGATAAGTAGGAAGAATCTGAGCAGCCGCACAGTCTTTTTTTCCTGGTGGAATAGACTTACCCAAAACCAGACCAGTAGGATTCAGTGGCCATTTTCTTTCCAGTATTATAAATGGTTCATGAACAATTGCAAGATACATGGGGCGGTTTTGGCATGATTTAATCCATGTTCCAGCTGTTATTTTCAACAGCATGAAGCACTATAGGTAAAGGTTATCTATAACATATTGAAAGGCTTGTTTCTGCGTGTTAACAGCATATTGCATGAGGGTTTTATTATGCAGACATGCTTAGTTAAAGATGAGCTTCAATAAATAATAAAAATGTTAACATATTGCTCCAATAAATAAAATATGTGTCATATGGGGCTTGGTTGCTGAATGCCTGTGTGACTCCAGAGAATCTTGAAGTTAACGGCATTTACAGGGATCAGAGCTGTTCTGTTTCCTGAGGATGGAGATCCTCATTGCCCCTGCAGTGATGCGCACCTTAGCTGTTGTATTAGATTTGCGTACCGGAGGGTACGCAGAGGGGCTACAGGGGTGGCTTCTGTGAGAAGCTGCTAGAAGCTTCCTCCATGTCTGATAGAGCCGATGCCAGTTGGCTCCAAGATGGACCCACTGCCGGAGCCCCTCCCAGATGCCCCTGCAACCCGTGGTAAAGACAATGCTGGGGCAGGCTGTCCTCCTGCATCTCTTGGAGGTCTACAATGGAGCAGATATCCACCTGCTGAAGGAGCCTACATCAGAACAGACGGATGCCCAAAGGAGGCTGTGACCCCACGGGAAGCTCACGCTGGAGCAGGCTCCTGGCAGGACCTGTGGCCTCATGGAGAAGCCCACGCTGCAGCAGGTTTGCTGGCAGGACTTGTGACCCCTTGGTGGACCCATGCTGCAGCAGTCTGTTTCCAAAGGACTGCACCCTGTGGAAGCGACTCATGCTGGAGCCGTTCATGAAGAACTGCAGCACCTGGGAAGGACTCATATTGGAGAAGTTCGTGGAGGACTGTCTCCTGTGGGAGGAACCACACGCTGGAGCATGGCAAAAGTGTGAGGAGTCCTCCCCCTGAGGAGGGAGTGGCAGAGACATGTGATGAGCTGACCACAACCCCTATTCCTCATCTCCCTGCACCACTGGGCGGGGGAAGAGGCAGAGAAAACTGGGAGGGATGTTGAGCCTGGGAAGAAGGGAGGGGTGGGGGGAAGATGTTTTAAGATTTGGTTTTATTTTCTCATTACCCTTCTCAGATTTGATTGGTAATAAATTAAACTAATTTCCCCATTAAGTCCGTTTTGCCCATCATGATAACTGGTGAGTGATCTCTCCTTGTCCTTATCTCAGCCCGGGAGCTTTTCATTATATTTTCTCTCCCTCATCCACCTGAGGAGGGGAGTGACAGAGTGGCTTTCGTGGGCACCTGGTGTCCAGCCAGGGTCAACCCACCACAGCTGTATGTCACAGCCAGGCAGTTTAATCGATACAGACTCTCTTCTGTGCTAGGACAGGTGCTCCAAATACCATACTGCAACCTGCTAACTATCTGCAATCATTGTGAGGCTTAATGAGCGTGGGCACATGAACTAGCCATCCACATCTGTGTATGCCTGACTTACCAGTGATTGCTGACTTCTCTTCAGGCTGAGCTTTAATCACAAGTAATTCCAACATAGTTTTCATCCGTCTCAGCTGATCCATAACAAAGCAATAATAATGCTGGAAATTCTTTTAACTCCTCAGAGCAGATTCCTCCTAGCCATGTAAATGCTGGAGAACTTTTAACCTTAAAGAAGGCCAACAAGAAAGATTTGGGAAGGTAAACTGCCAATGCAGGGAGTTCATGGTAAAATGGAAAGAAAAAAAGAAGTTTTATTTTGACTTTTAAACCTTACTATGTACCAATGAAGCGTGTAACTTTTAAATCACACTTGTAATTCCATGCAAAGCTAACTAATGTACTATGGCTCTTCATAACGTGAAAGACAGTGGTTTATCTGAGCATTTAAATTCAAAACATTTTAATATCTTTTCCCAGTATATATGAATATGAAGCTTACCTATCACCAGTGTTTCAGTTCTGCCTTCTCATATGTGGACACATTTTGTACAGAAATCACTTTGCTACCCAGCTTTGTTTGCAGAACGCAGGAAGAGAAGTAATATTTAGCATAGTAATTATTTTTTTAGCCAGACTGTTTTTCTCTTGAAAATAGGTTCTCAAGCATCTACTGCAATTCACTGACTAAACTATGTCACAGCTGAGCACCTGGCCTTACTAGACTTATTTAGGCTAAAGTCCTTTGATAAGCCTTTAGAGGAAAATTAATTATATACATTGATGCACTAAAATTGATTTTATTTTAATTCATCTAACTCATAACTAAGAATATATTCTGCTTTTCTTTTTGCATTGTGAGAGCTTTGATAGGCAATATTGTGAGGTTCCAGTAACTGGATATTATTAAGGAGAACACATTACCTCTGTGTTCACGTGACAGGCATTCATTTCAGTGGTCATAATAATATCATGTGGTCTGATGTTTAGGAACTTAACCATCAGCTGATTTAAAAGCAAAATAACTTGGACTTCTTTTGTTTGAGGTTTTTCCTGTTCTTCTGTCAACATGAATCGGTAGTGTTTATTTAGTTCCAAAGCAGGGATAAAATAAATATTGAAGTTCCAGTACCCAGGAGCAAGGAGGTATAGTCCAGCCAATGGTAACTTTTTAAGAAGTATATTTTGAAGTGAAAGAGCTGAGGCATTTTTAAGAACTATTGATCGCCTCCTTACATAGCCAGAGGGAAGTTTGGATGTGTATACTAGAGGACCAGCTATTCCAAGCAAAAAGGCTCTGTACTCAAAAAGCCTTACCAGCCCTTAGGGGGCCCTGCTAGCTTTGACGGTAGTTGGAAACCCATCACTGCCCGAGACAGCTGATCAATTGTCATAGCAAGAGACTTTTTAGATAAAGGCAAGGCCGATTTACTAACTGCGGTTGCACACCTGGTTTTAAATATAACCCTTGTGACAGGGGCTGTAACTTCTGTGTTCCAGAGAGCACTGAGGATGGCCCTGAGGCTCAGCGAGGAAGGAGGGGAATGTATGGGCCCCCATCTCCAGCAGTATCACCAAGCATAGAGGGTGCTCTCAACACGGATGCGACTCTTAGTTAGTCAAAATTATATACTGCCTATACGCTCTGTTAGGAACCTACTCTTTTTATGCATCCACAGAGAAAACTTCTCAAGTTCTTGCAATTTGAGAAGGAGAAGCCCAATAGGCTTTTAAAGCATTTTTGTCCCCCAGGCAGCCCTATATTTCCTGCATTCACAGGGCAATACCCTGGCTTCTCACTCTGGTGCTGCAAGATCCATGACCAAGGACCAACAGGAGAGCTGCTGTGCTTCAGTGAGGGAAATAAAGAAGGTGGGAAGCACCTTCCAATTCCTTAGCACTGGGAGAATGCGACAGAGGGAATAGTGACCTGGAAAAAGCATTTTTGAGCTGTGCAGGTTTTGGCTGGGATAGAGTTAATTTTCTTCCTAGTAGCTAGTGCAGGGCTATGTTTTAGATTTGTGCTGAGAACCGTGTTGGTAATACAGGGATGTTTTCATTACTACTGAGCAGTGCTTACACAGCGTTAAGGCCTTCTCTGTTTTCTCACACCACCCTGCCAACAAGGAGACGGGGGGGGTCACAAGGAGCTGTGAGGAAATGCAGTCGGGACAGCTGACCCCAACTGACCAAAGGGCTATTCCATGCCATATGGCATCGTACTCAGCAATATAAAGCTGGGGAGAGAAGAAAATGGCTGGGGAAAGTTCGGAGTGTTTGTGTTTGTCTTCCCAAGTAACCGTTATGCATGATGGGAGCCCTGCTTTCCTGGAGATGGCTGAACACGTGCCTGCCGATGGGAAGAAGGCAATGAATTCAGTGTTTTGTGTTGCTTGTGTGTGTGGCTTTTGCTTTGCCTATTAAACTGTCTTTATCTCAACCCATGAGTTTTCTTACTTTTACCCTCCTGATTCTCTCCCCCATCCCACTGCAGAGGCATGAGCGAGCGGCTGCGGGGGGCTCAGGTGCCGGCTGGGGTTAAACCATGACAGAGCCCAAGTTCACATTTCTATTGGTAATAGAGATTCTTTAGTCTATACACAAAGATCACAGCTTAGAATAGCTGAGGCCAATGAATTCTATGTCATTATGCCAGTATGCCATTCTATGCCAGTATTTTGTCATATTTTACTGTTATAGAACAAGAACAATACAAGAGAAAACTGAAAAATGCAGTGCAAGTGGACACAAAAACAAGCTAGAGGGAATGGGAAGGAAGGAAAGAGAGAAATCAAAGCTGCTTACAGACACTTGCACTTTTTAAATCCAGCTCCAGAAAGTGGGGGAGGGAAAGGAGATTTAGGACAGAGAAATACAAATCCAAGTAAGAACAGGAAGGAAGATTTAACAAGGAGAGATGAGAGAGAGCAGCCAAACCTCAACAGCCCTAAAGCGAGCCATTGCTGACAGGGTCAGAGGAGAGGTCTACACTGAAGCTGATTTAGAAGAGGTCAGCCCTAACAGCTGTGGAATAAGATGACAGTTTCCTAAACTAAGTCACTGGTGCAGGTAGGAAAGATCTTGTCATTAAATTTTATCCATACCTATCTTTCAGTGCTCTTCTTTTGCAACTGTGTTTGCAAACCCATACAACAGCAGTCCAGGCAAAATAATACAGTTGTCAGTGTATCAGGCTGTAATCCCAAGGAGGATTAAGGGCTCTCAGGCACTGTGACGGATTGTACTGGTTAAGTCCCATTGTCAGCATCACTTAAAGCAGCTACATGTGACCACAGGTGTGCTCATGCCTACAGGAATGACATCTTGTTCCTGACCTAAGATTCCCCAGCTTCATCCCTCTGAGCTTCCTGGTCTCTGCTGTGGAACTGAGACATGGAGGCTGAGAATTCTGGGACCTGAGGCTTCCCCTGACATTCCAGAGCAGCAAGACTCACCTTTGCAGGGGAACCCACTGCTGGTTGCTCTACATGCTCCACATGAAGATGGTGAAGTCACACAAGGAGGTGTTTATCTCTCTTCTCCAGTCCTAAAATTCCCTGAAAGACAGAAGGAACATGACTGTGACCACAGTCAGATGTAACGACCATGACATATGTAATATGCTGTATGTTTGGGGTCCCATCTCGAAGCAGCACTTCTCGTGTCAAGGATTGAATAGAGGGACAGAAGAACCTCTTGTCCCTCCATCCTCCGGAGTACCCAACCCAGTATAGTTTGCACAAGAAGATCTAAACCTATTTCCTTGGGCCTGCTCGCACTCTGTGCATCTCACCAGCAGCAAGAAAGAGACATGATGCTTAGAGACATGGTTTAGCGGCAGACCTGGTAGAGTAGATTGATGGGGATTGGACTAGATGATCTTAAAGGTCTTTTCCAACCTAAATGGTTCTGTGATTCTAAGAAGGCAGCAACACAGCTGTCCAGCAGGTTAGGTGTGCTGTGTGCTAACTGACTTAAGAAAGGCAAGCCTTTTCTATTAATACCTCATCCTGGAAAGTCATAGGTTGTGCGTGATGCAAAATGCCTTCGAGTAGACATATTTGCAAGAAGTGGCTGGTATAGAGGGACGCAGACGCATATGGCATAACTTACCAGCTCCACTGTGCTCCTGCCAAAATACAGTATAAACATGACTGGCCTGAGACTGAAAGCAGGCAGCATGGAAAGGAAGTCAGAGGCTCAAAGGGAAGGCTATGGCAGAGCTCAGCCTTAGACTCTCTTTCCTCACTATTGCATTCCTCTGAGGTCTCATCTGCATCAAACGCTGGATCCCCTTGTGTCTAGAGAGACTGGGGAGACTCTCTATGTTGAGACCCGTGGGACGCACACAGGAACAGCCAGCCGCAGCTCCTTCCTGTGCAGCAGCAGATCCAGTGGTTTGTGGAGGACTTTGATGTTTCATGGTGCAAACATGGGCTGGTGCCATTCAAAACCCGAAAATTTCCATAGAGCCACCAAGAGCAAGACCAATGCAAACAGCAACTGTGCACTTGTTTGTACTGGACCAAGAGCAAAAGGCTTTGGCATAAACCTCCCTAGCCATTTACTGAAAGCACTACAGTTCCTCCATTTTGTGCTGTTTACTCAGTATTTGGAAATTTGTGCATCCGCACTATTATGAATGAAAGATTTTTGTTGCTGTTGAACAACCAGTTTGGAGGTTTTTCACTTCTCCTGCAGCCAGGCATTTCTATCAGGCCACACCTACTGTCCTCTACTTCAAAAATCCTACACAGACATAAAAGCATATATAAAAAATTTCCCATACAGACAGACCATGACCTCTTCTTTGTGCTCCCTTCCCTCTAGAGGCTTTAGCACTGAAGTAGCTAATACTGTAAACACACACACATTTTTCATAGTGCATTTGAAGAATTTGGAAAGATACCCCAAATGCGATTCCCTTATACAAAGTTTGTTTTGCACGTTACTTGCCCCAAGGGATGTACCAGCTCTGACAGACCCTTCATGGTAGCTTCATATCCACTGTTCTATGTAACATTTATGAAAGCTTGTGAGGCTCGTTAGGCAAATGCGGCATAGGCCAGCAGTCTGTGGCACTCTGCCAGCGCTCACCTACCCCCCAAATTGTGACAAGTAACTTAAAGGGTTATGCTAAGTATATATCAAAAATAAAGCATCTCACTTCAAAGAAAGTGCTTTTCCCTCTTCCCCACCAGCCCCATCCATTTCCTAAGAACAAGAAAGAGCTGGCTGAAAAGCAGGCTGTGCAGCATTTGGATGCAGTTGCAATGTGTCTTACATAGGAGACACGCACTGTGCTCTTTCACCCAGCATCTCCTTCAGTGCTGTCTGTAAATTTTTAATAAAAACCGTGTTGAAGGTACATGCTTCCCCTTTCTGAATGAAAAATGTATTTATCATTTTGTAGTGGATGGAGATAGAATATGGATGCAAATCTGCCACTTCTCCAAAAAATAGACTGGCATGAAGATGTTAAATATTATTGCTGCTTGGAGAGACCAGAGAAGGCACGAAAGCTCTCTTTTCACTGTAGTGTTGGTCGCCATGAAATGTCTGTCTGAGACCTCTTCTCCTAATTACACAGGAACCAAACACGGTCCCATACTTTGTGTAGTATTTTAAACACTAGTAACATGGGGATAAAACATTGTCAAATCTGAATAGTAGCATTTTATATACACTTTAAGTGTAAGTGATTGCAGAAAGGGCAAGTTCATTAATATGATTCTCAGTAATTTTAATCAGGTGAAATTACAGAGGCATGAACATGAATCAGCACCATATGCTGATCAGTTTTTGTTATTTTGTTAGGATCCAGGTCTTTCTTCCTCTGCATAGTATCTATTACAAGACCATTTTAGCATTCTTTTTTGAGGTAAATGTAAGTTTTCATTTTCTGGAGGCTACAGGAGAGCTCCAATTATAAGCTTTATTTATTCTTCCGACTGTGTAAAGTTCCTAACTGATAAAACTTTGGAACAACCAATCCAGGTTTCAGTGATCTCATTTTGGGACCAATCAAAATGCAAAAGCAGCTTCTCCTTGAGCTTGTAGATTTGCTGTGATGCCTGCAAAAGATGGGACTGAAATACAGGCTGGACTGCAAACAAAAACGATTATAAAAGTCACCTAGCTGCACAAACACCATTTTAGCTTAACTAAATTGAAAGTGAATCCACAAGCGGAAAATTTTCCAGTTTGCAGGAGGAGTTACTGATACAAACCACTTTTTTTAAATTGATGTGATGTATGTACACATACATCTGCAGGTACGGAAGTATCTCTACTTGTGCACCAACGCATAAACTCCTATCTCATTGCACACCAAGCTCTGGGGTATTCAGAGATTTCCATTCAAACAGGAAAGCTGGCTAAAAATTTGATTTGCTCAGTTTGAAGATTGGCGCTCTCTTTTCCTTAGGAACTCAGTTTGTTTAGCTTTCTGATTCAAGTTCATACTTACAGATTCTTGCAAAAACTTGGTTAACTCTCTGTGGTGATAAATTTCACCAAGTTTTGCTTTTGATTGTGTGTTTGCATCAAGCAGCAGTGGCAGCAGCATCCTCCTCATCTCAGCCTACATAGTGTTTGCCAACAGACCCTGCCACTTCATTCCCTTCTGTCCCCAGCCTTGTCTTGCTCCTTTTTTTGTACTATTCTCTGAGAATTTAACTAATTATCCCACTTACAAAATACCCCAATAATCCATCCTACCATTCTGTATCCTTGTAACTTTTTATTCTGTCTTTCTGAACTGCAAGTTCAGTGGGATAGTGATTATATTGGTACAGGAACCATCATTCTCTGATGTGGTGCTTCAAATATCACAAACAATGGTATGTTTTACTGGAGCGAAGACCAAAGTTGGGTGCTGTCTCCCTTGGATCCTGACTAATAAAACACTCATACGTGCACAAAGACATTTAGAGTAGAGTAGCACTCAGAACAATTTAAGTACCTTAGACCTGACTACCCATGGCTAATTACCAGGATGGGATTTAAAATGTGCAGATGTAAATTGAGTGTACAAAAACTCATTTGGAGTTCACTGCTCACTGGTTTGGATAAACACAACATTAAAAATCAAATAAATCCCTAAGCACCATAAATCAAATGTGCTATGCCTAATGTGACAGATAAAAGAACTGTAGTACTCTTTCAGTATTTTTGCATTATATGTCTACAGGAATCAAATCTCAGGATGTCTAGAAATGTATTTTTAAGACTTCACACTTTCTTCTTTGAAAACTTTTTCTCCTTTCCTATATCCAAGATTATGTTACTATGGAGCAGGGTGGGAATTAGCCCTTTCATGCAATACAGTTTTACTTGGGCTACTTTAAATGCAGGAACTAATGACCACCAGCAGTACCATATACTTGAAGTATATAACCAATATCTGGTGATAAGAACTGAGTGCTTACTTTAACTCGGTCTTATTGGATATGGAAAGAAAAGATAATTTCTAAAATGTGGTGGGAAGAGAATGGAATTATACCTTTAGTGATTTGAAGTGTGACTTTTTATCAGAAAACTCCGCCACTCTTGCCAAACAATTAAATGAAGCCCTGACTAGGGACAACAGCTGAGTTTAAAGACAGAAGCATAGAGCACAGTTTGAGTGAGCTGAGGGGGACAGTAACCTTGCAACAGGGAATAAGGCATGCTTTTCTTAATTCTCTACTACAGGCTTCAATTAAATCTGACATTAAACTTTATTCAAAAGCTGAATCTGACTAATAAAGATATTTTTATTAGATCTTTTCATCATGATTTCAAAAGGCACTTGATGTATCTGTCATATATATATGAACTAAATTACATGTTCTGCGCAGCAGATTTACCAGTAAAATAAGCATTTTAGACCCAGTCAATCATCATCAAGACAGAACGATACATTTTCAGGAGCTGTTGATGAAACCACTAAAAAACAAGCAAATACGGTTTAACACAGAAGTTATCTAGCAGAAACCCAAGGAAATTCCATAATTATGGCTGTTTGTTTAAAATTATTTTGTCTCCTAAGGTGTATGTACTCTTTAATTATCCAATCACACTCCATGTTCCCCACTAGCAATCTTAATTCTGGTTTTTCTGTCTTCAGAGTATGAGTTGTCAACACCAATAACAATCTCTTAATAAGTTTGTGATGTGAATGTATAAAACACAGGAATAACTTGCACAACACAAAATAATGCAGGTTAAATAAATTACCTAAACTGTAGTATGCTTTCAGATTCTAAATGGCAACATGTTAGCTGCTTGTGTTTAAAATTCCATGGGTGCGGAGCTTGAAAGATCATATAAAAATGTCTTGTGCCTTTTCATCACCATCCTTAGTCAAATAACTCAAGCTGCAGTATTGCTGAGGTTGTACCATGTACGTGTCTGTGTGTAAACAACTGGATAAACACAGGAAATGTCTTTCCTGATCCTCCTTTTTTTTCTGTTAAAAAAATAATTTGGTGCCATTATTAATTTAACCTGGTTAGCCAAAATGAGGTATTAAGCCTTTTCTAAGCTCAAACCAGGACAGCCCTTCACATCATGTAATATCCTCCTCAGGTGAATCATGTTATTCACCTTACTTAATTTTCAGCTTTTTCAGGATCAGACCCAACATGTCACATTTCATCCTCCCTTAATGTAGCTCAGTTGAAAACCATGGAGACACTTTTCATTTTCCCACCATTTTCACAAGTATTTGCTCTGTTTCCATATCCTGGGGTGCAAAAATACCTCAAGAGATTTTCAATCAGAAGAAATATTGTTGTAGGCTTGACTTCTTCACCTTTTTTCATTGCCATCACACAGGAAAATAAACATGTTCTATGCGGAAATTAATCAAATTCAGCAATCTTTTGACAGTAGTGGTCTAGCTGCTTCTTTCACTGCTTCATCAATCACAAATAAATCATGATGGCTGGCAAGGCACTGTAGGATTGACATGGCAGTGTGTCAATATCTGTAACTGAAGTATTGTTGTTGCCTGGTAAATTATTACAGAGGGAATTGTTGACTGAGCAGCAATTCCCCAGAAGTTTGGAGCCTTTAGGACATATTACTTTCAAAGTCCATTGGCCTCGGAAGACTATAACAACAGTTTAACCTTAGCAAGGGTATAACATTTGGGCGAGGCTATCCATATCCATGTCCAGGTCCAGACTTTATTCACCGATAGACATGGAGCTTTCAACTGTCTCTCAGCATGCAGCTGGGAAACCATCACCAAATAGACCAGTTACTAATACAGTTCCCCAGGGAACCTATAGCCCTAGGATAGGTCACATTTTTAATCAATGACTTGGAAAAAACCTAAGTCATTACAGATAACATTTCCAATGGTCACAAAGACTGATGGAAGGCCAAATAAGAGAACAGGTCCTTAACCCCATGTAATTTTAATGCCTGGAAGCTAGACACATACAGCACATTTAATAAAGCTAAATGTAGAGTCACACAGTGTCCAAGTGATGACTGATGATTGATCTCCTCTGTGCCCATTAGCACCCCAGCGTGATTACTTGCTGTCATCTTTGGGTTGCAAACAACAGCCAGTGTTGAGCCATATACATTCACATAGATATGGAAGATGTGACTGAAAGAAGGCAGGTTTCCTAAGTCCTATAGGTTCAGCGAGTGAAAAGGCTTTATGCAGAACTGGAATACAAGGCTACTCAGCTAGAAAGAGCTCAAGCAGTGACTGGGGGCAGTCATTAACAGGTCACGCTAAGGTCATGCTGGGAGACATCAGTGCCTGGCCAATCAATTAGGATGTGAAATGATCAGTTATTCAATGCAAGGCTGATTGTGTATAGTTTCCCTACAGTTTTAATTTCCTTAACCTGTTGGTGTTGGGAGTTACAAAATGAGAGTCCCTTGTCATGTGGTCAGGTCACACTGTTTGCCAGACACAAAGCAGGAGAGAACAATTTGGCCTTAGCATAAGCAGAGATTGTATGGCTGTCCTATTTCCAATACCTGTAATTGAATCATCTATCAGGGATTTCACAAATGAATACTCGAATTTGCTTTTGCCTTAGCATGGCTGAAGCTAAGGGCATTTCCATGGTATCCGCTGAATACTCACTGAATTCTCTCAGACATTCAGTTTCTGAGACTGTGATGATACATGCTTTGCGGTACCTAACACCATAAAACATGGCTCCAGCATTTCCATTTAGGTTTATGAGTTGATTCAAGAGTTAGCAATGCAAGGAAATGCATTTGCACATTTCACAAGGGACTGGTATAAGAAGAAAAATTTTCTGGTCACATTCACCAATTAATTGAGCCTTTGCTTGCAGTACAGTAATATACAATATTCCTGCTCCTCCTGAGGAGCATGTAATAGTACACAGATGTGCAATATCTAGAGAAATATGGTTCAGGTACGAATCAAGATTTCCAAACGCCAATAAGAAGTACTAAATATTGGAAAACTTGGCCTATTTTGATAGATTGTGATGTGTCAATCCATTTTAACTAAACACAGAGAAGGCTCATGGGCATCTTGATGGTATTGTGTAAGTAGTCGCATGCAACACAGCACCAGGATAACAGAAAGTTTGTCAGTCCCTCACACAAATATATGATAAGATCAAATAGCTGGAAGATGAAGTGAGGCCGTTCAAACTGGTAATAAAATGTTATTATTGTTTTAAATGAGGAACTATTAATTAAGGAATGATTGCAAAGATTGTGTTGTGATATGACCTGTCACTGACAACTTTCAATTAAAGCTTTAGTGTTTTTCTGGGGGAGGTATTGTAGTTAAACAAGAATTTGTTTATTTAGTTATGCAGCTTGTACTGTACCACTCAGGCTAAATAACCACAGATTGATCCATTCTAGCTTGATAATCTAAGCCTCTATAACATAAGCATTTCTTTAGTTCAGTAAACAGGAAAAAGAATATTTTTTTTTGTTCTGTGTGGAAAATACGAATTCCAAATCTTATAGCACTCTAAAAAGTAACTGTATTTCTGCTGCTGAATTATAATGCTTGTTGGAAAATACAACCTGCAGATGCTTTAAATTTAGATGGGTCATTTGTTTGTTTGTTTTTTCCTGAATGAAAATGCTTCTGTTCCTGCAGAGTAGCTCAGGATTAGCTAAGAAAACTGTCATTTCTCCTTATCAGAAAACACAAGTCCATTGTGGACAACCCTGCTCTGTATCCATTCCATCAGGCTTTGTTTCTCTGCTCCACTACCTTGATTTTAATGAAACCTGTCCTTGTGCTCCTGCTCACTTTGAATTAGCTATTCTTCACCCAGTCAGATTGATTGACTCTTTTATCTGATGACTGCTTAAGTATGGAACAAACTTCTTTCACAACCATCTATACCACTTACAAATTGTCTTCTGTTTTATTTCCATTTATTCTTGTAAACACTGAGGCACAAGAGACAAAATGCTTCAAACTTTACCATCATTTTACTTAAGAAAACTCTGCTGAATTCCATGGTTGTTCCCTCATAGTCAAGAGCTCACTTTTTCATTATACTGCTTCAACTTCTCGTACAAAGCAGGATCCTCTTTGGGCTAAGTTGATAAAACATACTGGGGCATTATTCTACTTCAGGGTTTTTTTTTTTGCTGCATGTTATTCTTGGGAGGGAGTGAAATACTCTGTAATGACTAAATCACATGAAGTGTACTATTCAATTTCACTTAATTTAAGCAAATTCACATAATTTCTTGTGGATTATTTAGAAATCTGTTAAAATATTATGGCCCTATGCTCTATTTAGATATTTTGCAACAAATGACAGGGATTTGATTTTTAGTAATCATACAACTGGAGTATTGTTATGGTAGTTAGTAGTACCTCCACATTTTATGTTTCATATCATGAATGGATAAACTATGATGCATAAAGTTTAATATGTGTTTAAGAATGAGGACCAGGAAATTTAAATTCACCTCTCACAATCAGAGTTAATAGAACTGAGTTTCTAGTTCTTGTTTCTTTGGTTACTTCTGTTACTGAAATCAGAACTGTAGCATTTTTCACATCCCTTCATCACGATGTATTTTATATCCGATAACTCTCTGGAGGCACAGGACTGGAGGGAACCTCAAGATGTCATTAAGTCTACTATTGCTTTGCTCTAGGAAGAACAATTATGCCAGTGTCATTTCTGACAGATATTTCACTAGCTGGTTCGTAAGAACTTTAAAAGATGGAGATTCCACCAATTCTCTAGGCAATTTATTCCAGTGCTTCACTCCCTACCAATTAAGATGCAGTTTATACCTGTTATTTCTGGGCATAGAACATGAAGAATGGATTATTCCCTCTCTTTGCAACCACCTTGTATGTATTAGATGATTGTTTTGTTCCTGCAGTCCTCTCCTTTCCAGGTTAAATAACACAATTTGTTCAATCATTTTTCATAGGTCACATTTTTTGACTCACAAATATTCTCATTTTTCTCTACTGAATTCTCTCCAACTGGTCCACATATAATTGGTAAATTGCTCTGAGTGAAGCCTTTAAATGCTGAATCAATAAGAAGAATTCCTTCATGTCTTGCAGGCTACACTTGGGGTTATAAATTCCATTTGATCCCAAAGAGCTTTGGGCTTTTTTTTCATCAATATGACATTGTTGAATCATGTTGAGCTAGCCCACTGTATGGCTAGCTTTAACCCCTACGTCCTTTCCTGCAGAACTGCTCTTTAAATTACTTTTATCCATCCTGACTACAAAATAAACAACTCCTGCCTAATGTATGTGTCCCCTTTGAATAGTATCTGATTGTTTTCAGATCATACCTCCAATCTGTCAAGATCACTTTAAATTGTTATACCATTCTCAGTATATTCATCCCCAGCTTGCCTCCATCTGCAAATTTAATAGCCATACTTTGTACTCCATCATCCCAGTTATTAATGCAACTATTGAACACCATATGGATTAGAAACAGATGCTACTCTATGAGTCCTTTTTTTGCACAGTGGCCCATTGATAAGTACCCTTTCAGTATTGTTTTCAAACCAGTTCTGGATCTAGATTCACACAAGTCATGATGTTTCTTTAGCTAGGATATAACATTGTCATTGGACAATGCCAAAAGTCTTTCTAAAAGACTACAGTATGTGTGCATGCCCTTGGTCCACAAAGACTGTTTTCCTGTCAAAGGAAATTCAAATACTAGCTTACTGAAAATAATCCTTATAATTGTTGCAAAACAAAATGTAATGTAAAGCCTGACTGGGTGAAGTCCTTGCAATAGATTGTGATTCCCAAATTATGTTATATTCCCACAGAGGAGTTGCCTACCCTACAATTTGTTTTTATCTTTGCTAGACTGCACAGTGTCTTGGGAATCTGAAGGACTTGATGTGTCTCTATGAGTAGCAGAGATGTTCGAGCTGCAAAGGCTTTAACTTCTTTTAAATGAAAAAAATATTGCAAGTTGGGAGAGAAAAGAAAAACAGATAGCAAACAATATACAGCAGAAGGTTTAAAATGTAAAAAACTGATAAGGGAAGCTAAAGATGACAGAAGACTCTGTGGATGGCACGACTGAGTCCAATAAAAAATTGTCTTTGAAGTCTATTTTGAACAAGTGAAATTCTAACAACAGTATAGGCTCATTGCTTGGCAGAGATAGTAGATTTATTCACAATACTGCAGAAGTAGAAATGTTTATGGAACATTTTCAAGCTGTATTTGAAATCAAGAAAGATCACAGAAGGATCATTCTTGCATGGTTAAGTATTTTCTAGGCCATTCATGACAAAGGACATTAAACATCTACTGTATTTAATAATTTTTAAATGAACAGGCTGGGAAAACTTGCATCTAATTCCTGAAAGCACCATTTGAGGAACTCTCTGGCTCACTTATCTTAACACTTATTAAATCCTGGGCTACGTAGAAAATTCCAGAAGATTGAAAGAAATATAATGTTGTGCCAAGAGTGCGAAGGGGCAAGTGGGATGAGCAGGATAAATGCAGGAGAGGAAGATCTACTAGAGAGGCAACATATGGTTTTAATACATAAAATTTCATAGTGTAACAGTTTTGCAACAGATTTATCAAAATTGCTTTAAAAATACAGAATATTTTGAATTTTTGCCCAGTTAAAACAGATGGCAGGCACTGCAGTGTTTCCAGACACCAGATTCAAGTTTTGAAGGAGGCTCAAAATGAGGTAAAACAAAAAAGTAATTGAGCTGTCTGACATATTCTCTAGTAAACAATTATTTATACCAAACAACTTGTCACAGCTACATCAGTTGTGTGAGGTGCAAACCAGGATTAGTCAGGATATAATTGGCAGCAGTTACAATACTTTAGCAAATCAGAGAAAATGCATATCCTCATGCTGATCTATGTTTGGTAACGTATTGCGTTCTCGTGTTTATGCTTTTGTGAACACTGTCATTCAGCAGCTGTCTTCAAGATCATGTGCTCCACATAAGCGTTCATTTTGTATTATCATCAGACTTGTGCTCCCACCTGTACTGAGGTATGCAAATTTAAAATTTCTCTATAACTGTCAGAAAAGCCTGCTAGTATTAATGTCCAACTGGTTTGCACGGCAAGAGCTGATGGGGGGGCACGGTGAAGACCATTGTTCTCCAAAAGTCCTATTGAAAATTCTTCAAACCAAGAACAGAGGCATCAAAACAGACCATGCCTGAAACTTTGGTGATCAGCTTTGACAGCCTAAGACACTCAGCTTGCTAACCTTTGAGTTCAGCTGGAAATAGGACAGGAATACACATTAGGACTTAAAGCAAAGCTCAAACCAAATTACTTTCAGAAACAAAACCAAACAACCCAGGAACTGAAAGCCAACTATTGAGCATTCAGACCAAAGGACTTAGATGAGGGCGTTTGTGGATTTAGTGTGTGTCAGATATCTTTACTTGCCCTCAAAATTTATCATTATTTTTTAATCTCAGTTCTCTTTAAGGTAGTGTTTCCATCCCTCAAAGCCAATGTCACAAGCACCTAGCTTCTTACATTTTTATGAAAATGCATCCTTGGAGGACTGGGAGAGAATACTGAGACTGCAATGCATCTTACCCCAGAGGCATTTCTAGGGCATGATTCACCTAGTCCTAAAGTAGGCATCTAAACTAGGTTAGATGAATCAAGATTTAAACCCCCTATTTCTCTCCCTTTTCTATAAATGGGAATAGGTGGCCCACCAGATGTCAGTGTCTTTATCATGAATATCTAAAGGTAGGAGAGAAAAGTCCAAAACTTATGCTATCATAAAGTAGAAAAAGCCTATGTGATTTCATTTTATCCCCATTTCCCCATCTCTAACAACCTCACACATATGAGCAATGCATTAGTTTTCTAGTTTTGTTTGGGAGGAGGACTTTTCTCACAATATCAGTCTATTATTTTAAAGGTCTGAAGTTTGGGTCAGTATACTAGTCCGTATAGCTCTCCTGCAGCCCAAAGCTTTAAGCACTTCTTTACTAACCACAGCAAGAATCTCTAGACACCTGCATAAATAGGTCTGTCAGTTGCAAGGATCGCAGTTTTTAAGTCAAGGTGGATCAACATTTATGCATTTTGCAGCTTTCTGTACAAGATCAACTCTAATTCCGCTGCACTGACATCTAAACCATTTTTGGCTCCATCCCATATCCTATTTTAATTCTCATTGTCCTCGCAGTCATAAATGAAGGACAGAATACTTTGTTTCACTTGTAAATGTCAAGAGGTGTAGCACTATCACCTATGTTACCAGTAGCACTAATAACATTGCCGACTAGACTGCTCTATCTTCATCAAAGGCTATGCATCAGTTGAGACACAGTGCTGATGATAACCTGAGTCAGCTCTCAGTGAAAAGAGCTCTTTATTATGTAGGTCACTACCAGGGTTCATTTCAGCAAATACCTGCAAACCGCACTTCACCAGGATTCTTGTCAAAAAACTTAAAAGCAGAGTGCAGAGAAGACACGTGGATGTACTCGGATCCTCATGCCGTAAGTATGCATGCAAGAAGCACTTGGTACCTTGCTGAATATTTGTATAACCCCCCTCCTCCCACAATTCGGGTTTATTTTCACATTGATTTTTTCAGATTGTTTCCAAGCCATGATTCAACTCAACCTATTGAGTGGCCATAAGAAAGACAGAAGATCAAAACCTGGCAGACACATCATTAAAGCCACATAAACACGTTGATATCTATGCCAGCAACAAAGGACACTACATAAAAAGACCTAGGGCTGAACTCCAACCATGTATGTATGGAAAGAAATTTCTGCATATTAGCAGAATAAAAATCTCCTTTATTCACCCTCAGCTAACATCTGTCCTAAACAACCATACACAGGAAAACTGCATGTTGGAGGGAAGAGTGCTCTGACAGGCTAGAGACTAGCCTGTCAAGTACAGGTTTTCCTCATTGTCTGCACAGTATTAAATTAACCTGCAACTTTCATATGAACTAAAAAAAAAAAAAACAAACTCATTTTTAGACTCATCTGCAGTTATTTCCTTCACCGGTAGGTAGTGGGGTAGGAAGTTTATGAAAAAGAGCACCAAAGTATTTCACAATACTGAAATCTAATTAACTCACTATACGACCTGTACTCACAACTAGTATGTTTAAATAATGCATCCTGCTTCTGTTTGTCTACTGTGGCTGCTGCCTTGTAATTTTTTTCTATCTATTCTTCATATTCAAGGGAGGATGAATTTAGGGCACCCACATGTTCATATGTACTAAAATTAAACACTTTAGTATAAATTGATGTCTATTAAAATTATTTTTGTATATTAAGTGAATCTTCCCCACTGGAATCCCCTTGCTCTGTTTTTTCATAAGCAGATAAATACAAGAAATATCTTCAGCTACCATGCACCATCTGGGTAAATGTCAGCTATATTCCTACCTAGAGGGTTTGGGGTTTATTTCTCAAGAGGACGGGTGTTGGTTTTGCTTTTCTTGCCTACAGTTTGCACAGCTGAATAATTTAAAAAGAACTCAGAACTGAAAGATAAAATGAAGATGGAGTATATTGTTTCTGGCTACAATCCCCAGTGCCGTAGGTGGCATTTTCTGCTAATACAGCTTGCAGTAGTATTTCTAACAAAACCAGAGGTTTGAATCATCATAATTAAGGCTGTGTCAAATGGGATTTTTCTTTGCAAAAAATACATACATAAATAATACTAAGCACATGTGCCACTAGTATATATTTAATCTATATATCAATTATATCCCTAAAAGAATGATCTGGTCTTTCGGTGAGCTCACTAAAATTCCTGGGTCCTAAATATCAGACCAAACTAGCAACTAGAGAAATGGCCTACACAAAATGTTCTGTGCAGACATTTATTGCCTCTGAAACACACCATTTTTTCCCCATAATTAGTGAGCTGGCAGAAGGTATCAAACCTCAAATTCTCTTCCCATCAGTACGATTAGAGTTATGTGTAGCAGGGCTGACACTGATGAGATTCCATTGCAATGTATGCTGTGTAAGCATGTAATATGGAGCTTTGTCAAAATCAAAGCATTTGCAGCATAAATAAGACAAACAGAAGTTTGGAAAGGTCAAAGTGAAGAAGCAATTTGCCCAAGGCCATACGTCAATTAAGTGTTAAAGCTCCAAATTGACTCAACATCCCTGGCCTAGCTAAATGATGTGCCTTCTGTTTGTGTGACAGTGCAGGGGAAGGTGCCTCTTTTGAAGAAATGCCATGATTCTGCACCAGGTGCTAATCCCTGCATTTGTTTAATGGGGTTTTGCTCTTGCCTGCACTCCCAATTTCATGTGCATGACTCAACCCTGATTTTTTCCATGCAAAATTCAATCTGTGGCAAAAAGAGCTGCATATGGGCAGCTGCACACTGTTATTCTTCAGCCTGTGTCTTCCTGAACTGTATGTAGTGCTTTATTAACAGTGACAGTGTTTTGTAATTGAATATTCAGATAAATTCTGCGTCAGGTCAAAATGGTTTATCTACGATCAATCTCCAATTGATTTGCCTGTACAGCCAAAGTATTTGCATATCTCCTCAAAGACTGAGATGAGAATACACTGAGTGGCATGGTGAAGCATCCCTGAAGAGACAGTGGTTAGAGGAGGGTCAAGGTGAGGGTCAATACAATACCTACGAGAGCAGCAATGAAGTCATCATTTTGAATTTATTCTCAGCTGAGGGACAACCTCATTTGCTCCAGTATATTGAGGGAGGAGAGAAAAAGGGAAGAAAGAAGGCACAGGTGGAAATGATAAAAAGGGCAGGGAAAAAAAGACTTACGGAAAGAGGGAAGATGCAGAAGAAACTGTGAAAGAAAAGTGAGAAAGAAATCCTTCTGAAAGCAATATATTCTGAAGCAATGTCAAGAGCCAGCAGCTCAGTTGCTCTTCTCTATCTCAGAGTTCCTTTCCTGCCATCATCTCCTGAATGTGTGGCTCATACAACGGCTGAAAGAAAGCTCAGAAAATGATCCAAATTGCCCCTGCTTGAACAAAGATTAGCTACATCTGTGTCTGTGTTATTCCTGGCAGGTGTTCATCTAACCTGCCCTTAGAGATGCGTATCATCCTCAGGCATCCTGCTCCAAACCCTTACAAACAGCTTCTAGTCTCTAACTCAGCGGTTTCAAGACTTTTCCTTGCAAAACTGCTATACCTTTAGACATTTCTGATTGCAGGTGCAAGATATAGTCAAATGAAGCCATGCACCACAGCTCGCTTTTCTTAATTACTTGTCACAAATCATTTTCAGGCAAGCCACATAGCAACTTTTGACATACACAAAGACTAAAAGCAATTTAACCTATTTCCTCCTAAGTAACATTTCTAGACCATTGAACAACTGAATCCTTTTTAAGCCCCTCTGCCCTAAGTCGAGACATACTGAGTCAATAGTCCAGTGGGATACAGCAGTCCAGCTGAGACTTTGGTGGCCCCAAGGAAAAAAGGAGTATGACTGCACACCCACACAGGCTGAAGTTTTCATTATTCATTGCAGGGTATCTGTTCTGGGGTTTGTTTGGCAGAGGGGGAAAGGCAGGGCATAATCTTGACTTGCACTCAGTTTGGGAACCATAAAACCTAAAAATAAGGATCTGCTACTTAAATAGTTACTCCCCTTTTTCATTTGTGCAGCTGATAATTCCTGCCTAAATGCAGTTCTTTCTATCTATCCCTAGTGAATAGCATCCTATTTATTTCAGACCATACCTTCAATTTGTCAAGATCACTTTAAATTCTAATCCTGTCCTCCGATATACTCACAGTCCCTTGCAGATTAGTGTCATTAGCAAATCTAATAAGCATGCTCTCATTCCTTTCATTTTTGGAGATCCCCTGAGATTACAGCACTTTTATGACCTTGCTAAATTGTAGGGATAAGACACGTGCTTTTCTGCAACACTTTAAAACAGTAACCAAACAATCAAATGGACTTTGAGGACATTTGTCCTCAAGAATTCAAAACAGGTGTCCGGGAAGATGGGTTGTATCTAGACTGCCTTTGAAGGAAATCCCAAGGCCAGTGTCAAAGTGTTTTCTCCAGCTCCCTTACTGAGCCTCCCTCACAGCCCCAAGCATGCCCAGCTGCTCTCTTGTCACACCAGTAAGGTCCCATCAGGAAGGCATGAGCGGGGAGCTCACCTGAAGCTGTCCTTCAGGCAACATTCCAGCTGCCTTTGAAGCCCCTTTGCAACTGCTTCTTGAAATGGGGAAGGTGCAGCCATTCCACACAGCAGGCAGCTAAATCCCTATCAGAGGAGCATCAGTTTGAGATAAATGAAAATAATACAGGAAAATCAGCCCACAAAAAAGAAAATACAGTCATTATCTGAGAGATTTCTATAACCCTCAACGCCACAATGGGAACCATACAAATCCTAAAAGATCCTGGTAACACTTAGAAGAAAAAAACACCTCACAAATCAAATGAATGACATATAGGCTTGCTTGACACATTCAGATAACCATCCTTGAACAACAGCTGCTGTATGCTAAATATGCTGCAAATAGACTTGTTCAAAATTGCTGAGGAGCATAAGCTAATTAGACATTTAGGAGTCCATCCCTGTCTTTCGTTTTCCAGTTAATCACCTAAGCAATATAAAGGGTCAGAATAACTCCCTCATACATACACTAAAGGGAGGAAAAGGAGGCTCTTGTTAGGCCACTGATATAGGAAATTAGCAGATGACTTTTTGATAGAAGGAGATGGATTTCCTTTGCTGGAAATAGAGGGAAGTCATATTAGCATTAATAGATCTGTTCATGGAAAGCCCCATCATAATTAGTGATCATCATTTATCATCATCACTATTTCACCAAGAGATCCTAATCACTTCTTCTCTCAATTACTCACAGAAAAAGAGTGATATGTTAAAGCGTTGAATGCAGGAGACCCACTTTATGCCTGGTAGAGGACATAAGATGCCTGTGGTGAATTTGGACAATTAATTTTACTTTTCCTTAGGCTTAGCATAAGGGAAAAAAATATGCTCATTTTGCCTTTAAATGTCAGAAATGTAAAGGCATAGTCTTTGAAAGAAACTGCAAAGGGACTCTCATCGGTGCAGAAACTCTGAGGGAAAAATAAGGTATCTGTTCTCTGTGTTTGTCTTGTCCTTCCCTTTACCCACATCTTCCAAATTCCCAGATATTTTCTAACACTGGATATATTTCTCATCATATATTTATTACATGAGATTAACTGCTCTCTCCTCAATCTAGTTCAGCTATAACCAGCTGGCAAGAGGTGCAAACTAGGTGCAGATAAGTGCTATACAGGTCCCAAGCTTGGGACACTTCTGTACCACCAGCAGCTGAGGTAAATCAGAGTTGGCACACCAGACATGACACCCTCTTGTTTCATTTTCTCTTTCTTCTGTCCCTCTGCCTGGGGCTGTAACACAAAGCTGCAGTTTTTCCGTGCTAGAGAAAGCCACAGACTCCCAGAACAGCTGCGGGTGGAGGACACCTCTCGGGGTCATCTTGTCCAAAGACCTGGATTGGATCCCCACATCTCTTGCTGCTTTAAGCCAGTGAAACAGGAGCGAGAAAAAAACTCAACCAAACATTCTTGGGGCAAAAGATTTGTTTCTTACAGATTACTTAAAATTATGCAAAAAATATTCATCCCTCCCATATGATGTAATTTGGTTTTGCTCTGTGTGCTCTGCACAGTACAGGCAGCAGAGCATCAGCCGACTGGGAGTGGGAAAGGAGGTCAGCTCCACAGATTATTCCCATCACCTTGCTGCTATCTGTGAAATCCTCCCTTTTGCCTTCAGTCACTGGAGCACACCGAATGCAGGACGACTAAGTAAGGAGAGTGCAAAGTTCATAAATATGTTTATATACCTTTTTATTGCCAATAAAATCTGAACCATTGGTAAGCAAGTTAATGTGTACATTAGAAAATCTGGGGCACGCAACTGCCTGCTAGACTAAATAGTGAGCTCCAAAAGGAGAGTATCATGTATTGTGCATATCTGAAAACAAACGAGCAAAACTCTTTGTGCAGGAGTTAGGAGGGTTCATTGAAAGAGCTCTAAACTACATTTGAAGGGGGAAAGGGACAAAACCAGGCTCACTAGAGATAAGCTTGGGGGCTGAACGCCAATGTATGACAGACGGTCTGCTTGTGAGGTCTCAGTGGAGGTGGGGGATGGATAGCCCTGTGGCAGCAAAGACACAAGGGTTATTGATTGTTAGAAACCACAGAAGAGCCTGAGAATGATCACATAGGTATTAGGGCTTCTCCCCACAAAAAGTTAGAGGGATCAATAGCCCAACTGAAGTGCATCTACACCAATGCACACAGCACGAGCAACAAACACGAGGAGTTGGAAGCCATTGCGCAGCTGGAAAATTATGATATAGTCATAATCATGGGAACATGGTGGGATGACTCACAAAACTGGAGTACTACAATGGATGGCTATAAAATCTTTGGAAGGGATAGGCAGGGAAGGAGAGGCGGTGGGGTAGGGAGTGTTTTGACTGTCTAGAGCTTGATAATGGTGATGGTGTGTATGAGCAAGAACCAGGGGGAAGGCCAACAAGGCAGATACTGTGATGGGAGTCTGTAACAGACCACACAACCAGGATGAAGAGACAGGTGATGCATTCTATAAGCATAGAATCATAAAGGTGCAGGAGCAGGTCATCCCCATGTGCTGAAAGATGAGCTGGTGAGGAAAAAGACTGGCCTGGCTGAACAGAGAGATTTGGCTTGAACTAAGAAAAAAAAGAGGGTTTATGACCTTTGGAAGAGGGACAGGCAACCCAGGAAGACTACAAGGACATTGTGAGCTTATGCAGGGAGAAAATTAGTAGGGCCAAAGCCCAACTAGAACTTAATCTGGCCACTGCTGTAAAAGAAGGTAAGAAAAGTTTCTATAAACACATTAGCAACAAAAGGACAGCTAAGGAGAATCTCCATCCTTTACTGAATGCTGGAGAAAACATAGTGACAAAGGATGAGGAAAAGGCTGAGGTACTTAATGTCTTCTTTGCCTCAGCCTTTAATAGTAAGACCAGTTGTTCTCTGATCATCCAGCCCCCTGAGCTGGAAGACAGGGACAGGGGAGCAGAATGAAGCCCCCATAATCCAAGGGGAAATGGTCAGTGACCTGCTACACCACTTAGACACATATAAGTCTAAGAGGCCAGATGGGATGAAGCGAAGGGTACTGAGGGAGCTGGCAGAAGTGCTCACCAAGCCACTTCCCATCATTTATCAGCAGTCCTAGCTAACTAGGGAGGTCCCAGTTGACTGGAAGTTAGGAAACGTGACACACCCACCTACAAGAAGGGCCAGAAGGAGGATCTGGGAACTACAGGCCTGTCAGTCTGACCTCAGTGCTGGGGAAGGTTATGGAGCAGATCATCCTGAGTGCCATCACACAGTAAGTACAGGACAACCAGATGATCAGGGCCAGTCAGCACAGGTTTATGAAAGGCACGTTCTGCTTGACTAAGCTGATCTCCTTCTATGACAAGGTAGCCCACTTAGTGGCTGAGGGAAAAGCTGTGGATGTTGTTTACCTGGACTTTAGTCAAGCCTTTGACACAATTTCCCACGGCATTCTTCTGGGAAAACTGGCTGCTCGTGGCTTGGACAGGCATACTCTGGGCTGGGTAAAAAACTGGTTGGAAGGCCGGGCCCAAAGAGTGGTGGTGAATGGATGGTAAATCCGGTTGGCAGCCAGTCACAAGTGGTGTTCCCCAGGGCTGAGTACTGGGACCAGTTCTCTTTAATATCTTTATCAACTATCTGGATGAGGGGATCGAGTGCACCCTCAGTTAAGTTTGCAGACAACACCAAGCTGGGCGGGAGTGTTGATCTGCTTGAGGGTAGGAAGGCTCTACAGAGGGATCTGGACAGGCTGGATCCATAGGCTGAGGCCAACGGTACGAGGTTCAACAAGGCCAAGTGCTGGGTCCTGCACTTGGGTCACAACAACCCCAGGCAGCGCTACAGGCTTGGGGAGGAGTGGCTGGAAAGCTGCTTGGCAGAAAAGGACCTGGGAGTGTTGGTCAACAGCCGGCTCAATAAGAGCCAGCAGTGTGCCCAGGTGGCCAAGAAGGCCAACAACATCCTGGCTTATATCAGGAATAGTGTTGCCAGCAGGACTGGGGAAGTGATTGTCCCCCGTACTTGGCACTGGTGAGGCCCCACCTCAAAATACTGTGTCCAGTTTTGGGCCTCTCACTACAAGAAAGACACCGAGGTGTTAGAGTCTGTCCAAAGAAGTCTTACAAGGGGCTAAACAACCCCAGTTCCCTCAGCCCGGAGAAAGGGAGGCTGNAGTCTTACAAGGGGATAAACAACCCCAGTTCCCTCAGCCCGGAGAAAGGGAGGCTGAGGGGAGACCTTATCACTCTCTACAACTACCTGAAAGGAGGTTGTAGCAAGGTGGGTCTCTTCTCCCATGTAATAAGTTACAGGAAAAACTGATATCAGAAAAATTGATATTAGAAAAAAGTAGTATTAGGAAAAATTTCTTCACTAAAAGGGTTATCGAGCGCTGGAACAGGATACCCAGGGAAGGGGTTGAGTCACCATCCCTGGTGGTATTTAAAAGACATGTAGACATGGCGCTTATGGACATAGTTTAGTGGTGGACTTGGCTGTGCTAGGTTTACAATTGGAGTCCGTGATCCTAAGGGTCTTTTCCAACCTAAATAATTCTATAACTTTAAATGAAGAGATAAGGGTGTTTCCAAGCTCTCTTCTCACTGTTCATCTCATACTTTCAGGTTTGGAGAAGGCTTAGTTACATCAGATATTTTGACCTCCAAGTCTTTTATATGGATTTTATACCAGATGGTTAGATATTAGGCTTTAAATGCTCTGGTTTATGTGTTCTTTACCGTTTTAACAGTTTATTTTGAGCTTGTGGGACTTTCATTTTTAGTATTCTTTTCATGCGTATCTTGTCTTGGATTTTCAATTTCTGTCATTCATTGCCAGTATTTTCAACAAAATTATGTCCATCCTTTACAGGAATATGTACTCAGAGATTTTCTGTTAGTTAGCACAAAAAATCAACATCCTTTATTACAAAAAGTAATAAACAACTACATAATTCAGAGATCATTGCATGACTGTCTCTGCAGTCTTGCAAATCTTGTCTGATTTAATCTTGTCTGATTAGCAGAACAGAAGATTAAACACCCCTCAAAGTTAAAACAGAAACATAGTTTGTATGCCTGGTGTCACCACCTCTTTTTATTCCATCGAAAAAAAATATGTAAACATTATTTGGATGCAATAACATTTAGTGTCCCTGTGTTTGTTCTAACAAATTCATTACTTCCTTTGCAGTCAGTTTTAGCAGTGATCTTGTATTAGAACACATAGTCTGTGTTTTCATTTAATTTTCTGCAGGCCTTTTTTGTTTGGCTCATTTATCTTTCGTTATCCCTTGAAACCATCTACAGTAATTCAGTTCACTACAGCTAGATCTTCTGACAGAGCTAGAAATAATCATCTCCAGCTGATTCCAAAGCTAACAAGTATCTCATGACTCTGATAATTTTATGCATTTTAGGCTAATAGAGACTTTTGGACTATTTTTTCTTCTCTGTCCTGTCAAAGAGCTCCTCCTTCCTCTTCCCTTTCTACTGAAACATGGTTTGAACAGTGGTACAAACCCAAATCTCACACAGATATAATAAAATAAAACTCTCTGCTGGTTTGTTGCTCCTAGTAGTAGTAAATTTCTCTGAAAAGATTTCCTTCCAAAGTACAGTAGTGTCATAGCATATTTCAATATGGAACAATTTGTTATTTAAAACCTTTTAAAATGTAAGATAAACTCATGTAAATGCAATATCCATTTTCCTTAATCTTGGTTAAACAAACAAATGGTTCTTAAAATATTTATAGTTAAGTTAGGATACTTAATGTAAGTGATTTGAGTCTTTTGTTTTTTCCCATCAACATTAGCATTCCTGAAAATCCTGCAAGTGACAGATACGCATTCTGGGTAGTCACAGCCCAAGCTCCCTGTGCTGTCCAATGCTGTGTTACAGGTCTGTTCTGGAGTAGCATTTTAGACAGAGAATGCCCTTTGCCTAGTCTTAGGAGAAGACAATGTCCTTAGAGTTTTTTTCTTATCTAAATGTAAGGATCGTGCTCTGGTCGCAACACCTGGCTGGTATTTCTGTGGTACAGGGAACCTAAGTCATAAGTTGACATCCGTTTTTGCTGTGAACTGGAATGAAGACAAAAATCTTCAAGGTATATTACAAAATTAAACTATCAAAAACATAGCTTCAAACAGAAACATTCAATGCAATCAAAATGTTTCTTTCTCATTTTGGCCTTTCAATATTTGCTTGGCATCAATATTATTCAATTTAATTTTGGACTGATAATTGCCACCAACTACCAAGTGAAGAATAAAATACAGCCACAAAATCTTTTTTATTTTTGGTCTAGCAGTTGTTAACATCACTCCTTGCTCTGCATTTCTCCAATACTTCTTATCTATTTCAACAAATATAAACTACTTGCCTCATCTTCAAGACCCCTCATGGACAATGGCAACCCCTATTACCATTCTGTGTTGGGAAGTTAACTCCCATCACCAAATAGCCCACATTGTCCCCCTGCTTTTTAAATGTTTTCTTCTTTCCCTTTTTATGCACCTTGTATTTGATAGAAATTCACTGGACATATTTGCAAAAGTACTAAATCATTCACATTCAAATTCCTTCTTCAAATTTGCTGGGAGATGTTCAAAGAATGAAATAAATTTTGCTGTTTTGCTGAAATAAATTTGACCACTGGCTATCAACAAGACTAATATTGTTTTATTACCTTTTTTTTTTTTTTTTTACCCCCTCCTCTGGCTGTATTCATACAGAGTTTTGATGCATATTTGTTTGTAGGCCATCTGGGATACTGCCTGTCTTTCTTCTTCTGTCTGGAACATACCTAACAAAATGAAGTCCAAATCCATGTAGAGGTCCCCAGGTACAATTTGTAGAGTAAGGGCAGAATGAAAGAAAACTCTAACTGTAATCCAGCAGCGTTACACTTTCTGCATGGAATATTTTAAAGTATCAGATACACTGCTTAATGGATCCAGTATGTCTATAAATTTTCAGTGGAATTCTTTAGGATTTGCCCTGATGCATTAGAAAGAAAATTGCATGGATTGACTCCAACTGCTAATAATATTTTTTTAATTCTTTGAGTGTTGGACACTATAAACTTGTTGTGCCATTGAAGTTAAGGTTTTGTAATAGATCTGAAAGGGCTACCTGCTGAATTATGAGACTGTGCAGCCAGGGAAACAAATTATATTCTAGTCCAGATCCCTCTGTAAAATAGATGTCATTTAGGAGAAGCTCTTAAAAAGAGATTTATTAATTGGAAAAACATCCTTTTCAGTCTCAAGTGGCTGGGCTGAAGTGTGTCTTCAGAATATCAATATGAGCTGAAGCTATTAAAATGTCATGGCTAACCTTTTTAAAAAGCCTAATTTAATTAGAAAATTAAATAATCATATTATTCTTAACAGTAAGAAATGCCTGCCTCAAATGAACTTCCTGTAAACTCTCAATTTCAATGAATAACACTCTGCTGGAAACGATTCAGCATACGAACAATGAAACTGAGTTTGCAAATACTGTGATTAACTTACAATTTACTTCCTGATCACACCTAGTAAAATGTTTTTGCACATGTCAGCAGCTCTTAAACATAATATAAAAAAAATCATCAGACCAATCAATGTTCTTATACACTGTGTAGTTTCCTTGCTTTTCCTGAAATCAATGAGAGCAGAGACCTCATGAACTGAAGGAAAAAGGCCGCATGGCACCCTACAGGACATCTCTTCATTTAAACCTGCATGAGTTATTGCCTTGCTCTAGCCAGTATTTTGCAGGTACGTTTTCAACCAAATGATAATATTACATCCTATGTCAAGGCTGGAGAGATGCTTCCTTGTAGTGCAGGGGCTGCTGGAGTAAGAGCAATCAAATTAAACGGAACTAGATTATTTGAGGCAAATTGTGGGTTTAGGATATGACTACATTGGCATCCTAACCTGAGCGGTATTTGGAGATCAGCTATGTAACATCTTGGAAAGGTTGCTCACCAGCTTCCATACTTAGAAATAAATGTCAAAAAAAAAATCTCATTTGATGTGGGACTGGAGAATTGCTGTGTAGGAAAAACAATACGGGAGTGTTGTCACTGAACACTTAGGACCAATGATTTTAAAAAGACACTTTTGAGACACAAGACAGTTCTTCTTTTAGTTTCTACCAGGGCCACTGAGATCACCAAAGCCGGTCTGCATGGGATGGTACCAGGCTATAGTAGTAGTTAATTTACTTGAAAAGTGTCCTTTTTACACGTTCAGATTGTTTGTAATTGCATTGATTCTTGGTTGTGAAGTTACCCTGACTGGGTGTCACCTGCCTAATCACAGTGGGCAGCCAGAAGTGCCCCTTCAGTAATTACCATTTTGGCTCCCTGTATTCCCTGACGCAGAAACTAGCCTTTATTGTGTTGCCTGACATAGGACTAAGGCCTCATAGTCAACCTTGCTGGGAGAAGAGACATGGGAAAATCACACTCAACCCTTTTCCCTCAGGAGCAAAATTTCTAACTTCAGATGTTTCATGGGATTTCACCAGGAGGGGATTCACTGGAAGAGCCAACAAATTTACATCCCAGAGATCTCGATCCTGGTCTGAAACCCTATGACAACAACCACACCATCTCTGCTGTGGAGGGCAGTGTCACACATTGCATTACAGAACAAGGAGGAGGAGAAGAGCATGGGCTGGGTTGTCCTAAGTATGGCAGAGCTCAGAGTTTCTCTCTGCCTCAGTGTCACTGACCTCCCTTCACCCAACACAGCTGATATAGAAATGTCTTCACTGAATTTCTCTGTACTGTGAAATCCCATGGGCATCACCTGCTCTTGTCAACCAGGTCTATACTGGATTACTCTCAGCTTGCTGTCCTTTCTCACTTCAGCAGGCTCCATACAACTACAAAATGCTGGCACCAGACCCGTTAAAAAATAAAATGCAATCAGATCCTTATACGTCTGCACAGGGACTCACATTGTGCATTTTACCTTCAGGTACAGAAAGCTAAAAAAAAAACAGAGACTGGTAGAAAAGACACCCTACTTACAGCTTTGAGAGTGCACTCAACGTTCCCTAAAGTCGAGATTTCAAGAGATAAATGGCTCAAATCAGGCTGGAGAGAAGTGTTAGAAATCATGGGTCTTTTAAGGCATGATTGCATTCTCACCTCTGTAACAATCGCTACAGAATTAGATTAATATTGCAGCTCTCTTTGTGCTGATTGATAAGTATTATATGACAGAAATTGGAGCAAAGATAGGCTTTCAATTCTAGCCTGAACTTGTATAGGAAACCAATGTAGTCAGGACTGCCATGGTGGCTGCTATTTCCTTCTCGTCCTATGCCACTTGAGAAGACCCTGAATGGTAGCACTAGATACCTCCCTGCTTCACCCCCTTCCTTTTTGAACAGGTCACTTCTGCAGTTCTGTGGCTGCTGAAAATCTGCCCAGGTGTACAGGCACTGCCCTTGCCTCCTCCATGCTCTGCCAGCGCCCGGCACGGGAGCAGTGCCGGCAGGGGCCCCAGCAGACAGACAGCCTGCAGGAGCGGCAGCTCACTCGTCTGATCGGCCTGGGGAGAGCCCAGGGCTGACTAGTGAATCCGACTGGCTTGCTGACAGCGTTGCTGGGTATCTGAAGCAGCCTCCAACGGCTAGGAGCTGCTCTGTGCTGTTCACCTTGCCACTCACTGTTGCTCCAGATTCTTGCTCCTTCCTGCTAAATAATTCCAAGCTCTCCAGGTCAGATTCCTTCCTATCAGGTCTCATTCTGTGTCTTGAACTCTATTTTGTAATGGCATTTTATAATACCCTAGCTTGTAAATCAGACTGTTATCACAGTCCTATCTATCCTTAATGTTTCATAGTCATAATTCTGTTACCTTGACAGCAGTTGCTATATCTAACCCTAGCCTAGTCTGGATCTAATCACTGAGTTGTATAAAATAGTGGTGCAAAAAACAAGCACATTAGCCTTCTACAGCTAAAAGAAAATGCAATTTCAGCTTCAAACATACAGCCTTTGCTGCAGGATGCCTGCGCTAGGGGTGACTCAAGGGGAAGAGCAAGCTTAAAAAGGAGCAGGGAACAGCATCCTTGAAAGGTGGGAAGGGAATGTCTGGAGATGCAATGCACAAGTAGTGGCAGAGTAACTCCAGGAGCTGATCTCTCAGCCAGAAGCTGTGGAGCACTACCTGTCTGCCTCTGGCTGCTGCGTGTTCCCAGGTAGTGGCTGCAGCTAGAGAAGGGGAACTCTCATATCAGTGACCATTGCTGTGTCTCTGTGAAGATTTTTAGAAAAATTGCTTCTGTCTTCCCACAGCTCAGCTGTCATTGCTGGTTATCACACTCCTGCAAACAGACCCTGTCCTGCCAGTCCCTGCTGGCTGTGTGCTGGGATATGTGGTCAAACTGCTGAATAGTTCTTTCAAACAAGGGCAAAGCTACACAAATATCATTATTAACCGTAAACTGGCATAATAAGGTGGTATGAAGTACGCATCAATTCAAGATAGCTGAAGTGTTACTCTTAGACCAGATAAATGAATTGATGCTTCCTCACTGTGCAAACACAGCTTGAGAGGAGGAATAACTTCTCAGGTGCATCAGTTTAAAAAGCTTCTTTAAGTAGTGATGTTTTGAACAAGTCTGCACCACAGCAACTACCACATAGTGTAGTCATATGTAAATCAGTTTTATAGTGAGTAATTCATGTTCTTGTAGCAGATAGCTCAGCAAAAGATGTAAAACCTACCTATGAAATCAGAGAAGTGCTCAGCTGATTAGCGACATCACTAGCACTTCCCAAACTCATTAATTTAAAGCTGTCTTGGGTATGTCTGTGCTCTAATACAGCAACAGAAGCAATTACAGATCTTGCATCAGCTGTATGCAACCAGCCTGGTCTTGTGAGGTGGGTACATGTAACAGTTAAACTCCACATCCCTGTCTTCCTAGATTACAAGCAGATCAAGATTATACTTCTGCTAAACACTTGTGCAATTTTATGCATGTTCATGCCTCTGCTGAATACTAGAGAATTCTATATGATAACATTAAGCATCAAGTTTATCAAGTTTCATCAAGTGATGAAATAGGGCTTCCAAAACTCATGAGCTGGCTCTGCAGTGCTCAGCACTTGCCATCAGGGCACCAGTTTAATAAGATTTCCCCTTTGTCCTAGCACTTGACAATATCAGCCCACAAATTGTTTCTAGCTCTGTGGGAAATGCAGTCCCAAAGACTTTTCATCACTTTCAATGTTAAAATGGGGATGCAACAACTTGTTCTTCTGTCCATGGCCCTCTGCCTTAGGAATATGAATAACAAATGTAGCTATGAAAACTCCCTCTTATTCCTTTGCTTTCTGAAATTCAGCTTCTCCCCCCTGTTGCTTCTCTGGGTTGAGTTGCAAAATGCAGCTGCAGCTACTGGGGTCCTTAGCTCTTACTAAGGGCTTTTCTGACATTGTAGTCCTGCCATATTTTGTATTTCCAGGTTACACATACTGTCTGAGGATTGCAATACTTTCAAGGCCATCACAATATTTTTTATACATTAATTACAATAAAATGTATTCACCATACAGTCATGTGGCAATTAAGTCACGGACTCCGATGCTCGTGGCAAGCAAAGACAGCGAAGACCTTTATTATTAGTTACACATGCCTTATATATCTTTTCAGAGCATAACTAAAAAATCATGTTATCACATGGAGCTGTTTGCTTAACCACAACATCCTCTTGGAGCAATTTGCAGTTCTTCCTAACCTTCATGCTCCCAGGGCTTTCTGCCGACCAAAGCAACAATGTTTTGTTGACTACCCAAGATTCCCACACAGTCACTCATCAGTCTTGCAGTCTTTTGGTCACCTCCAGCTCTTGTTGCAGACCATCTATGATATTAATACGACTGAAGACAGATTTAGTAGAAGACTAGTAAGTCCTCCCCAGACAACTTGTGTCAGCATTAGCAGTTCTTGCTGTCCCAGTTACGCATATGCTTAAACGCCTTTGTTCACCTCACGCCTCTGTGCTGCAGTTTCCTCTCCATCTGACGGTCTTTCCCTAATGCTCTCAAGACTATACCTTCATCTTTCTTTAATGCAAAGCAGGTCATTACCTTGAAAAGCCTTGCAGGTCACTTGAACACATTGCACAACTGGCAGCATATCGGTAAAGGATGCTGGCAAATTACTGGGGTAAAAAAACAATTGTGGGACTATGCTACACAGCCTGAAGCAAAAGGTTTAGCAACACAGCACTATTCACAAACAAAAGAGCTATTTTTACCTGGAGATAATGTCCCTTCTGCTTCTACCTTGGAGATCACATTACTTAGCCATCACTTGTTTTGTTTGGAGCAGGGTGTTATGTTCCATGCTTCTGGGTTCACAAGGACTTGGATACTTGAACATGAAACACTATTCACAGGAGTTCTGATGCACTGTCCTGTTTTGAGGTAAAACAGGACCGATTTTGTTCAGTAACTCTACCTTCTCACTAGGCCTGTTCTAACTGCTGAAATTAACAGCATGTCATGCAGAAAACTGCTCTTTCTCAGAGTGATAAGACCCATGTATATAGCTGATGCCAAGGGATGGCATGCAGAGAAGCTCTTGCTTAGACTTATTGCTATAACACCCAAGGCCAGACAACTTTGCTACTCGCCCCGTTGGAGGGTCAGAAGTGGAAAAGCGCAGAGGGGTCCCAGCTGTGGGGAGGAGCGGACAGGACAGGTCCAGCAGTCAGCTGGTCATTATACTGCATTATACTGCATCATGCTCACTATAAAAGCTGAGGGATCAAAGGGTCAGCCCTCTCTTTATTCAATGGCCAGAGTCCTAGGAGGACTCTGTTCGTCTGCCTTTGATCCCAATCCATGTGTTCCTGAATGCAGATCTGGAATCCAGTTTCTATCTGTCACTGGGCCCAGTCTGGGACTTCCCCAGTGCCTGCTGGTGATGTGATTGCTCTTAGCTCTTACTAAACTAGTCTCCCTTTCTCTCTCTCTTGCTCTGCAAGAGAGGCAATATCTGTCACTCAGCCTGCTTGGGCCAATCCAGCCCAAACCACAACATGAACAAACCCATGCAGTTCATGAGCACTTTATGCAGATATTTAATCCCGTACATGGATTCAGACAGAAAACAGGCTTTTGAACAGGAAGGCTCCTGGAGCTCTTGGCTATTTTTCTCTCAGCAGAAGAGGCCAACTGCCAGGTGAGTGATCTCTTCTAAAGAGCATTTGTGCAGATCAGACATGGAGAATGCTATTGCAAGTGTCTTGTTATCCTCGGCTGGTCATGAAAAACACAACTGTAGCAAGCAAGAATGCAGAACTCCACTGCTTGGAAAGGAAAAGTAAAGTTGCACTGGATGGGTTTAAATAAGCAACAGAGACCTACAAAGCTCTCACAATTGCTGCTTTGGTTTCACATTGGAAATAACTAGTATGGCAGAAGCACAGAGGAGCCCAGGTCAAGGACTAGACTCTACCATCAGGAGTGTTGCGGAAGTCATGATTAAGAACAAAAGCAGTCACCACCTTATTACCACCCTTGTGAGAAGTAAAGATCACAGTGAAAACAAGGGGATGTTGATTCACACATGTGCACAGCTATAACATTTGCAAGGAAAGGCTGTTTTTTAAACAGATCTAAGAGAGGCATGTGGATTCCTTTGTTAAAAACAACCAAATCAAAACTACCTTTTTACAAAACCTGTCCTTGAAAATATATGTACACCTGCTTGTTATAATGGGTTTGTTTTTTTCCCTGTTGTGAGTCATATACAAGCTATTCTGTCTCCTTGGTATGTGATTTCCTACTTCAACCCATTTTCAGAATTAACTATCAGGCTCCAGGATAAGTGCTGGAACACAAGGTTTTATTTTTGCAGAATAATACATAATGATACATATAGAATCTGCACGAGCTCACACTGCAGGGCCCTGGAAAATAGGATCGTCCAAACAGAAATGCTAGCATAATGCAGCTTTCAGTATCTTATAACTTGCATTGTGATTCTAATTGGGAAATCCCCTGAGGCTCTCTGAAAGAATATATATAATGAATTCAACACATTATTTATGTAAAAATCTATCCTGTTGAATATTCTGCTCTTAGAAGGCATGGCTTTCAAAATTAGATTTGCCTGTAAAACTCCTTTCCTTCATTGGTAATCAGCAGAGTAGCCCAGTCATTCCCTTCAATTTATTCATTACAATGGTGGAGAAGGAGAGGTCTACTATGGAGTAATCTCTGCTCCATGGGATCGGGTAGGAAAATCTATTCAAGCAAAAGCAAGAAAAAGGGATTGTGCCATGTGCACATAAATTAGAGATAAGACAAATACTACTTTCACTTCAGAATTTGCTAAACAGAATAATCATTATTTGAAAGTTAAAGAAAGGCTGGTAACAACAAACAGGCTTGGGGCGTCTTTGAGCATCACTAAATTACTAGCAGTGCTAAAGCATGGTGTAATCTTGCTCATCACAAATCCCTTCTGATGAGATCAAACAGGATACCATCATACTGGCAGATGCTCATGCAATGAGCTCTCTTCCTGCTCCAGAAAGGCAGATATTAGCCTGGTTACATAGAGTAAATATTATGGAGTCCACGGACATTTTTATGTTTTGAGATGTACGCTAGGGGACATGCCACTACAACAACCTTCTAGATTCAGTCAGTAGAAGTAGACAGGAGTTATCCAATACAGTTGTATCTACTGTTACTATCTTCATCAATGACACAGGCAGTGGGATAGAGTGCAACCTCAGCAAATTTTCAGATGACACGAAGCTGAGTGGTGGGGTTGACACGCCTGAGGGGCAGGATGCCATCCAGAGGGCTCAAAGTGGGCTCATGTGAACCTCATGAGGTTCAACAAGGCCAAGTGCAGGGTTCTGCACCTGGGTCAGGGCAACCCCCATTATCAATAGAGGCTGGGGGATGAAGGGGTTGAGAGCAGCCCTGCCAAGGAGGAACTGGGGGTTCTGGTGGATGAAAAGCTGACAATGTGTGCTCACAGCCCAGAAGGCCAAGCACATCAAAAGAAGCATGTCCAGAAGGTCCAAGGAGGTGATTCTGCCCCTCTACTCCACTCTGTGAGATGCCACCTGGAATACTGCGTGCAGCTCTGGAGCCCTCAGCACAAGAAAGACATGGACCTATTGGAACGGGTCCAGAGGAGGGCTGCAAAAAGGAACAGAGGGCTGGAACACCTCTCCTGCGAGGACAGTTTGAGAGAGTTGGGATTGTTCAGCCTGGAGTAGAGAAGGCTCCAGGAAGACCTTGTTGTGGCCTTTGAGTACTTAAAGGGGACTTATGAGAAAGATGGGGACAGAATTTTTAGTAGGGCCTGTTGTGATAGGATAAGGGGTAATGGCTTTAAACTGAAAGGGGGTAGATTTAGACCAGATATAAGGAATAATTTTTTTTATGATGAGGGTGGTGAAGTACTGGAACAGGCTGCCCAGAGAGGTGGTAGAATCACCATCACTGGAAACATTCAGGGTGAGGTTGGACAGGGCTTTGAGCAACCTGATCTAGTTGAAGATGTCCCTGCTGATTGCAGGGGGGTTGTACTAGATGACCTTTATTTGTCCCGTCTAACCCAAACCATTCTATGAGTCTATGATTCTATGGTTGTGAATCTGTTTCTCTGCCATCAAAGCGTGATGGCAACTGCTTCAGGTACCAAAATCAACTGAGCTGTGGTTGCATGGAGCTCAGCTTTGGTGCCATGTGGGTCATTAGCAGAATCGTGGCTATGCAAGTTTTGCTGTCAAGGCTGCCTCAGCTTCCACCTAGGGTAAATAATTTCCTTACAGAGGCTCCCTTTAATAATTCAGTAATGAACTTTGAGTGCAAAATTAATTCCATACCTCTCCTGCGAAGCACTTTAACACACATTGAGACTGTGCTGACTTCATAAGGACCTGAGCACGTGCTTATATGTCTCCTGAGCCGTGGCCAGCACTCCTGTTTCCGATCACGTCAAGTCCACAGAGCGTGGCTCAGAGCTGTTAGCAGTGTGAGACCTCCAAAGGCAGAGTATGGCACAGCAAGGACAGCGAGCCCAGCTGGTGACACTTGTTTACCTGAGAAAACCTCACTGCTGAAATACTGCCATGAGATCAGAGCCACAGGACTGTGTCTCTGTGGAAGGGTGGCTCAGCAGGACAACGTCTTTTCTAAGATGGCGAGTGCAGTATGTTTCAGCACTCACACTTCCTAAAAGAGGCAGTGCAGAAGGTGGATTTAAAACTACCAGCACTTCTGGTGCACTTAATTGCTCATGCAACTTAATTAATTAAAATGCATGTGTTAGACTGCAGGTTTACTGAAGCTTTACAAAAATTAGATTTTTTTCCTCAGGTAGCAATTAAGAATTAGTGACTGAAGCCTACCTGTTACATCCTTTATGATGATTTTCTAATATGTGTCTCTGTACTAATATCACTGGTTCCTTATTACAAATTTATTTGCTCTGTTGCCAAGTACCCTGTGAAAGGTACATGAATCAGCCGCAGCAGATCAAAGATATATTTTAAAATTTCCAAAGCAGGTGTAGCGATTTATCAGTATAGTCTATTGTATAGTGCTGTTTTGCAAAGACATGGGTGTTTTTAAAAGCAAATGCAACCAGAGAGGTCTAATATAATTTATTTATTTAGATAGCATTGCAAGTTTTGTCGAAGTTACAACTGAAGTTACATAGGGCAAAGTGACCCTCCACGGCTGTTTTCACTACAAAAGATAATCATGGTCTTTACAGAATATAGAGCAGTTAGACACTAAGTTACGGATCTGATCAATCTGGCTCAAATTCATAGATCTGATTATTAACTGTACTTCTCTGACTGGCTGAAAGTCAGGCAAAAACCCCTATGACTCCAAAGGTGAAGACACCTGTTTGTCTGCAGCAAAGGAAGGCAAAATATTCTGCACCGTGAGATATGCATTAGCCCAAGCATCACTCACGAAGCCAGCACTGGGTGCACACAAGGGATTTACTCACTCCCTGTCTCTGAGCAATCTGTTGATTTAATACTACATGAAGAAGGCAAGCCTAATGTTCAGTAACTATGATGCAAATTAACTGCATCTTTCTGAAAGTCTAATGATTGCAGATTCTCTCTTGTTTTGTTCACGCGATTGTCCTGGCTGCCTCCACGCAAAAAAATCCTGGCTGCATTACAAGGTTGTTTTTTCAGTCCATTTGCTTGTGTCAGCTGGATCAGCTCAAAGGAGCAAGCAGAGCTGATCCATTCAAATCATTGTGTCAGGGTACTTCCTTGACAGTGTTTTTCAGAATGCGGATTTAGCACAGTAACTTTGTACATTGAACAAAACTGTCAATAGCAGTAATATATGAAGGCTCCTTTAATTGTTGGCAACACCTTATTTTCATCTGTGTTTGCGATGGTCCAGGTGCTTGCTGGCATGCTAATATGCAAAGATACAAAAGACACTGGTCACATTGATGGCAATCACCCACAGGCAGCAATGAGATAATGAGAACTGAAACATCGTGACTACAAGTTCAAAATATCCCATCTATTTGTATGAGTGAAAGAGTCATTGAGCACAGAAATGCACATAGACTTAGCACTTTCTCAAGATCACATCACTCCGAGCTGTGTCGCTCTCTGCGCTGCTCACCCCGCAAGCCTTCTGCCCTCCTTCTACCCTTCCACCCTCCCATCAGGGGATGTGCAGCTGCACCCTTTGCTTACACAAAAAGCCCAAACCATGCACATTCCCATGAAGTTACCTGGTTTTCAACAGCCTGCTGGTAAGCACGGTGAAGAACTCATTCCTGAATTCTGTCAGCAGCTCATCAAGATGTTTGTGATCAAAACAATGAAATCACTACGTTTTTGTAACCAGTGTCCTTTCATTTACCTTTTTTTATGGTTACATATCTATTACCTCTTATCAAATTCCACATGAGTTAGTCTGTGAGGGCTGGGGGATTTCCACAGAAAATGTTTCCTTCTTGCAGAGCCAAGGCAAGGGCAGACATTCCGCTCTTTCACTGGTGCACAGAAATAACCCTGCCGGTCCTGTGCTTTGTTTACAACATGCTGTGTTGTTCTGGAAAGTGGGATGTGGGTAAGATGTATGCAGGGGAGAGAGGACAAACAACATCTGAGGCGTAAAGAGGCAGAGGGACTTGCAGCAAGGGGACACACGTGAATTTCCTTTTTCAGAATAAATTAAGATCTTGCCCGTACCTCATCTAGCCTTGGAATTTGCACAGACATAGAGCAGCGTGATGGGTCAGGTTCTTCGGGCAGATGTGTCACCTGTCAGAAGTGGAGCACTACAGCAGACATGTCTTTGTTGCGGGGCAGGAAGGTACCATGTGAGACACAGAAGGCATCGATGCCGATATGGAATATCCCTCTGGATAAACAGGGAATAAATCGTAGGCAGAAGCAGAAACACGTGTCAGTCTGAGACAGCTCATCTGAGACAGCCACTGCGAAGTGCCTTCTGCACTAACATCAATGGGGGAAGCTTGTCAGATGTTCCGCTTGTGAACTGGGAGGTGGCATTTTGCTCTGAGGGCAACTTCAAAAGGAGCAAAAACGTTGATCTGGTTTTTTTCTGTCAGTAAAAGAAACTGGTTAGAACAGAAAAACAGGCTGAGTTTTCCACTCGAGAAAGAACACTGACAACCAAGTGATGCTTAGAAAAACAAATCCTATTAGAAAACTATGTTTCTCCGGGTTTGGCAAAACATGACCGTGTGTCTGGCTCTGAGAGCAGGAGTGGGTGCACAGGCTGTTCTGTTCAAACACAGCAGAGCGAGGGGTGGCAGAGAAAGCAATTGAAATAAACTCCACGGCCTGCAATTGAAATAAACTCCACTTGCAGCAGCAACTCAGCACTAGCTTTCTGGAGCTGATTTACTTCAATGCATAAAAACATTTCTTGAATGTCACCCAACAAGATACCTGCTTCATTTAAGACAAACAAAAAAACTTTTTTTCAGTATCAATCAAACAAAAATATTTTCTTTTTTCAATATCAATTTTTAAAAATTTTTAACATATAAAAATACCTATTTTGATACATTTTTATATATAGAAAATACTTTTCAAAATATCTACTTTCAATATTCAATATCAAGATTGAATAAAATTCTTTAATTCAACAAGATTCAGCATTTTGTTTTATGAAAAACAAAAAATTAACACTACATATGTGTATTTCCATGCAGCAGGCATATGAGTGTGTCTGCTGTCAGGTATCGTTAATGCCCAGCTCTCACAGAGAATTTGAGGAATTAATTGGGGTTCACTCACCACTGAATATTCAAAAATAGCCTCCAGTTTTCCACCGAAAACTACAAATGATGGACAAAGGTATTTTTAAAGTTAAATATCTATCAAGGAAAAAAAAATAATATTGAAGCAACTAAAAGCACACTTACATTATGTGCCAGAAAGGTGAAATTACAGAGACCTATACAAAAGATAACAATCTTGTTGGCTTGTTACTTTTGACTGTAAACCAGCATGGTACTAACATTGTAGTAAAGGAATATTGCAGATGAGTTCCACGCATTTTAATTCTATCCAGGTCTTTATGTTCCGGTCACCTTCACAGAGTGCGAGAAGCCTCAGACATGTTGCATTAGGCAATAATGCCTATCGCATTTGTTCTCTCAGTCTCCTTCCAGATCCACTTAGCCTTTGTTGCAAATCACAGAAGAATAGATAGCATCTTATTTAAAATAAATACAAGTAAGTACTCAAATCTTATAACCAAATAACAAAGATGGTAAATCAACCATCTTGCTTAGTTACAATACATGCTTCTTGTAGATTTAATTCTGCAAGGATAAATCTAAAATTAGAGTAAGTAACATTATTAATCAAACAATTCCCTTTGGTGTCTTTATCTCAGATTCTGGGGAAAACATAAAATTGTGATTCTGTTTATTTTAGCATATTATGGTTTGGGTAAAGATAAAAATCTGTAATACAAACATATTTGCCAATGTCATGACAGTAGGTAAAGAAGTGTTTCATATTAAAGATTTACCTTTCATCTGACAGTCACAGTTTCAGTGGTGCTGATCTCTTTATTCTCTTTTCTCTTCTTTGGTGAAATTCCATTTCTTAAAATAACAGCCTTCTTTTTGAGATGACTGTGTTATCATTACCCTGGTAATCTCACTTTGAGATTTCACACTATTCATTTGAACACCAATTCCAATCTGCCTTTTGATATTCTTCTTTTTCTCTGTTCAAACAGGCTTCTGATTGCCCTGGCTCATCACTGAGGGGGCTAACGCTGAAGACAAAACCAGCTGACATCCCACAATGACATTCAGCAAACCGCACGCTCCTCTCTAGCAACAGCTACTGTCAAGGAGGTTAGGAAGCGGTCACAACATCTCACAGTTAAAGTCTTCCAGCCATTATCCACATACTATTTTTAATCTGTACTTTGCATCAAAACATAGTAGTTCTGACATAGAAAAGGAAGCTGTAAATCTTTTCAGATCTTAGGCCCCTGTGCACTAATACTGTCTGGGAACAGAAGAGAATCCCTTTCTGCTTCCCTATTTGTAGCTGCTGGTTGGTGCCTTTATAGTACAAAATGTTCTTCTCCGAGCATGATTTACTTTTTCTATTTTAACAGCTGATTATACGTTTCATAGCTGTACCTTTGATTTCATGGTTCCTTTGTGATTTGGCTTAATAAGAGGTACTGTATTTTCACAATCAACCTTCAATGAACCTATAGGAGTGCTACTCAAAAATGCATTTTCTGTTTTATTCTTGTCTTCTGTCAAAAACTTTGTTGATAACAACATATGCTCAGGAGCTCCTTTGTAGTTTTTAAGGAAATTTTGTTTGCATTATAAAAGTACTGCACACTGGGAACATGATATGCTTGCTGTTCACTCCCTAAACCACACAGGAAAGAGGGAGAAAGTAATCTAGTGCGTATTTGAGCAATATCAGCTTCCTTGTGCTGTGCTTTTGTCCCACTTAGGATTCAGTCTCAGCAGGGGCTTGGATACAAAGAGATGATGCAGTTTACACAAAAAGCTTCCATACCAGGATTGCCATGTAGGGGTGAAGAGCTCTCTTCACCCTTTTCTGTCTTGCCCTAACTCCCTCTGCCTTTAAAACTCCTTCAGAGGCTTTCCACAGTGCGTGAAAGGCCACGGACAATAAAAACAAGCACTAAATTTATCTCCGTTGCCACAGTTCTTGATCTCTTGTGTATGCTGAGGTAACAAAGCAGCGTGGTGGGAACTCATCTGAGGCTGCAGCGCGTGTGGGCCCTTGCCGTGGACCTGGGAGCGGGGAGCCACCCTGATGCCACACAGCAGAGAGGGCTGACCCGGGCACAGCTGCTCGCCGCAGCAACAGGTTCTCATGCGCCGCGCTGGAGGGTGTCGTGGACACGCGGTAGCAGTCAGTAGATGTACAGGCGTGCTCCTATAGCGCTTTTCACCGTCCAAGTACTTCATGAACACTCGTTTATGACACCTCAGCATACTGTTCTGGGGTCTCCTTGCCTAAGTCAACCGGCATGAAAAAGGAGAACTGTTGGGTGTCAGCACAGAGGGAAGAACCTACTGCAGAGCATTTAGGAAATAAAACACTGTTTGCAATGTAGGCTGTTGATGGGTTTAGAATTTGCTTGTCTATTTTACCTTACATAAGATGTTTGAAACGCTTTTCTTCACCGTTTATGATGCTGCACTTCCATTGTTTTTGTAGGGCATTGGGACATTACTTCTTGTCCACAATACAGGGCTGAAGTTTGCAAGTCTTCGCTGCCATGGGAGGCCATTCCAGGTACAGAGGCTCTCACTTCCCTCTGTGCTTAGTGCAGCGCTGGTCTACGGAGCTAACTAGCATAGCATGAGACACAAGCTGGGCAAAGGCATCAGGAATCAAAGACCTATTTTGCTTTTAGCATCTCTGGTGAGACAGTTCCACATCACTTCTTACACAGATCTTTGTTTTGCAGCGTACCTCAACCCTAACCAACAAAGGAATAAAAAGAAAAAACAGCCACAACAACAAAAACCCAACAGAAAGAAAAATAAAGCACGGTATACACAGAAAAATGGAGGATGCCTGTATCCCTTACAGGTGGAACCTAAGGAAATGGTTTTTCACCCCCTCCTTTCAATTATAGGCTTTCAATTAAAAACCAGCTTTTGTGAATTTATCATTCACACTTCGTATGGAAAATCCGTGGTGCTCCTCCAGGATAGGTAGCAGAGGAAAGCAAGAGTGTCACAACTCAAGTCATTTGATTGGAAGCTCACTGGGGCAGTGCTTTTCCTCCCTGCCTACCTGAAGAGTATTTGTAATACTTATGGACACCATGCAAATATTAAGAAATCAGATAAGGAATTCTGGGCTGGCTGGAAAATGAAGAACAATGCAAATAAGCAGCAGGGGAGGTGGAAAATGCATGCAAATCAACCTATACTTTCTGGTCCATAGGTCCCAAGCCTCATTACCTTTGAAACTTTTGCTTGCATTTAAGCAGCGCTCTAGCTTCTGTCTCAAACATGGAAGCAGGGTCTGCCATCCGCAATATAATGAGCCTCAAGGAGATCAAAAGAACCAAATGAGAGAGATTCCAATTGTCACCTTAAAATAAATTACTTCAGCATTTGTTTATTTATAATTCTTTATCTTATAATTATTTTTCTTCCTGTTGTATGGATATAGTTTTGATGGATGTCTGGGAAAGGAAAGCATTGCTGTTTATTGGAGAGATTAAGAAAAATACTAATGCACCTTTTATGATCAAAGTAGTATAAAGTAATGTTTATCATATATTGCTTTTCATCTTCAATACATTCTGCAAACATGCATGCATTAAACCTTAAAACATTCTCGAGAGGTACAGAAGAAAAGGTCATCTTCATTTTTAATGTAGAAAAAACTGTGCCAGAGAGAATTTTACTGCTCTGTGCATGAGAAGGCTACATCGAGTATCAAAATTAGCAACAGTTTGTCTAAGTAGGGAAGAGAAGCACAGGCAAGCTAAACAGTCAGAGCAATAAGAAGATAATTCTTATTATTCCCTGTCAGTGAAAATTGTAATTATAAAATCTGGGGTGCTAGAAGGGGGATTTTTTCCTCAGAGGAAGAGAGGTTGAACTGAATATGTATTGAAAGAACTATTAAAAGGAGTGCATATTTGATAAAGGAAAAATTCAGAGAATATTCCTATCGTGTGACAAAGAGCAAAACTTGAGCAGGTAGTCTCAGCGCAGTTTCCTTGCATGCATTATGAAGCAGTCATTACCAGTATGCTACTTTTCATTCTGCACAAATGCTACTTTTCATTCTGCAGAGCTTCTGTTCCTTCAGTAGAAGGAATAGCTATTCAGTATTCACTTTGTTATTTCCTTCTCCAGGACACACTTCCATCCTGCCTTTGGTGCCAAATATTTGACTGAGGAAATACAGATATCCTCAGGGGTTTTCCCAGGAGGTCCTCGGCACTGCCAGTGTAAGGAAGCTGTGCCTTAGGAAGATACACCTGGGGCCAGGGGTCAGAGCCCAGCATCAGTAGCTCCAGCACAGACCTCTGTTCCTTGAGACACTTTGCAGATGCTAGAGGCAGAGGTGGTGACATCCTCCATGGTTGCATCCGTGCCGTGGTGCAGAACAACCCTTAGTCCTCCTCTCTGGGTGTGCCCAATTACATCCTGATTCTTCATCCTTCCTTTATGAAGAAAGACCAGACACTGGGGCAGGGAAGGGAGCAGACTTTGCTTTAAGAGGTTACTGGAAGACCGCTGATCCACCTCTCAAAATCAGCTGAGCCACTGTACTCAAAACCTTCTTCCTCTTTGTGCCCTCCATGCTCCCAAAGGAAAAGACAACTCAGCCTGAGACAGAAACCATACTTAGAAAAAAAAATGGTCCACATGATGCTTGCTCTACAAATTAAAGGAGGGTTGGACAAAGCTGAGGTTGAAGCTACATTGCAAGCCTCAGTCCTAACATTTGTATATGGGCTGAGTGTGCGTGTACAAAAATATTCCAAAAGCATATACAGTTGGGGCAGCTTTTATTTTGTCTACATGAAATGATGAGGAGAGTTCCAGTGAGTGCAACCTCACTGAATACACTTGGCAGGAAAACTACATGTGAAATGCCACCATTATTTTAATCCTGAGAACAAAGTAGCTCCTCTAAAATGCAAATATGTATAATTTAACAGCTTCTACAGACCAAGATTATTTCACCCACTTTGCACATAAAAGAAGCTATTTCTGTTAAAATCAGAAAGCTGAGTGTTTATGTGTGCCACTTGGGAGCCAGGGATGTTTCCCACAACAAACGCAAATCTTGCTTAAACCTAAAATGATCTCACACTTTGGTCATTGCAAGAAGCCGTAGTTATAAACCAGGTGTATCTATGAAATATGCGTGGTGCTACCGCTTTCACGCGCGTCCCGTGGAACCAGTACTGATAATCCCTGGCATTCAGTGACACCTAGTGGTATTTTCTTGAGTAGGAAAAGCCCATCCAGTCCTAATTTGTTAAATGTCACACGCTTATGTTAGAGGAATAGCTCCTCTGAATGCTCTGTGGTACATTTCCTACCTTCCTTCAGCTTTCTGAATCCCACGGGAAGCTGAGAGCGTCCACAGGGACCGCCAGTACGAACTACACACTATAAATGAAAACAGTTTCAATGAAGTATGGGAATGGGAGAAAAATGGTTGTTCCACTCGTGGCTCAGACACCCCACCCCTTTCCAGATGTCTGGGAAAGGATTTCAGTGTCCTCGGAAATCACTGTGCAGAGAAGTGCAGCCCACTCCTCTGAGGGCTGGTCTGGGACCCAAGTAGTGCCGCACTTGGGATGTAAAACTGCAGTCAATCATTATGTGTCTTTAGGAATACGCAGCAGGCTGCTTTATGGGGTTGCGGTGGTTCTCAGAAGGTTTTTTAATAGTCCTCTGGTATTTTTCAGTTGCACTAGTCTTTTCTATGATGCTTGCCACACATAATGTCCCGTTTCTGGCACCCAGTCAATGTTTGATGTATACTAAAATTTTATCTGCCCTGTGTAAATGAAGGTCGGTTTCCAGCAGGTGTCACTGTGAGGTAATAAACACAAAACCCAAGCCCCTCAATGGGGTGTGGGCAGCTGGGTGGGATGCACGACACCCCCAGCCTGGCTGGACAAAGAGCCGGTGGCTCGGCACCCTCTGGCTGGTTCCACCCCTGGCTGGTTCCCCACCCTGACACGCACCGCAGGCTGCCAAAAACGGGCCTGGGAAAAGGCGGTCACACACCTTGTCCAGCACCCGGTGGAGTAGGCTTGTAGGGTTTACCTCCTCTGGGCCATGCCCTCAGCGTCCAGCAGGTCCATAAGCTGGGTGGTAGGGGTGGAGGTGGCCACTCAAAATCCACCAGCAATAGAGCACCTGCTTTTGAGTGTGAAATACCTAAAGGCCTATGCAGAACCAATTCTTGCAGGTTCCAGTAGCACAGCCTAGTATTTTCAAGCTTGTTCTTCGGCAGTCTCATGAAGTACTTAATTTGGTAACAGTAGGACTGATGTTCTGAAGCAGTAAGTCATTCAAGGCTGTGACTGTATAGTTGTCTACCTGAGGACTGTGAGCCTGGGGTCAGGAAGCCAGACTTGAAAATGTCAGCCTAATTTTATGTTTTGTTGTGGCCAAATTGAAAAACCTGAACTCCAGTTCAGATTTGATAGCTTTATTAGTCTCTGTAGTAGTTTCATGGGTTTGCTGCTGTAACAATTCGATATCTATGTGTCTGGGAAATTCAGTCATAATAGCCTTTACGAGCAATTCGATTATGTAAATTATTACATTATTGTTACACAATATAAACCACAAGTAGACTTAGATAAAGAAATAGATGAGGAATTTCTGACGGCACTTTTTCTCTGAAAAAAAAGTACACATAAGAGCATTTTGTGGAACTATACCAGCTTTGGCTAACCTTCCTTTAGAATGAAGCGAAGCAGGACAGGAGCACAAAAACTAAGAGTGTCTGAAAGCTGACGAGGAGGGCACTCTGTGCTGGGGTCTGTGTGACCTGCTCTCTACTCTAAACGACACTTGACTCCAGCTCTCAGCTGCCGCTTTTCAGAGTGCCAGGACCATAAAGCTCCTCTGGGCTGCAGTCTTCTCTCATTCTAAGTTTTTCTTAAGAACTTTGAAATGCTCTTTGTTTTGTATTGGTTATTAAAAAAAAAAAAAAAAGGAATATTTCTGTGAATATAAATAATTTCCCATTCATTTCTACTTAAAGAGCAAATATGTTATTATTTTATTTAAGGAGGTATGTGTTAGAAAAGTCTAGGGGGGTTATTTTGGTCTATTTCAATGAATGATTTTCTAGTAGATGTTATGGAAAGAGAAGCTTAATGTAGTTTTTTCTATCAGAAAAGAACTACTGCCGGCAGCTCTTCAACCTACACAGTCTGTCCAAACCAACAGTATTATGTGAACATAAGGGCTAAACAAGACATTTGTAGATAAGACAGTTTCAGATCAACAGAAGGCATGTAAGCTATACCTTGACAATTCAAAACACTGCTGGGTCCTATAACTTCTGCTGTGAATTACAGCCTGTTACATGCAATGGGAGTCAATGGGAGTTTATTTACTAGTAGCAGTTGAAATAACACAACTTCATTGTGCAGTACTCCCTGATGAGGCACCCTCAAACAACAAATTTCTTGGTTTGCCAGTAACTTAGAAATGGCTCAGTAGATTCTCGCCTTTTGTCAAGTGTCAATAATAAACAGGAAAAATCTTTCTTGGTATGATATACATGCTTGAAGCTACAGTGAATTTTGATTCTTGCACCCTGTACCCCTACTTTCACAAACACAATGCTGGCTCCATCAAAGTCCCTAGGGCAGTAAGGAGATTATTTTGACATGAGCATCAGAATCTCCTTTAACTTAAGTTTTGCTCTTTAAAGCGTGGAAGGTGACGTGACAGAACATATTTCTGAGTCTGACTTTTGTCTTTTGATTGCTAAAGATAAACTTCCTTGAAGGTGAGCAGATTAACTTGTACAGGATGCACAATAATTGATTCTGGCCTGCACTATAATTTTCACTTTTTAAATTACTTTTAATGAAAAAACCCTCTCCTTTAAATAAATTGCAGGAAAGTAATGTAAAGAAATGTGACCTTTCTTGGATTATTCCCTCTAGTAACTGCTTCTTTTCTTGTGCTAAGTTTACCCAGTACCCTGAGTGAGAACTTGATGTACAAAGCCTACACAACACTACTCAGAAACTTATCAAAGTTTCAGATCTGTGATATGTGTGTTATTTTTTTCTCACTCTTCATGATTCGGAAACGCAGTTAAGAAAAAATGCATTACTGGATTTGTGTCAGCGTGAGGCACTGCCAAGTTTAAGCAGCCTTCACAGAACTCATAGCCAGGTTTTGTATGGAAAAAAAATCAGTGAAGGGGAAGATAGAGGGATAAGATCATTTACTTTCCGCCCAAGGAGGAGGATCCCTGCAGAAGGGCTGACAGCCGCATGGTTGTTTGACCGTTGGCCTGTCAAGCAACAGCCCCAGCTCCACAACTGGCCCATGTGCAGTGCCTGGAGCACAGATTTTTAGACCCAGACGAGCATACTCTGTCCCGTTCACTGTGGCTTGCACAGGACCATGGGCATTGCTTGAGTCATGTTTAGTTTTAATGCTAACGATTTCCCAGTCAGTGGAAAATTCTAGGTACTTCAATAACCTCAGATTGGGAGGGACTGAGGAAAACAGTGAACAGAGAGCCATCAAGATCTGGTTTGAAATAATGGGCATAAGGTTGATTTGGCATTTCACTACCATGCTTACTGACTAAGAGTTATCATTAAACACCATTACACCTAGTAAAAGTTAATGAATTGTGAATGTGTCTTGTGCTATGCATTTGTGATGCCACTTGTAATGTAGTATGATAAAATTAAGGAAATTCATACCTTCCTTAGTGAACTGTACTAGTCAATGATTGCATCAAGTTCTTTTTATTGTCTAGAAAGTCTGTTTGCAGACAATATTGCTAACCTCTGAGCTGCCATTAGCCATGGAACTAGAGGGCCATTGCCACAATGTCTCCAAAGACAAGAGATTGAACATAGCAGTGTTTTGCAGGATTGTGTTTCCCTTTAATGAATGCTAGAAAGGAAGAACAAAAAGTGATTTGTAGTATTTCTATATAATTCTGCCTCTAAATTACTCTAAAAGGGAAAATACACTAGACGTTCATCAGCTTTCTCCCAAATAGCTCTGAGAGATGCACAGTTCTGGAATAACTTTCCATAAGGAGTAAGAGGAATCGGAAACAACCAGTTTTAAGTTGGAGCCTGACCAATTTACAAACAGGCTGACTGCAAATGCCTCCAACAGGGCTGAAACTGGTGACTCAGAAACTACCTTCTTTCTTTTAAGAGTCTAAGGCAGAAGGGATAAATGAAATAAAAATTGTTCTCTGTTTGTTGCAGTGTTGTTCCTTCCTGTAAGAGAGAGCTCTTTCACTTTGTTTCACTTCTAGAGCGCTGAATTTATGGCTAAGCATGGAATTAGGTCTCCAGCTTCTTTTATGACTGAAGTGATGCTCACAACAAGTTGGGTCAAACAAGCCATGCCACAGCTTCTGTCTTTTAGAAGCAAAGCAAGGTAGTTTTCATAAACAGTCTCTAGTTTTCCACCATTCAGAGTCGACGTGTCTCCTTCCTGTGGCAGCATACGCTCCTCTGTTAGGTGGGGCCAGACACCACAAGGCTGTTTACATGATTCAACCCTAACTGATGGTCAGTGACTGCTTCTCCCAGCTGTTCCCCTCTTCATCCAGGCCCTGCTTTTCTGACAAACAGGGTGGTATATAGAGAAATCAGATAGCCTTCACGTCCTCTTATAACCACACAGCCAAAGCAAACCTCTCAAACAAATATATCTCAAATAGGATTGTCCCTTGCCCTGAACCAGTGCTAAGTGTATGATCCTAGAGAGGCAGCACTTGCTTTGCCTATATATGTAGGCACATACAGGAGAGAATTGCATCTTTTAATACTTGCGTTGTTTTACAGGGAAATATATATCTCTTTTCTGTGTGCTTAAACTTTGTGTTTTATACCCATCTACCTCTAAGCATTCAGAAAGAATGGAAAGATCATGTAAAAGACCCACAGGCAGTTGAGTTCACCACTCACTCTAGCTCTTGCTTTGCCTGGAGTCCAGGTCTGGGAGTTGCAAACTAGGATTAAGCATTTTCTCTTCAGTCCAGTTTGACCTTGTCTTGCAGCAACACTTGTATAACCTGGAAGGCCTGTCCTTCACGTATTTCTCATATCCTTCTCAGCTGAGTCCTGGAGTCTACATACTGACCAGGTACTGTTTCGTTGCCAAGTACCATCACCTGAAGAGGAAACTGAGCACTAAACCACTGATGTCAATTCGTTATGTAAATGAGAAAAAAGCCACAAAGATTAGATCCAAACTTCCCCAATTTCAGGGTTGTTTATACCCTCTTCAGTTCAGTTTTACTCTTTGGCGTGTCGTTTCACTCTTAGTATGATTCCTATTTTCCTGTCATGCTCCCTCTATGGCCTTCCCCTCCCTTTATGAAAAAAGGCACTAGCAATCGTGGCGATTATGTAGACTTCCACTCTCTCATGCAGTCACTTTTACCTCATGTCCCCTATCACATTGCTTTAAGGATCTTGCTTATTCAGTAAAGCCACCACCATTTGACAGATCTAAATTAATCTTCTTTTGCCTCAGAAAATAGAATAAAATCCTATGAAAATTGTTAAAGTAAACTTTTTTAACTGGAGAGAGCTAAGTAGGTTTTGCATTCTTCAAAACAGGAAAGGGAAATTTGCAGAGGGCAGCTTGGCATTACTGTATCATAAGGAATCACTGGTAGCTCTGCCTGAAACATTTCTTTTTTAACAAAGATATCCCTTGAGGTCTTTATCATTATGTTTCTTATTGTTTTAATGGCAATGTGTTTTGGTTAAAAAGCAGGACCACGTCTGCACCACTTTGTTAGGGTTCTTCAGCAGCTATGCCACAGAGGTGGATCATGCTGCTCCAGGATCTTGGTTTGCAAGCGGCGGATGCTTGTGCTGCAAAATGCTCTGTGCCCATGCAAGCCCTCTCTCCTTCCCAGGTCCTTGCCACACACTTGGAGGCAAGCCCAAATGATGACCTCTAGGTCCCATTCGCCTCTTCAGCATTCAAATCAACCTCTTTGTCATGGGATGTCATAAATTTTTTTAAATTAAAAAAAAAGCCCAACAAAAACCTGCCAGTTTGGACCCAGACTGTCACACTCCTTGGTTGACCACTGAACCACGCTTCAACAACTCAGAAATGACAGCATGACCCTTGGTGGTGAGCAGGAAGAGACTCCACCATGACAGCACCCCTAGCCAAAGGAAGATAAAATAGAGGCAACAGCAGCAGCAGCCTAAGCACGTGTTTTCCTTTGGTAGTATTTCATTAGCAGCCAAATCTCAGAGAATCAGGCTGTGCAGAGACAGGTTAATGAGGTAACGGGGAAAATGGAATATTTTTCATGTAATAGTAGACCAAAAAAGAACGACTTTTTTAAGTGTAGCAAAACACAGGCTGATAGTCAGTATGGGCAATGAAAGAAAATATTTAAAGTAGGCTCAGAACCTGTGAAATATAATCCAGCCAGGGATAACCGTAAACCTGGAAGCTAGAAGAAAATGTCACCAGGGATTGCTAAATTCAGAAACAACCTCCTGTATGAGGGAGGGATGAGAACAAAAACCCCCACTACTCATAAAATGGAACTAGTTCAGTTCACAAATGAGACTGAGAAGTTGTTACCCTTGAGAGCAGGGCAGAACTTTCAGGCAGCTACAAAACCCCTGGTACTTCTGTGTTCCTAGCAGCAAGCCTAGGCTGGAGACTAAAAGTGAGTGTGAACATTCACACTGTGTTATAAAAAGACCAAAAAGTTCACAAGGTCACACAGTTTATGGACAGACAGGCTTTTTCTCCAAAGGAGCCCTAATCAGGGCTGTGTGAGTAATCTATTGGCAGTCAAATCCAAAATAAAAGTTGTAAAAATGTCTGGTTCAGGTCTGTGTTCTTATCCAGGCATATGAGAAATCTGGATTTCTCAGCTGTCAGAAGAACACGCTAACTACTAGGATAACTGGCTATTTTGGGTAGGGGCACTCTTTGGTCACACTTGCTGTGATGTGATGCTCTAGGTTAATGGTTAAAATGCCTAAATGGGATGTGACTCACTAGCTTCTAATCCTTGCTCAAGGGGTTTTTGTGAATTATGATTGACATAAAGCAGAATAATCTTGAAGGGGAGATTCAAAACAGGCCACATCAGGATGTCTTAAAGCATGGTGGTTATTCCCTCATGCGGTCAAAGTAAGCTTAACTGATTCCACCTTCTGAGCAACTGTTCCTATGACTGAGTTGTGGAAGATACAGAGAATAATGAAAATCATGACATTGTTACTCCAGCTTGGCAAATCTAGCCCCTTCCTGGCTTTCTGTTCTACACAGGATGGCAAAGAGCTATTTGTGAATTATTTTGACTGAAGTATCTTTTGATAAAGCTAATTAAATTACCCCTAAAAAAAAATAATTTGCCCAGGTTATCTGTTTGGTAATAATAGGGGAAGGAAAAAGAAAATGGCCAAGTGTAATAAAGCCACAAGTGAGCATGTATACAAACACTGATGACTCAGTTAACCATAATTACTATTTTTAAATCACTTTGTTCCAAGACAGAGAAGATGCTTGAAAAGCATCTTAAGAAAAGGTAATGACTTGGCAGCCCAGGTATGCTGGATAAAATTCTGAGACAAAAATTACCATGGAGAAAAGCTGACTGTGAAACAGTTACGCTAACAGCACAAATACATGCACTGTTAGTGAACTGGAAAGAGCAAGATAATATACCATGAATACAGAACAATATGTTAAAAATGTCACCTTCTGCCTTGTACTAACTGAGCTCCTTCATAGTGCTTTCTTGGGCTTTTTCCAAACATGCTTTCTACAATAGTTGTGTTTCACCAGAAGGCATTTTTTTGTCCAGAAGCAATCCCAGGGGAGAAAACCACCCAAACAAAAAAACCAAAAAAACCCAACAAAAACAAAAAAAAAAAAACAACCACCCCAAACCAAAAAACCCCACTCCAGCGGAAAAAACCCAGCAACTCAGATACTTATACCTCCTCCCACCACCATCAGGAATAAAAAAACACGTGTTTAAAAAAAAAAAAAAGCCAACAATAAAAAAGCGAACCTTTCTTGTAGACTTCCAAAAGGTAAAGCTTACTCCCACAGTGTGTATGGGGAAAGCATAGACAAGCTCTTGTCAAATTCTCTTTGTTTCTGTACCACATATCCCAAAATAACTCCCTGTAGCAGATACAGGCCCACTGCGTAAGCCAAAGAGAATGGCCAGGAAGAAGGCTTACTTTCTTGCTCAGCTGCTTGTGCATTAAAAGCACTATGTTCTCTCTAATAAAGTCTTAAATGTGATGGAGAAAGTTAAGGATGATCCTTGATTCTTTTTTTGGCTGCACAGGAAGACATAATGAACACAAATCTAAGCAGACCTTTACATTATATTTTCAGAGCACTGCAGCTTAGTAAGACTGATAATAGGATGTGCTCAAAGGTGATCTAGCAGAGGTAAAGATCTTGTTTCCAAGTCAAATCACAATATTTAAGACTCTGTTACTGCACACAGCTCAGCCAACGGCTGTCTGTTCAACTCTGTTTTCAAACCACTGGCCGGAGCTACCCCAGGGAGCATTTTCTCCCATTATCCCACAAACAAGCCTGTAGCCTGAACTGTAGCGCTGCAGTAAAGAGAAGTTTTCTGTCTCATCTTATCATACTGCCTCAACTATTACAAATGCTCTAGCTGGCACACTAGGTAAAACTCTGCGTCTACACTTAGGGCGACCTAGCATCACATCACTGTCAGTGGTGACACCCCAGATGTACTCCAGTATAAGCAGAACTTAGTCCACCTTTGGTCTTAATGAAATCTATTTAGTATCCCCCACCTTTTTTCTTCAAAGGAATCTTCACTCAAATATACAAATCTGTGGTTCTTCCACATCCTGCGTTGGCTGTCTAGTTTATTCAGTGACATTTATGTTTCATCTGTACTTGGATATTTTTTAACCTCCAAGGCAGATCTCTTACATAAATTTTTTTATGGTCTCTGCTCAGGCGATGTGTTAGGGTGAAGACTGTGATTTTCATTAAGATAGTATAGAACTGTTTGAATGATAAGCTGCTTCATCGTGTTAACTCAAACTCAGAAAGGATGAAAGTGTGGTGGAGACTGCCTATCACAGCAAATTTCCCCCTGGGGGTGTGGCTGAGGGCTGAGTGGGATTTTTTTATTTTTTTTATTTTTCAAATACCATATGAGAATTGCTCTTTGAATTCAGATACTCATGTATTTCTCTGGCAAAAAAACCACTCTGTAAGAATCTGTCAGATCTTTTACAGACTGGAGGTCTGCTTATCAAAAGTAGAGTTATATAAGAAATAACTTTTGAAAAATAGTGTAGCTCTACTTTAGATCCACAGAGGAAAGATACAGGATTTCAGTATGTACTACTAATAGGCCAAAACTGAATTTGAATTTGCTACAATATTGAATTTGTTACAATATGCCTGAAACAGATCAACTGTAGTCAATTGGAACTGAACTTTTCACCAGACAAACAGCGAGCAAGCAAAAATACACAAGAGATTCAACCACGAGAAAATGAAGACCTCAGCTATCTGCACTTCAGACAAGGTAAGACTTCAAACAGAAATGCAATAGTCCTCTCCTGATGCCTTATCTCTGGAGTCTACGGTCTGCGTCAGCCCCCCACCAGGTTCTGACTGTGCTTTAACAAGGCTGCTGGTCCCACATAACCCAAACCGTCTTGGGACATATTTAGGACTGAACAATTAAGATTTTAGACCCCTCTGGCCCATTAGCATTCATAGGCACAAGTCACCTGCAAAAAATGCACTCACAAGCTCATGCTCCGACCAGTCCTCCTATGATGTGCAAGGCTACAAGAGATGGAACTCCACGGGTGTGGAGCAGGACAAGGGGGCTGACAGTGTGTTCCTCAGAGAACCTATCGGTCTTCAGAGGTTATTTTTCCTTCAAAGTGTAACAGCCAACAGATCAAGTCGGGGCAGGGAACAGACAACGATGCTGTGGGTTTCCTACTAATTTACATGATGTAATACAGTCTAAATAAAAGAGTTCATTTATTTCAAGATTGCATTCTGGGGAGACCAAGAGCATGCCGTGTCTTCTACTGCAGAACTTCAATAAGCAAGTGACAAGGAAAAACATTCAGAGAAAACCACATCTATAATAATGCATAAACCTAGGTCTGAGAAATTATTTAGGTCACAAATGAAGCAAAGTTGGTGGTATTCTCCAGTCGCTCTGCGCTTTTGAGCATATCACAGAAGCTGGCATAATTTATCCTCATCTGACTAACAGGAAAACTTAAGGCATTTACAATTCTGATACAAGTCCATAGTGGTGAAAGCGCTGAAATATTAAACATTTGAAAAAGTGCTTCTATGCAAAATTTGCCTCAAAAATAATAATTCAGCTTTTGCTATACATTAAAAAGTTACTATGGCAACTTGATAGCTGAGCTATAATTAAAGTGGGTTCTTACTCCTATGAGAAATTCCAGGGTTTGAGATTCTAGCTCCTCTGCTATTTTGATTGGCAATGTATTTTCTGTACTTGTTACAATTGACTTTTTTCTTTAAGTTACAGTAACACTCAGACCTAGAGCCCCAGCAAAGATAGTATGGGCTTGCCTTATTACGTTTTATTTCTCTCTTGTATGCTCCGTCCTAATTCTGTGCATGCTGAATCCAGTTTCCTGCTCTTGCAGGAAATTGAGTTATTTACATGGTTTTCATTTGGGAAACACTATTTTAAATGCGATTATCCTGATCACATCAAACAAATACATACAGTTCATATAGTTCCATCTCTTGACTTCTGCGCTACTCAGTCTCTAATTCTTCAAACCCCCACTGTTAAAGTCTCTGTCATGTATAACTTACATTTTCTCTTTGACAGTGTTTCCTTACTGCTCATACATCAACACTATTCTCTTGGTTCTTCTTTGTCGGAAGCATTGTCTAGGTTGATTTTTGAGCGACTTATATAAGAGGGGTTTTGAACCTGCACACACACACTGTATCCACCGCACTTCAGCATTTTGGAGCCTACTCCCAAGCCCAAATGATTTCATCACTAGGAAACCCCCTATAATACTCAGTAGAATTCCTTGTTCACTTGCATTTCATGACTGTGCCCTTCAGAAAAATCTGATAAGATATAGCTGGTGCGTTAGTCACCCACTCCTACTGTAGCAGCTCAGAAACATGCCTGTAACTCTCTCTTTTTAGAAAAGTGATTCATTTTAAACAGAATTTTTTTGCTATTCAATACTCAACCTGAAATATGCCATGGTTGCCAAGATAAGTTAATAATTTGCCTATCACCAGGTAGGTCTGAATCCAGTCTCTGATTGCAGCTATCTAAGCCCAGAAGGGAAATTTCCCACAGTAGTGAAATTTTTTGAAAATTTCCCTTTACTGCTTTAGCAACAACAGCTATGGTGGGTCTGGTGCCTTCTGTGCCCAGAGTCATCTTAAATGTTTTCTCACCAGGCTTAATGGATGCGGAGTTTATAGTCACACCTGATTTACAGCTATGGTGATTTTTGTCTACATTAGGGCTCCCACTGTTGGTACCAACAATATAGATACGGTGTCTTTGCAGTGGTGAAATTACTCTGAATGGGGAAAGATGTCAGAAAGTGAAGACAGGAAGGGTCTTCTGCTGCTATTATTTCTACAGTATCCAAGCATTTGTATTAGAGTACGTCAAACACCTTGACTCACTTTTTACTTATACCAATATCTCTAATTCACATTGACTAGCATTTTCAAAGGAGTTTGAAGTACTTACATAAGCTTAATTTGGTGTGTGCTGCTAATACCTCTAGACGTGGTTAAGAATCTGTGACTTCTTGCAAACAGCAAGGGGGAAAGTTTCTGCTTTTCAGAAAGGTTGTTAGGATTTCATAAGTATAATTAAAAACTTAGAGCTCAAGTGTCCCTCACATTGTCATTAATAAAGCTATTACTTGTGTTCAGCCAGTAGCAGTATAGGTAGTGGAATGAATAGGAAGTTTGAAGAGGAAGTGTGAAAAATAGACTGAAGACAGTGTGATATTGATGATAATCATTATGTTTCTTTACAGAAAACATGAAGAACTTGTTCCTCACAACGATGTTTTTATTTGCAATAGGTGAGTTTTCATTTGTTGCATAACATACTACTGTTTATAAATAGTAAAAACTCTTAACATTACTCAAAGACAAGGCTGTATGACCAAAACCACAGCTGAATTAAGTTATGTGGGTAGGAGAAACAACAGCCAGGAACGTTTTTTCCTATTTATTTCACAGTTGTCTCATTAAAAGGTTCCTTTTTATTCCTCAGATTCCTGCAACTGCATAAACCGGGATTTGCCATTTTGCCGGCAGCTGCCAGGTGGGTAAATATTTCTCAAGTAATACATACTTAATGGCAGAGACGAACGTCATTGCTGAAGGAGACCCACCAGCCGAAATGATTTCGGTGGGAACCGCTGGTGTGGGGCTCTTGGGAGGGGAGGCGGAGCCCGGGCCGGCAGCCGGCTCCACCCCCACCCCGCCCAGGCGCCCCCTGGAGGCTGCTGAGCACCGAGCTGCGCATGAATCCTGACTCTGGACAAACTGCCATGATTTCAAAAGATGACAGGATCTGTAATGGTTATGCATGACAACTTTTTATGCTTTACATCTAAGTGATAAATTACTGCTAATGGAAGAAAGGACCAGTCCAAGGCATTTCAATAGGGGGTATTACACAGCAGCTGGTGCTTGTCTGATGTACTTCATGCTGAATTTATGGTAGGCAGAAATATCCTCATTGCTAAGACCCACAGCAGAGAAGACATGTTTTTGTGTACACAGTGGCGCTGGATAAAGCATCATCAGGAGGACTATATTTTTCCTGGAATTAGCCACGGGTAATTTCCTAGTCCTTGCTATTAGCCAATCAGACTAAATTCTACTGAAGCATTACTGAGAACACCAGATACGCAAGAAGGAGAACAAAAGGTTCTAGAGTGAAAGAGTTACGCTTTTTTGGTTTGTTTGGGTCTTTTAAAGAAAAAAGTGGATTGTGACGTCTTTAGAACAGAGAAGTTTGTTTTCTGGTTATTTGCATAGCTCCTGGAGCACAGTCATCGTACAGTACTGGTACTATTCTAGAGCTAGGAGGAACTAAAAATATGTGTGTTCTTTAAGGGGAAGCAGTATTATAAACCAAAAAAGCATCAGGGTAAAATTGAGTGTGCATGTTGACACTAATACCCGCAAGTAGGACACGTGAAAAAAGTGAAAAAAAGTGAACTTCATTATGTTCATCTGGAGAAAGTAACATAGCACTTCAGTATATTGGCAGCGGCGTAGTGCATTGTGGTGCTAGTTGAGCTCATACATTATTTCCGCGCTTAAAATATACTATTTTTTCTTTGTCTGTTTTAATACCATTATCTCACAGAGAAAGTCAGAGGTTTTCTGTAAGACTGAGAGCATAAGGAACATTACAACTCCCTGTTCTTCTATAAGCAGAGACAGGTCTGCAACACTGTCGTCACCGCTTGGATCTCAGTTAATAGAAATTTGGGGAAGAAGTTAGTAGTAATTCAGCAGAAGAGTGAAGTGTTTCCTTCTTGTCACTCTCTCCAAAACAGTTATTTCAAATAGTTTCAGGAACAGTATGTTACAGATGTATTGGCAGGAAGTGTTACAGCAGTTCCAAAAATATTTTGTTTTCAAGTCTTTCTTTAAAACAACAACAGCAACAGAGAAACACCAAGTAAATGAAAGGCTTCATTTGAGTAAAAAAGGAGAAGAATGTCAGAGCAGTTGCTCCTTTCCCCAGTTGTTAGAGCACCACGTCCATGGGTGAGATGGCCAAGATTTAGTTTGTTGGTGAGTTTACAAAAGCAAAGAACTCAATAGTTATTCACATTTCTGTAGAAACAAGGAAGACCTGATCTCCAACTATGGGAAAGGAAGCTGCACACACCTAAACTGATGCAGCATAACTTTATTAGAAAGGCACATTTCTTTTAGTAGGAGAAAGGAAGTGTCATAGGATGAGTATATTAAAATCTGAGCTGTACTCATCTGACATGCTTTTTGGTCCAAATCAGCTTTTAACTTAAATATACATCTGCCATCTGAATAATGAAAAGAATGCCACAGATACTCCATAGCTCAGGCTGTAGGAAGAAGTAGCTCTGATTAGGAAAAGAGGAGGACTGATCTGTTACCATAACCATGCTGTAATACCAACTCCAGAGATACATATATTTATTTATGAAATTGCAAAACATTTCTTATTCAAAATTGATAGACCTACTAGCAACTCATTAAGCCTAATAGGTGTAAATAACATGTGACTCTACTCATCATGAAAAATTCATTTTTATCACCTTAAGTATCCTGTACCTTATCTACTTTTGTGAACAGAAAAAAAAAAAAAATCTGGGCCTTTTTGAGAAGTGTGGGTGGAACTTTGAGACACCATGGCTGATTCTTGTGAACTAATAGTTCAGATAGTAAGATACAAAGCAAAAGAACAGTCATATTTTACCAGTACCATTTCTGATAAGACACTTCTGAAACACTGAAATAAGATCAACTGCTAGAGACTAAAAATTAGTTCTTTTAAGAATGTCGTCAGTGTTTAATTTCCCTTCAGCTGAAGAATGTATGTGTTCAGTTGCAAAAAAACCTTCATATTTTTCTTTCAAAAGATTAAGCACAAGTCATTTTGTACATAAACTCGCGCTCCTCCTGCTTTATAATGTGATCTTTATGAAGCTGATGTTACAAGTGGCATATTGTTTTTCTCCAGCAGTAGTGCATTATTCTGAACTCTAGATAGAAATGACTGATAGTTTTGGAGCAATTTGGGAGTCTAGTACTACTGTTGATAATTAGCCCTACGCTGCAGTGTATAATGCTTTGCAAGAAACTCCACAGTAATTTTTGGCAGCTGGAAATTACAGAAACATCACATTGTCCCCTGGTGTTACTCACTAAAATGCAGTCCCTCTCTCCTTTTTTCCCCCAACTCAGTTGCACGGCATTCACTTCTAAGACATTTCACAAGGGTGTGTGCAGTCATTTCTGGCCTATACTTTCAAAAATGTCTATACATTTGTGTTTAACAGTCAAGAAGCTGCCCCAGGCAGAGCTGTTGCCAGCTGGGGTTTATAATCCTGTGGGTGAACGGTGCCTCACTCCCATGCAAGGCAGATGCTCCTGGTTCTCAAGGGTTCCCAAGTCACAGCAACTCCCCCAGGGAAGGGGCTTGCTCCCCAGGTCCGGAGTAACCCACCAGAAGCCGATGCTTTCAGCAAATTTCAGCAGATTTCAGCAAATGATTGAGCACTTCCAGAAACACAGTGGAAGGACAGGCATTGTCTGTCAGATGGGAACAGTGTGAAACCAGAACAGATCTGGGAAATAAAAATTTAAGGTCTCTTAGGGCAGAGCTTCACAATAATTTTGTCACCTTGTTTAAGGAGATTACCTTGCCATAGCTTTCCTCAAAGCAGAGGGCCAAAAGCTAGTAATGCTTCCTTGATTTTTTAATTTGTTTCTGCAATTTTTGTGCCAAAGAGTGCAGTAGTGTTTTCTGAAGTACAAAATACATTTCATTCAGAACTGAAAATAAATAAAAAAATTAATTTAAGCTTTAAATAGGTGCAGCGGGAAGTAGCAAGCAAAATGTCACTATTATAGGAGAGAAACACGGTTCAAAGGTGTTAATGATACCAAAGCTGCAGGAAACACTATAGCAAGCACTTCAGCACTATGTTGTTGGATACACAGCAGCTGGTAATGGCATCATAAAACACAGGAAAACTAGCTTGTGAGGAAAACTAACTTACTTGGAAACATTATGACTGACCACGTTTACTCTTTCTAAATGTCTCTGTCCCTTGTTCTAAACATCAGTGAACCACTTGCCTTGAGAGTAAATGCGGCGTAAGGACTCACACAGCTGGTTCTTACTCTGTTGCACAAAAGGTTATAGCCTGTTTTGTATTTGATTTTGCTTCTTACAGTCACCTCACACCTGTGAACGGTAAACAGTTGCCTGTGATGAGCCTTTTCCAGTCCACATGTTTTCCTCTTGCAGACTGGGACAATGAGTTGGTATGCTACAAGGAATTAAGCGAGGATTTAACTTGTACCTGGCTGCCAGTACCCAGTGCTCCGAATATGATTAATTATACCGTATTCTTAAAATGGTAAGTCTAAAAGTCACTTCAGAAAATGAAAAGCTGTTGTTGCTATTTGGCATGATTCCTACCTGCCAGAGTTTTGCTCTAACATACTTCATCATATTGTAGGTTGTTACACAAAACTGGTCAAAATCTTTCTTCACATTTCATCAATACCTATTGGTTTGGTAAGAGTCATTATACATCTTTCCATGCCTCCAACACACTGTTTGAAACACTATTGCTAATGCTTACCTTAATCAATTACTTTTATTTGCATCTATTGACTTGCAGTGGATATTCAACACTAACGCAAAGTAAAAACAAAACAAAAAAACCCAAACAAAAAGAAACAGAAACTAAGCTGGTTTTTATTATACAATACATATTGTTATACCATGTATCCAAGGAAATGCCAGATGTGGCACATAAGAAAAATAGATTTTAAAGTATTTTCTTGCAATTCTGAATTATCAAGTATGGGTTCAATAGGTGGAATGAGCTTGCAGAGTTAATCTTAAACTGATTACCTTAAAATATGGATATCCTCAGTTGCACCTTTTTTGAGAAAGCCAAAACAAAGAAGCCAGGTAAAATGTAGAGAGGCAGATTAAAGCAACATCTGCCCATGGTTTTGTTAAAAGAAAAAAAAAATACTAATTAAGCTGATTTCTGTCTCAGTACCTGCGTCACAAAATTGATTTTCCTCAGATCTATGTATTTGGGATCTCCCATGAGATTAACAGCATGTTTAGAACCAGAGAAGTGAGATCAGAAGACATGGTCTTTGCCATGAGATCATATCATGGGGTACACAGGGTACAACACTATGCTATTGGCAAATTCTGATACTCATTGCTGATTATTTTACCGTATAACCCACCACTCTGCATTAACAAAGAGCTGTGGTTAGAAGCATCTCCTAAAGCTAAGGATGCATCACTACACTGGGAAATTCCCAGGGTGATCTGCACATTGCAGAGGAGCAAAGAAACCACCTCAGGGCTGAGGCTACTGCCCTCATAATCTTCAATGTTTTCCCACTGGAGGTAGCAGCAGATGCTGACTTGCAATAAGCACCAAACCCCACTGCATTTGTTGTGTTGCCTCTTGGGCCTTCCAGGAGCCCCAGTTTCTTGGAAGGGGAGAAGCATCCGTGAAAGGCCCCTGCTTCTGTAGAGATGCTATCAGCTGAAGTATTTATAAGCTAGTTGCTCTTAAAGTCCTCAGCCAGAGTCAGGCAGCTTGTTCCTCGGCTGCAGGGTTAATTTTATGAACAGAGAAGGCAGAAAAAAGAGTGAAAGAAGTGGGTGGGGAAGGAAGGAGGGAATTGGCTCACGGAGATGTTGATTTCCCCAAGCCAAAGCCAGGATTTGAACCTCAGTCTCCTAGGCTTCAACCCAGTGGTCTTAAAGAAAAGCTTCCTTTCTCATTTTGCGTTGGGTTAAAAGGAAAACCAAAAATGTTTGAAAGGGCTTTTTGCTTACCTAGAAGAGGACATCATCCCTTTCTGCAAGTAACATCAGTTTGACATTGAAATTATTCCTTATGCTTGCTCTTTATGATTTAGTTGTCGGGAAGAAAAGGATTAAAGGGAAATACTCCCACAGAGAAGTTCCAACCAAGCATTCAAAATGATGCTTTGAAATATTAATGGCTGATTCACAACTAGTCTGAAGCAGGAGACAGGGGAACCTTGAAGTGGTTTTGTTCAGTTATTAAATACTGTATCATGATCAGCACATTTAATACTTGAAATATGTAGGTAGGCAATTAGTATGCCAGCGCATTTCTTTAAGAACATTTAGCTGGCACAGCTTTAACCTTGAAAAAAATCTGTCCTGTGCATGGCGGAGAGTGGATGAGAGATAGGGAAAAAAACCCTAGGCAGAACAGGAACAGCCTCCTATATAACGCCTTAAACCTCTTGGGCTTCCTGTGCCGTGTACATTATGTATACCAGGACAAGTCTATACGGCTGAGGACTGTGGTGGCATTAAACATCTCAGTCAAACTCTGATGCTTTGCAGGAACAGAAGTCAGAAGACAGGCATATAACTCGTAGGAGGTTTTTCATACCTTTGTGGTAATTTATATTCAGGTAACTGGGAAATTTTGCTGTTCAAAAGGAAACCCAAAGGTGCCCCTGTGGTAGTTGGCAAGTAGACTTCATGAAGTGAATTCTAACCTAATTTTATACCTTTTTAAATCCCACTGTAAGTATGAAAGAAGGTCATGCAGATTTTGTCTTGTATCATGCTGTGCCTTCCAACTTCAAGGACTTTAACAGTTCTCCACCGCACAACAAGGCTGTGCATGTTTAAATTTGCTAGAGTTAACAGGGTACTGGAATTACACTTGTTGTTTCAAGCTGCTCAGGCCTCACCTTCAAGATTGCAAAATGCTGAATTTTGCATATAGGTACTTGGAACTATCAGTTGCTATAATAACGCTTTCTGGGTCAGGGGGAAGAAAAAGTAACAATGATACAATAAAATGTGTGGTTTTCATTCCTTTTCTCCAAAGGGACAGAATACCAAAACTTCTTAAACGAAACACGTCATCATCTTCCATCACAATAGAACGAAAGAATCTCTACATGAACCGATCTGCATCTATTTGGATAGCAGTGAATTACGCCCATGTCAGCTGCGTGAAAGGAAAGAACATCTCACTTACACCAGGCAAAGCAGGTACAGTGTATTCATGAGTTGTGTTACTGCAGTGCCCAGCTGAAGCAGTGGTAGCATTTTCTTAAAGATTATTTCCAAAATTGTAACTCCCATCCTGTTATTTTTACTGATTCAGAGAGCCAAGCTAAGCTGAAGTTTGGCTTCCTTAGATGAAATCTTTACTGAAGTCAATAACAGAAGTCTATCAGCTTTTATGGGAGAAGGGTTTCACTTTAAATCATATGCTAGACTATAAAATAGTCATATCCAGAAAAGTCTATAGGGATATTTGTGGACAGTTCTTAACCAGCTTCCTGTGCTCTATTTGATGGCTTTCTGAACTCCCTTATTGGTTTACAAAGAGTGGGCTGACTCAGTACTATGTGCTTAAGGAATCCTTGTTATAGAGCATTAGCATGTTGAGAAACCTTTTCGAAGTTCAGCTCTTTTCAAAGGCCACTTACCCATTACACAGTGCTGCAGGAGAGATACAAAAAAAAGAAACGTGTTAACTATGTCCTTTAGATGTTTATTTAAAGATTCCCTATAGTATCTGATCACTGAGATAACTTCCCAATATTTCACCTTCTCAGACTAATCATGGTCCCAGAAAAAACAGTGCTTCTCACTGCTGGGAGGTATTACCATTACAACACAAATTATCACTATGATCTGCTCTGGAGTCTTTTGGCCACCTTGCGTTCATTGGAGGGAAAGACAAAAATGTATTTGCACTTACAATTATAGAGTGAAAGACAGTTGCTGAAATTGGAGGACATTCTGGAAATTTGTAAGGCTGTTCACGGTTATAGGTACTCTTGACATTTTGATTTTGCCTTTCAGACTCACTCAGAATAGCACCTGCTTAGAAAAAGGGACTTCCTGAAATCAGTAGAAGCATTCACAAAAGAAAGCCAAGAGGAACAACCCTATTTTTTTAATACCATAAAGATTTAGTAATTATTTATTTCCAGTCTTTTTAAAGTCTTTCAGTGTTCATTATTCTGTGCCAAGTCCTTCATTTTTTACAAACCACACCTGACAGCCATAATTACCAAAGCTTTCCTGCTTCTCTTGCATTTATAACAGCTGCATGTTCCCCATTTTAGGGAAGTGCTTGACGCCATCTAACATAAATGCTCATCAGATCACAAACCAATTGATAATAAAGTGGGACCTGCCTGCAACTCCTACACTATATGAGCTGAGATACCGAGAGGCACTCACAGAATCCACTCGGTGGACGCTGGTAAGTACTTCCAGATGACAATCACTTGAGAACATGAGGTGCCTGACTATCAGCTGAGCATCACATAGCACATGTGTCAAGGACATCAACAGGATGCTTCTGAAGAGCACGCACAACGTGGATAGCAAGGAGGCACAGCATGCAGGCAATTTGTAGGCAAATCTCACAAAGGTCTCAGTCTTGTTCTAACAGATCCAAAGCTGTTTGGGAAAGAAAGATTAATCATTTTATACAGGAAAAAAAAAACCTCAAACAAACAGCATGTCTGCTGGTTCTTTAATCCATCAACGAGGCAGTACAATCATAAGCAATGCGAAAGCTGATGAGGGTATCAGAAACACCATACAAACTCAACTCCTGATTACACTTTAAGTGATGGGAAATATTACTCTTTTTGCTGGTATCACTAAATTTTCGAACTGATTAGAGATCAAGTTGCTGTGATTTTTAAGGTAATAATTCATACCTTGCACACTTTTGTTTTGCATCAGTTTTCCACATTTCCTTCTATGGCAAGAAGGGAAATAATTTCTCTGTGACACAAGATCGGTTCCAGATGCATTTTAGGAAGTGCAACAGAGAGACTATGGTGCAGCAAAAAGGCAGTACCAAAGATGGAAGAACAGTCATAATTTCAGTAACATCTGCATGCAGCAGTGGCTGCTCATCCTGCCCCTTGCCATCCAGTGTAGCATGCAAAAGCTTCATCAGCAGGCATGCACGTATGCATGATTTGTATCACTGGGTCCCTGAAATTGCCAGTTTTTCAAGCTCTGTTACCTGTAGCCGGATGAAGAATAAGTATTTATCAGGTAGAACAGAACCCCGAGAAGAAAACTGTCTTAAAAACAGCTGTTCCCACTTCTTGGGCATCTCTGCTCTCCTAGGAGTCTCTTCACTTCTTTTGTACCACCAGAAACTCCCACGTTCTTCCCTTTGTGTCAGAAGACCTATGATATTTTTTCGATTTCTCTCGTAGCTGGCTGACACTTTGTTTAGCCACTCCAGCAGGAGTGCTATGAGAGACTCATGTAAGAAAGGTTTAGTCTTGGAAGGGTCCCCTTGATCATTGACATACAAGTCCTAGACCATTCTGGGACAGCCAGATACCCAAGCATACTCCACTTGGTACTGCAATAGATGGATAACCATGTGCAGACAGTCTGGTATGCAGCGTGTGGAAGAACACAGAGTTAAGAGCAGTAAAAACACATGTCCTTCAGGTTCTGGAGGCAGGGAAGATAGGAGATTCAAATTAGTAATGTGAAGGACTGGTAGAGACAGCCACGCTGGGTGATGAGAATGACTGAGTACTGAAAGACTACAGGTCATGAATATTCATTGTCTCCTCTGTCCCAGCTGATCCAGTGAACATAGGCTGTAAACTCCTGATAACCACATAAATGTAGGCTGCACTTACAGATGGGACTCGGGGGAAGGGGTGAGTGTGTGCATACAAGCACAAAGGATATATAAAGATAGCTGAGAAATAGTGTTTATCAGGAGTAGGACTAATATATTTGCAATACATTTTAATACTTTGGTCTTAAAACCATTTCAATCCCCACCTTGTTCTGTAGGAGATTTGGAGTCTTTCTGTAACATTGTGTACTGTGGGGTTTTTTGTGATCAAGTTAGCTTTATTAACAAAAGTATATGAAGCTGCTTAATTAACTTCAATAAAAACAGAAAACACTGCAGAAAACCAAAGAGAAGAGCTGGTCACTTGATAGCGGGGGATTTGGGTGAGGTTTTGCTGGTTTTGGTTTTTTGGGGGTTTTTTTAGGAAATTTATATAATTAAGAACACAACACTTTGTAGCAGACAAATGCTAGAACAAATGCTTCAATCTGCAGTAAAAATGAAACAAAAAATGTCCTAACACCTAGAACTGATCAGACCAAAGGCCATTTAATGCAGGATACTATGGTCTGATAGTGGCCACTGATGGACGTCTGGGGAAGCGTGTCCAATAGTTCAAGCATATAGCAACAGTTTTCTATCACATTTTCTCCTACAGTTTTGAGCTCAGGTGGCACCTTTGTTTCAAGAAAATCTCCATTCCGCGTACAGTCACTGGAGCTCCAGTGCCATCATCAGCTGCAGATGCACACTACTTCTGTGGTGCTAAGACACAGGCAGCCACACCTTCAGTCCAGCCACACTCCTTAACACATCAGTCACATGGATCTATTTAGACATACTGTAACATTTGAGAGTAAGGAGATTTATTTTTTAAATATTTAATTTGACCTTGACATCTTGTTTTCCAGAATGACAACAAAGCTCAGACTTAAGTGATTATTTTTCAGTATATATATAGTTACTAATTGATTTTAAAAGCAATACTTAGACCTAAACTGTTGCTTACATGTCCTGACTGAGCAGACCAAGTTCATGGAGGAGAGTATTGCCTTGAAAGAATGAAAAGGTGTTGGCTAAAATATGTAGTAATTCCTCTTTGACGATAGGAACCCCTACTTTCAGCTGCAGCCACAAGGCTGGTCTTTGGCTGAAGAAACAGTTAATATAAGATTATGTTTCATTGCTGCCACATAAATTAAACATCATTTGTTTTTAGGTGCCTGTAGAAAACAATGCTGTCAATGTCACCATTTCAAATTTAAATGCTATGTCTTCATACATTGTTCAGCTCAGATGCATAGCCAAGGATGGTCTCCACTGTGTTTGCATTTGGAGTAAAGAGATTTTGGTCCCTCACAGTAAGTGAAATATAATTTTGTCCTACTGGGAATAAGCACAAATGTAAAAGCCTTTTCAAATCTTGTATCATATGAAATAGCATTGTCAGATACTGTTGAATATATGATGATCAAACTGATCCATATAGGTGTATATCTCCATCTTTTTCCACATTTACCAGAACTCATGGACAAGCCAAGGATATCATATAATGAAACTACAGAAATCTCTCCAGGCAGAAGAAGTGTTCTTCTGAAGTGGGAGGTAATGTTCACTTTCAGTCTGGGTACCTTCTGTTATGTCCTTGCTATTAATTTATTACTTTATAGGAAAAAATAGACATTCTTATTTTATTGAGAGTACACTGTAGAAACAAAAGGCATTGTTCTACTCTTATTCTACTCTTGCTTCAGTGTTCACTGCATTTGTATGGTGGGATTTTAGGTGCTAGAAACCAGCAAGGAAAAACTTAACCAATTTATAAACTTGAAAAAAATATTAAAACAGCAATCTCTGGGCTCAAAATCATTGGTTAGAAAGAAGATTCTTTCCAGCTTGCATTAAAAGTTGTCGTGTCCCAAGCTTGTCTCCTAGCATTAAGCTTTCCTTGAAAGATACTCATAAGACTTTAGTGAATACAAGTGACAAACCTTTTGTTTCATGTGTTCTTAAGGAGCATTCACATTCTCAGGAGACCAAAACCTTTTAGCAAAAGCTTGCTAAATCTACTAATTTACTAATTCAGAAGTGCAAATACATTATAATCATGACGGAAAAAGAGACTCTGGCTTACAAGAACAGCCTAGCTGTTCTGCTGAACAGTCTAGCTGCATGCTTCCCATAACATCATTTAAAATTCAAACCCACATGGAAGAGGCACCCCCACTTCTGCAGCAGGAATCATTATCAGCTGAACAACTACAGCAGATCAGTCAGTTTTACCAGCTGAAGTTCTCTTGGTAAGAAATGGACAACTAACAGTCTTGAATGTATAGTCAAGGGTCCCATAGGCAATTTCAGTGAGCAAGGTGTTCATGTGGAAATGAATCCATTCTATTTAGATTCTGAGAGAGTGAGTGTTGGCAAACTCCAAAAAGTTTTCCATAGGGGACATCTCTGGCAGAAAGGACAGAGTCCAGCGGAGTTTTGAAATATCAGAAGATGTGCAAAGTTTTGGAGTTGCCCCTTGCCTTTTTGTTAAGGGAAAGAAAAGCCAGGAAGGAAATAGACACCTCATCTCCTGATCAGGATGTTATCTCCCCTTTTTCCCTTATCTCCTGAGAAGAAGGCAAAGCTGCACAGTATGTGACTCATTTTGTGATAAAGCAATAGTCTGTACATGCCAATTTCAATGTTAAGCTAAAAGAACAAATTATTCACCATCTAAATGTTTTAGTTTAAAAAAGAGTAATATTTAATATAGTGTCAGGGCTAGGACCTTCATTCAGGGTAACACTTACACTAGTCTATTATACAAAACAAGGTTCAAATCCATACAGCTTCAACAAACATCAAAGGGGCCAGTGAAGGAGTGCACTCAATAATTAGCATGTTCAATGTAGAGGAAAAAACAAAACAAAACACCACAAAACCTCTTTGGCTCTGCTTCTGTACTTGTTTAAGTGAATTTGAAACAATAAAAACATCTTAAAGATGTTAAAGATCTTAAAGGCTAGCCATAGGTCCTCTGCTTTTGCTAACATTCAGTGGGTAACCTCTACGCAATTTGGATCAACAAGCACCAGGTAGCTGGCTTCAGCTCTGAATGCCCTACCAGGCAACACGTATCACTTTCATGGCTGCAAATAACGTAGGACATCCTGCAGGGACACACAAGATAGAGCAGTGCTAGCCATTTTCAGTCCCATTTTGCTAAGCTAAGAAAGCTAAATTCTACCAGTTTCTTCATGTGCGATAGGCCTCCTGTTTCACATTTTTTAGGAATTATTTCTCCTACACAGGAACCTTTTCCAGTTTCAAAGCCTGGTGAGAGAACCATAACACTATTCCCCAGCAGCTTTAACAAAGCTTCAAATAATAGCACCAATTCTTCCCTCACTACCCTGGGAAAAACATCTGTCCATTTTAAGAGCCTCTAGCTTTACCAGAAATTCCTCTCAGCACACGTGTCTCTGCATTTTAAATTAATGAATGTCATCCTGTCTATGTTACTCCAAAATTATCTAGTTTTTTCATTAAAATAACCCAATCTCCCAGCTTCTTGGTATCTTTTTTGTGCCAAGAAATAACAGACAAGCTCAATATCAGAAATAATCCTTGCAGAATTCACAGGCCCTCATGTACTGAGTTCAGTTTCCATCTAGATTACAATAATTTCCATTTCTGTGCACTCATTTTCCAATCTTTTGTGAAGATTAGTACAATAAAATAACGAGTGAACCATCACCACCTAAAAATTTGTGTCAAAGGATATATAACATGTTCCAAAGTTGTAGTATAATTATTAGCATTTATTCTCAAGGAGACCGGATGCCTAACAAAGCCTAGTAGATGAAGATTCCCAGAGGCATAAATTGCAATTACACACCTCTCATTAACTTTCAAGTTTCTAATTATAAGTGCTATGTTCCAGTGAGATGTAGAGAATGTTACAGCTGCTTCACTGCTGTTATTACTAATTGGATACACATAACTAAGATCCCAGTTAAGCAAAACACTTAATTCTGTGCTTAAATCCTCTCAATTTAAGCACGCTCTTAATTTTAAGGAAATGCTTTGCTTCATTGATTCCTAATAACCTAATTAAAATGGTATGGTTTTATCCCCGTCATTAAAGGTGACATTTTGTTTATACAATTTAATTCTTCTTGATTTTCTGCACAGGACGTAATAACATTTATAGAATAATGATGTTTTTTTCTCTTACAAGGTAACACCAAGTGAGAACATCTTGGGATATTCTGTTAAGGTGGAAAGAATACCCAACAGTTGCAGGGATTCACCAGATCACATCTTTCTCAAGGACAGTAAAGTTCTTCTAAATCTCTCCATGGCTTATTATAGAGTTAATATTTCCGCTTACAACAAAGCAGGAGAATCTCCACAAGCCATCTACATTGTCCCAGACTTCTCTGCAGCAGGTACTTACCTTATCATTCCTTCATTCGAGTGGTGGAGAAGTTTTATAAGCAATCTCCTGGCTACCTTTTGACAATCTTTGGCATAGGACTAAGCAGTCTCTCGAGTATTTATTAGGCTGATATTTTTGCATAGTGAGAGTCAATATAGTTTTTTAAAGGTTTTTGATAGAAGTTAACTAACAGACTAAGCAATTTAGGATTCTGCTTAGAGCTTCTTGTTTTCTCAAGCTAGAAGAATAATTATGTGCTAGATCTACCTATTGAAAGGGCTTACGCTCAAAGGAGTATGCTCAAAGTTAAGCAGATGTCAGCAGTTTAAAGAGAGTTTGCAGAATTATGTGCAAATCAAACGGTTTTGAGCTAAGTAATTATTAAGAGACCTGTTACTGTCCTTTATTTCAGTATTACCCCTCCTGTCACATAGGAGGAGGAAAAGACAGGATGTACATTTACTTCTTCCAGTGAAGATGCAATCTTTTGTGATGCATCAATACCATTTTTTTCATTTAAACAATAAAATTATTTAACAATGTTTTTCTTATAAGCTAGTTTCATTTGTTACAATCTTGACATATAGATGTTGCAACATAAGAAAAATCTGTCTCTTCCAAAGTAAGATTTTTTTTTGAAATTAAGCTATAGCATGTACAAGTACCCTTGTTGATCTCCAGACAGCTGTAACTATTTGGTTTTCCAGGATTTTCTAACACATTCCCCTCATTCTGTTCTGCTTTGCCCTGCAAAGACTTAATAATTTGGTTTTGCCCTTACATTTGACTGCTTTAGCTCTCTTCTGATGAAATATGTACTACCACCTCAAGACATCTTTTGAGTAACAGCTGCTTGTTTACTAAACCTCTCAGCCTGTTCTTCATGAGTGTCTTCAGACACCCGTTTCTGATGTGGCTGTGCTTCTATGGAGGTTCTGTATATCCGTCATGAATTACTGGGAAGATACTTGCATTAAGTGTGTTCTCAAGTTAAATTCCTTCTCAGCATGCACAACTTTTCCTCAGCTGGTACAGCCATTTTCTTTAATTTGACTTTATTATATTGGTTTTCAGACAGGAAATTAAAATTTTGTCTGTTTGCCAGAGGATCCAATTCTTACCCCAAAATGGCAGTTTGCTTTTCTCCCCACTTAGTTTCAGTCAGAAGGTTTTTTCCTAGTTTGACAGACCATCTTCAAAAAACATCAAAATATTTAAGTTCCTTGCAGAAAATGGGCAGCATATGAAATTATATAGCTGTAATCCATCATTAGCCCCTTCTCCTCCTCCCCCAAGTAAGCATTATCTCACAGTTGCTCTATGTATAGCAGTTAATAGCAGCTCACAGGAGGTTATTTAGCGACACCAGGCTTCCTCTTCCCAAGACCTGGAACAGCCATTTCCCCTTTTCTGATTGCGGAAAATTAAAGGTCATGAATGGCAATTAACACTGGAGTTCCCAGAGATCGTTGCAAAGTACTAGATACTAAGTTTTCTTTATTGACATACTAGTGTAAGCCTTACTATATACTGGTCACCTGCAATGATAAATACTTAATGAATGATATTCAAAAAAGAGCAAGAGAGAGAAAGCAAGCAAACGAGGGGAAAATCACCTTCCTGTTTACTGATCTCTAATGGTATGTTTGTTCACAGACTTGCCTGGCCAAATCCATGTGAAAAACCAGGGAACTAATGCAGTTGTCACCTGGACTCCAGAATACAATCCAAAATGTTTTGTGGTTGACTGGGGCACCAGTAAAGAGGATATGCGCATGAAAATAGTGGCTATGGCTACTGGAAATTTCACACTAGGTAACGGCACCCACTGCATCTATTTATGGAGGCACCATTTCATTTATCGGTTGTTTTTGATTGGGGGTGGTAGGATTTTCATCCTGCTCTTAAGAACTAACCAAAAATTCAGAGGTAAGTGCAGCTCTTGTCTTATTTTTGTCCAGCGCTGAGACATCAACTAATTTTTAGTAACACCAAGGCAGATAAAAAGCAGAGTATTCAGCAGGATTCTTCTGGTCACAGTTGGGCAAGAAATGCAGCTAAGCTGCTGTTGCTGGTATGATGTGTCTCCTTACCCACATTTCAGGCAGACCTCTACACTACTGGCTTTTTAAAAAAAAACAAAAAAACAAAAAAACACATTTCACTTGACCTTAGGTAAACTTAACTTTAAATATAAACTGCTCTGTTACAGCCTCCCTTTGATCATCTCTTTCATCCCAGTGGCTGTCCTAGCTAAAGCCTACGTTCTCAACTCCAGTATTCTGCTTACCAACCTAAGCACGATGAGCTGCAGTCAGGGATCACTTTACAGGACAGTCATCAAAAATCTTGATTTAAATTGTTTAGGTGACTCTTGCAAAGGCCATTCAGAACTGGCTTTTATGTACACTAGAGAACGTTCAGCTTCAGAGTTCTATAAATGAATGCGCTGTTTTCATTGGTCTTTCCGCAACATCTGCACTGCCACTTTACATCTAGTTGCTTTGCTTGTTTTTAAATATGCTAGCTGAGGGAAAGATACCTGTCCTTGAAAGAAGATATCTACAGCCATTGTAGTTCCCTGCTTCTCCTTCAGCAGCTCATGCCTTCCAGAGGGAGACTATAAGCGGATCTGGCATCTTTTAAAAGCAAACCCATGTTAAGTCTTGTTCTGCTTTTGAGATAGTTTGTGTCAGTGTCTAGAGGCAACGAAGAAGGATGCACATATTTTATGCTCGGTGTAAAGCATTGTAAACCTGTACTATGCTTTGAGCCTCGGACAGTAAGAACTATACAGAAAAGCTATAAAGTCTTTGTCTGTCTTCCCCTTCTTTATCATTTATCACTATTCAGTAAAACTTGATGTACCTTTATTTGTTTTCCAGACAATTTTCAACCGTATAAGTTGTACAAAATAATGGTACATGCATCTGATGTGTGTCAGTGTGAAAGTTTCACAAGACATGAAAAGACATTTGGAGTGACCCACTTTTACTCAGTTGAAGGAGGTATTCCCCCCCTTTATATAACCTCACTGCCTTTGTTTCTTCTTGGTTCTTATCTGCAGCAGTAAAAGAAATTCTACACGAAGTTCCTTTTCCAGGTGGCTTAACAGCATTCTCCAGTTAGCATTGCCTTTGGTCGTAGCAGTTATGCACCGCCAGTGAATGACCTGAAGGTTATTCATTACTGACAGGTCCACGGGTATATTATTATTACACGACATTACCAAAATAACAGAGATACTACTCTGTGTACCTCAAATTTAACTGTGGCCAAAGTCAGATTTTCCAATCCCAATTCAGTAGTGGTTTATATTGCAAGTTGAAATGAGTACAGTTGTGGCTATTGGAGTAAAACTGTAATGAGACAGTCACAATTTCTATCTACTTTGGGATTGCTTAAGAGGAGTGGTTTTTACTCTATGGGATTTCTCCTTTCCCTTTCATTCTTTATATTCTATTGATGACAAATAGAATTAGGAAATAAGCTCTCTGGGAAGTAGCTAGGTTTCAGTGCTGTATGTCGATTTCACAAGTATTGACGCAGAACTTAAATTATTATCCAATTTTAAAGTTCCAAGGACAGGTCCTGCTAATGTGACAATTCTGAGTATCACAAAGCACTCTGCATTCGTGAAGTGGACCAAAATAGCTGCCGAAGATTGTTTGGGTTTTCTCCAGGGATATAGGATCAGCTACACAGATTCATCAGGGAAAAAGTCTCTGGGTAAGTCACCATTGCTCAGCACAATGCAGCAGCTCAGAGCCATAACAGAAAAGCTTCATACAGTCCATTAAGTGCTGTTGCAGCACACTACGGGGTTACTTAGATTTCTGTGGAAATTTAGCACGTTCAAAGGTCAGGTTCTGGTTAGAGTTTTAATGCTAAAACTCCTGGAGGAGTGTCCAGAACTAAACTTTATTTTTTCTTCCTCTGCCCTAATCAGTCGATACAACAGTGACACAACACACAATTGTCATATTTTCCAGGCAGAAAGAATAATTTTATTGGAGAATTTGGGGGAAGAAAGCCTATAGGCTACACCACCATTGCCACTTCTATGAAGATATTAAATTTGCAGTGACAAAGTTGCAAAGTAATTTCTGCCCCATTAAAGGCATACTACAGCATCATTGTTTGCATTATTCTGGCCAGGGGAAAAGTCACTGCACTATCAGAAAAGAAAGGTTGAGCTGAAAGCCCTGCAAAGTAGGTGAAACAGGATGCACAGCCCTTTTTCTGTACTAAATGATGAGTAATAGCACTGGTATTAATCAAGGTGAATAACCACTGGCAACTGTAGTGAGGGTAAAGTATGTGATACGGTCTAGTCCTTATGTCAGCTGTTACAGCCAACATGAAAACTACTGTTCAGCACATTAGGTGTTTTTTTTCCTGCGATGCAGTATACATAGCCTTCTGCACTTACCACCTAAATGTACTTGGCGTGCTAAAAGCCCATGCTTTTTAACTATGGATTTAAAACTTACTATTTTTGAGAAATCCTGTGGCTATCCAAAGAGAATCTGCACAGTATGGCTTCCTGCAGGTGTGGGTTAGTGCACAGAAATTTTGCCTTTTCCCCAGTCACCAGCACTGATACAGACTCAGCCATCAGAGTTTGTCTAATCACCTCCTTCCACAACCACTCTTGTGTTTCAGCTGTTACTCTCAATTCTTCCACCACAAGTTACCATCTTAACAAACTGAAGGAAAAAACCACCTACCGTGTGCAGATTTCAGGATTCACTAACGCTGGCGAAGGACCTCCAACTCTTTCACAACCTTTCAGCACTCCAAAATATGGTACTGTGGAAGTTTCATGCATCTGCATTACCCAGCATCAATCTTTGCTTTGTGCACTATATGTCATTATTCTTTATCCTTTCCTGTTTTTCAAGGAGTAACAAAGCGGTCATGCATAAGATTCATTATTCAATCCTTAGTTATTGATAGCAAACACAAAAAATTGATCCCATGTTAGAGGTAAACTATGCATCACAAAGCAATTCTGCCTGTATTTCATTACCTAACATGTAGGGAATATTTAGCTAGCATTCCTCATCCCTGAAACATTTTCTGGCCTTTTTATACTAGTTATATGCACATACCTTTATTTGATGATTCCTGTCACAGATTTCTGCAGCTTAAATATTCTGCCTACGACTAGTTAAGTTCAGTAGTCTTTGCTCTTGGAAAAATCCTCAGCAATCATGTAAAACTGATTTCCAGTTAGACCTCTCAGTTATTAACTGTAAAAAAAAAAAAGTCTCTTTCAATTGCTCCTCCTGTGGATGACAACTAATAAAAATATATTTTGTTTTCTAATAATTTAAGTACATTTTATGTAGCAGACCCTATAGTTCTCTGGCAAAAGTTTGCTTTTATCGAAGGTGCCTGGATAGGCTAAGACCAATACAGGCACATTTATAAAATCTCATATACTGTAATCATATAGGGTTGGCTAAACATGGTCTCTCAAACATTTTTTAACGCCTTATCAGTTAAACTAAATCTAACACAGCAGTAGACCATTTTTTTGTTTGACCATTACTTTACTCAGTTGAAGCTTTCTAAACTAAAAAAACCCCAAAACACAAAAAACCCAAAACAGGCTAAGGTGGTATCAGCCACAGGAAAAGTAACCTGTGAAATTCAGAGACAGAAGTATGCAGTGGCTTCTCCTCACTATAGCTTTTCTTTATTAAGTGAAGGAGGTATAAACACAAACAACTGAATAGGCAAAAGTGTGAAGCAGAAAGAAAAAGGAAAGGAATTAAAAATTTTCTTGGAAATCACCAGGGTTTCCACCCCCTCCTGCTCCCCCTGAAATGCTTTCTCCTGTCAAAACAAGAAATTAAATTGCCTTTACTGGAGCTTTTCTGCAGGCCTTTATACAACATGTCCTACTGAACATATATTTTTTAGGAAAATTTTAAAAATGCAGACTTAATTCAATGAAACATGTTAAAAATTCAATTATATTGAATTTAAACAATACATTTACTATTTCCCCCTCCCTAACATTTCATAGGTTACTTAATCCGTTAGAAGAACCTAGGTTTCTTTGTCACAAAAGCCTTTTCCAGCAACAAAGCAATTTACAGCTTTTCTAGTACCTTTTTAAGCAAAATTAACTAGCTGTTTGATTTTTAAAAAAGAAAATTTTGTTGGTGGATGGGTAGAAAAAGAAAAAAGCAAGCAGGCTTTTTGCAATTATGGTTTGTCAGTATCAGCAACACAATCACGTACTGACCACACTTTCCTGGTGCTATTTAGAAACATTTGATTTAGCTGTCTTTAAAGAACACCTCAACCCCTACCCACACTTCACATCATAGGCTGCTTTGGCTCCTGTGTTAGCATTTCTCTCACTGCCTGAGCGCATTATCAACCTTCGTTAGCCTTTCAAGCATATCAACATAGGCAGTAAGAGACACAGGTTTGCAGGAAGGGTTAACAAATGGTTATCATCACTGATGATAAAATGTCTTAATGTTATTAGCAGGTGAAGCATGGCACCTACCAAATACACAAACCATATTATTGTTATCAAGATCAGGTGGGATGTCACCAAAAAAAAACCCCAAACCCTACTATTAAAACCTGAAATTGATTAAAAGCCACTCTCACTCAAATAGTTTCTTATGAAGTCAGACCTGCATCAGGGTCCTGACCCATTAAACCAGCTAGAGCTCATGTAATAGCATGAGGAGTAGGAGTACTTCTTTTATCATAAAGTGGTTGGATGGTGGATTTAAGAATTCAGAACATGTATCTGGGCATCTTAAAAATACAAACCCGAAAGCCCCCGACCCCCAAGAAATCCCAGGTCTTGTTTTAGCTAGATTTCACTTACAGGAATCCCAGAACATGTGTGAAGTTTGACTTGACTTCTGTTTGAAATATTTATCTCACAGAGGCAATATAGCTTTTTTATGCTTTATACCATGTCTTACTCAGTATCTCCATTTCCCATCAGATAAAGGAGAATTTGAAGTTTTTGTGACTGTCCTTTGCTTCAGCATGATGTTCATTCTGATTTTTGCACCTCTCACTTGTTCTCTAGTACTTAGAAGGTAAGAAGAGAATATTTGCTGAACACTTCTATTTTCCTTAAACCTGAGCTTCCTATCACTGGGCCTCATTAAAAGCAACACAACTCAAAAAGCGCACAACACAAAAGCCACCCCACTAATTTACACAGTGAGAGCAATTACAAACCACTGTAAGCTGATTAAAATAGTTTGTAAAAAATGTATAATCTTTTGCTTTTGATACCGCTATCTGACTACCTCCTGTCTCAAACACCCTTGAAAAGAGCAAGAACCATTTCTCACAGTGGAAAATGGGTTATATATATATATGGCAAAAGCACGCATTTGATTATTTTGGTCTTTCATTCCCAACTGATAATCAAGTCTCTTCTTTTGAAATACAAAAATAAATTTCAGCAGCATACGCAAATTAGTGTTGCCATCTAAGCAGTTTCCTGCAAGCACATTTGGGTGTTAACTGTATAAATTACACACATAATGAGAAGGAGTAATGGGTGGATGAGTAGGAAGAAGAGAGAATAACAAGGGTGCCTGTAAGATATGGATGAGGTCCTCTTATTTTAGCAGAAATTGTTCTCTGCTGTAATAAAATACACCCCCCTCCAATTAATCTGAGGCACAATATTAGAAGTATACACTCCCACTAAAAGAAAAATGGCTTGCATAGTAATGGGTTCTAATAATCATTTTCTGGGAAACCTAGCTGCATACCACTGTTCATATTACTATTTTGATGTCCTAGAACACTACCTACCCTCTCTTTTTCTCCTTTTTACAAAGCACCAGCCTCAGAAGCTGGAAGCACAGCTGCTAAAGGACAGAACAGGCAGACGGTACAACCCCTGGCTTGAAGCCATGTGGTGTGATGTAGCTCGCTTTAGCTTATGCCACAGGCTAAACTCCTGCTCTTGCCTTTAGGAAGCAGACCGCCCTCCACATTAAGTCTCTTGTGCACCTTCCTTTTCAGATTTGACTTTTGAGTTGCTCTATATCTGATCCACCCTTTCTGACAAGAACTTCTGAGACCTGCACAGAAGTTTTGACCTAGAGCAAAATTCACTGTGTTAAACATAAGATCATACTTCATTGTCTGAGCCCATCAGGAAAGAATTGTTTGAAAACTAAAAAAAATGACACACAGGAGCCAGGTGCAGCACTGCAAAATAGCGATTAAGTATGTAGTATTATGGAGCACCTGGAACTGAGCTGAAGGGCCCCAAGGATCCCCTCATCTCAATTGCCTGCTTGATTTATAAAAAAAGACTCACCAGCCAGCCAAACACTGTCTTCGTAGGATCAGCAAGGAGATCCGGTAACTCTACAGCCTCAGGCTTCACCTCAAACCACAGCCTAAACAGAGGCAAAGTACTTTACAGCTAACAAACTCTAGATTTGATTTGAAAACCAGACAGCACTGAAGCCAGCATTAAGGCAAGGTGATGGGCTACATAACCTCCCACAGTCTCTTGCAGCTGTGTTTTTTTCTTATGGGGCTGAGTCATTGCCCAAAGTTCACAGGACTTCCTCTGAGAGCAGCTGCTGACAGGGAGCTCATCAGCTCCAAAATGCCGAGAGACAGTCTCCTGCTGCTCCCGCAGGAGCCAGTCGATGAGCAGTCGGGGGTGACTGATCCCATTGGCATCAGTCGGCTCAGCAGAAACTCCTTTTGAAATTCCCACCCCACCCCGCTGCTGCCCCTCCGCAGGGAAATCACAGCTGGCTTCTGCCACTCTGAGGCCAGCACCAGCGTCTCAGCGAGGCTGGAGCGATGGAAAGGCCACCACTACAGCCTGTCCGCTTGGGAAGGGCCAGGGAGGAGAATGGCAGAGGTGGTGTCCTTGTGGGCGTAGCCCCGGAAGGCTGGAAAACATCACGGCTGGTTGACAGTTTTGTTGTTTCTGGGCCCCTGGGCTGCAAGAAAGGAGCTTGAAAGAAAGATGAGAGGTCTATGGACAAGGAGCCAGCTGAAACCCATTTGAACAGCTGAACTGGCAAACTCAACTCTACCTTGTAAACCCTTCCCTCTACATCAGAAACAGCTGGTGTGAGTTTTTAGTAAGGGTGTGTTTAGGTTTGTGTTAGGTGAAATGGGGAGGTACTGTACGTAGTAGCTCCCAGAAAGAGCCAAACTTTAAACAAGAGCAGGAGTTGTGTTGTCCCCCCCATTCTGGTCTGCGGGTGAGCCTCTTCCAGGCCACCAGTGTCATTGCACACACGCTAAAAACAGCAATAGCTTGCTCTTTGTTTGAGGGAAAGTAAACTTCTAAGTAGAAGCCCAGGAGCAAATACTAAACTAAACTTCCTTTTACGTGTCCAAGAGTCTTCAAGGAACATGGTGGTTTTGTGGAAGTGATAACAAATTAGGAATATACAATGATTAAATGCATAGAAAGAGACAATGTTACCAGCTCCTGTCACAGCTCGTTTGTCCCTAAACAAAGATGTTAATCGTCTCTAACTCAACATTTCAGTGTAGACTACCAAGCTTCATTTTCACTTTTTTAATTGGCATTTGGCTTAATAGTCAATTGTAGCATGTCTTTTTCTGATGGTCATGAAAATACCAATAAAATGTTAATTATAAGTGGTAGTTAAATTAAATGCATAGGAAATGTTGGTCATTTAACCTGACAATAAATTTAGAATATTTCTTTGCAGGCTGAAAATATCATGCTGGCCCAGTGTACCAAGTCCAGGAAACAGCAGTGCACTCCAAGATATGGCAAGTACTTTTCTGATGGTGTGAAAAAATAGACAAGGGCAATCTTTCCTACTAGTTAATCAGTAATGCTAGTTATTAGTAAGAACACGGTGGTGTGCGTGTGCCTTGAATGGTACGTGAGTGCTGGAGCAGTGGCTTTTCCTTTAACACAAGAGAGATTTTTCCTACTGATTAATCAGTAATACTAGTTACTAGTCTTTTCACACTTCACCCTGGTAAATGTTTAGTATCAACAGTTGAGAAGCTAGGGTAATATTAGAAATAAAGACTGGGAGAGGGTTGTCTTATAGGCAAAAGCTGTTTACAAGTTTAATTTAACAAAGGTTCTGAGACCTTTTTGATAACATTGTAGAGTGTATTTAAAGGTACAGTTGTTAAAAGAACAAAGCAAAGTTGAATGGGAGGCATACAATCTGAATGCCTCAGATTGTATACGGAAGCATACAATCTCTCAGTATAAAAACTGAGAGAAATTCAGTTTTTATATCCAGTCAGATGTCACCAACTGGAACTGATTATTAAGTACAAGCTACTCAAAATATAAAGTAATGCATCATGGCCTAATTCCATGGAACCCTCACAATCAAAGCCATGTATACGGTGTTTTCTGAAATCTGCTCCTCACGACTCAATCTCTACCCACCTCCGGTGCAATTCAGGTGCTTTGGCTGGTCATCTGGTAGATGGCTGAGGAGGACCTGCTAGTCAATAGGCACCAAGGTTCAGCAGCATGTTCAAATCTTGCCACAGCTTTCCCACATGTTAGCTAAGGATACATAAATTTCAAGACTGAAGCAGTGCCTGGAAATCAGCAGTTAGGAGAGGACTTCTGAAGACCATGTTTTTCACTTTTGCCTATTAGTCAACTTATTTGCATCTTCCTCTCTTTACCTCGCCCTTTCTGCTCCAGTTTTGCTGACACCTGGTACTAAAAGTCCTTCCTCTAGGAGACCTCAGTTTATTTCCCAAGTCTCAGACTGCCGGCCATTAAGGTTTTGGAGCAGTAAATTGTACTGCATTCCTTTTTAAATCTCTTTGATTTTTCTGGTGGACCTGAACTTAATTTGGCACTGATAGATCTAATTTCTCAAGACAACTTGTGAGATTTAACAAAGCAGAATTCTATCTATTTAGTCAGAGATCAGTTAGAAACTGGAAGGTATCTACACGCCATACAGTCTCCAAATCTAGGACACAGAACGAAGTCATCAGCAATAAAATTTCAGAAGACCCTGACGACCTGCTGGTAATAAAAGGTTGTGCTGAACATCAGCATTGCTCCCTTCAATGGAGCAAGTATGAACTTTCATATTGCAGATCAGGACTTCCTTGCTCGCTTTCTTCCTTTCTTGTACCACAACGTAGATGAAGAAGTGGTGAGCTTAGAGGTAGTATCAGATAGTCATTTTGCCAAAGACAGGTAATGCTGAACAAAGGAGGATCAGATGTACAAATGTACAGCTGTCCAAAGTCAGCATTTCAAAATTGATGTTGTTAGAAGATGGCAGTTCCACTGTTTTGTTCAGTTAAAGAATTTGATCTGCTTATGAGCACCAGGCAACTTCCAGTTCTCAGTGCTGGGATTCAGATGTCCCTCACTGACCACTCCAGTAAAAATAACTCCACCTAATCCTCTTGCTCCTTCTCCACCATGCGTTTAGAAATTGGGAGATACACAGATTCAATACTTGTTTGAAATTAGATTTGTCTAAGGCAAAAAAGGAATCTAGTATATTCGTCATGTGGGGATTTTCTGACTTAAAGAAAACACAAGACCTGAAGCTGTTTTGATGTAATGATAAGTTTAGGTGGAGTTGAATTGCAGAATAGAAGTTCAGCAAGAAAGGAGTGAGAACTACAAGCCAAAATAACCTGATAGGTTCAAAGACTATTTGCCATTGTGAAGAACTGCAGATGAAATACATTGAGGCTGCATGTTATAGAAAGGACAAACAGGTTTTTTGAACCAGAGTGCCACTTAGACATAAATACTTTAAAAGCAAAACATACCTATTTAAAATGGATGTTACTGTTCCTGCAGAGGCAAAGCAACCATGAAAGGAAATGAAGCCTGTATTTGCCAAGTCTAGTAGACAAATACTGTAATGTTGATAACATGGCAGAAACAGGAATAGCAGATACCAGATAAGGGCTTTTGGGAAAGCAGAAAAAGCTCTATGTGAGGAGGAGACAACACAATAACACAGTTACCACATACATTGCCTAGAATTAATCTCGTATTATGAATAGTTCATGAAATGTGGAGAAAGGTATCCCCCAAATAAACACTGTAAAATGGAGGCAAGGATTAAATCTTACTATATTCCATATATTCTATTTGTAGGTTCTTTCAAGGCTGAACCCCATCAGGTTAGTTGAGCAGTGGAGCAGCTCTTGAGAAAAACACATGTATAGTCCAGATAATTGGCAAGAGAATTTGTACTTTAAATCCAGAGCATTCTTATTGCAATCTAAGGCAATGATACATCCCATGGTACAAAGCAGCAGGAGGAACGCACACAGAGGTCAGGAAAATGAACTATGGAGACTAACAAGGCCGACCAGCCACCCAATCAGTTTAGACAAGATTCTTCAAAGATACTTATTTTTCTTCACCTATTAGTGCCTCTTTCAGACAGAAGTTCACATAGAGCTTATTTCAGATTTGGTGGGTGTAGTTTGAGCTGCTGTTCATAATAAATATGATAATGGAGGTACATATCACATGGGTCTTTAGCGAAAACAATGCAAAAGCTGACTATGCAGAGGTGTCCACTCATCCCACTACAAGAGAAAAATGGAGATATTTTATGCAGGATTGACAAGATTTCAAAGAACAGCATATTCGTTTCCAAGTCAAAACACAACATTTGAAGAAGAAAGAAAAAAACCAAAACCAATACACACTTATTTATTTTTTGGAAAAGAACCAGAGCAGTTTAAACAGATTTAGAGCAACTGAGGAGGGAAAAGAAAAAATAGGAGGGAAAAAAAAAACTAATAGTTATACTGGAGAACATACCAGTCGGGCCACAATTTAAAAAATACTATGGCAAAAGTGGGCACACCCAGCAGAACAATTTAAGTGCAAAAGAGGGATGTTTGGCATTACAACCCAGTATCCATTTAATCATCCAGAATTTGCAAAAGTTTGTAACCCAAGGTATGCTTAGATCACAACAAAGCAGTAAGTTGAATAGCAAACTGCTTGCAGTAGCTGATAGCTGCATCTTGTTTGGCTGTTGTTCAATTCAAGCTGCTGTCTGTTTATAGTAATGTATTTGTTAAACTTTTTGAAAAATGTGGGTCTCAGAACAGCACATTATGAAGCCTACATTTTATCACCACTATGCTTTGTCCCGAACACACATAAAACCAAGAAAAACTTTGCTTAAATATTATGGGAGAGCAGAAGATGGTTCTCTGAATTAGGGAAATAAATATTTTCATTCATGTTTCTAAAACCAATAAGGGTGGGGTAAAATGGATTATTTAGCACGTTATATAGACAGGACCAGGCTGCCTGTCTCCTAGCTTTACTATTTTGTTACTTATTTCAGTAAATTGCCAATTGCACTTTGCAAAAGTATGATACTAAAATTATTGTTTCTCCTCGTTTTATCTTGCAGACTAATTGGAAACCTGTTTCAAGGTCACTGCTTCAGGCCCTGTCAGACAATGATACCACCAGCCTTTATGTCATAGAGCATGAGCCAAAGGCCCCTTTGAAGCTAGACCTCTTTACAGATGGTGGGGAAGATAGCAAATATGACACTTGCCAGTCAGAAGAACCTAGCAATAACCTAGACATAAGCCTAAGGCATGAAGAAATCCCTGAAGAAGTGGTTACAGGTGAAGGAGAAGGAATCATTTCCATTACAGTACCACTCCTGAGTGACTACACCAGCATGGAGTTCAGCCAGAAAGCCCTGATGAGTCTGACAGTGAAGCTGCCTGCCAGAGCTGCTTGTCCTCATTTGTTCCAAATGGAACTAAGCAGTAAGCCAGCACAAACTGACCATCAGGTTTTGTTTGCTCCTCAAGACTACCTCAAGCAAAGTCAGGTAGTACTTTCGCCATCTGGACCAACTTTGATGGGACAAGCCAATTAGAACTGTAGCATCTTTGTAGTTTCCCATACCATAAAATCAAGTTCCAAACCCTCTGATGCTTGAATGGAAACATTAGGATCATATATGACACTGAGCTTGTGACAATAGTTAGTCTGTACTTCAGTAACCTTCCTTGGTGAAACAGATTGATTATCTAATTAGATTATCTGTTTCACCACAGCCGTTCTGTGGAAGGTCCTACTGTCTTCACACAGGCAAAACTTTCAGAGAACTGTATGAAAAAGATTTCAGTTAGGTACCTCTTGCTAGGTCCTTAGTCCTAGAGCACTCAGGAAGCCATTTCAAGGCTTTCACTCTAAGCATGAAGTTTTTCTAGTCATCAGGAGAGTTTTCTAATCATTGCAACTGGTTTAAGAACTGATTGTAACTTCTTCACTAAAAATTCCAGCAAGAGTGTCTACCACTCCAAAGAAGCTCTCCAGTTGGTCAAAGTTGGCCAAACAAAAGAGTCAAAAGACTTGAATTTAGGAATAGAAAATTATGCTTATCCATCTATGTGAAGAACTATCAAGTGCTTTACATCTTAGAGCTTTACACCGTTATTCATCATAGATGAGTAGTGCTGCGTAAATGAAGATGATAATAAGTATCATTATTAGAATTGGAGTTTTAAGTTGCATTAAATTAAGGCTATTTCTTCCTACAGTTATCTACACAGACATAGAAATCCATTCATGTTCTGTTATGAGATGTAGTTGTAGATACAATTTCACACTGCATGCAATGATGGTGTCTGTTGAATATACTTCAAGATCTGAGCAGTTCAGATCTTCAACTAACTGATAGTTCAGTTAGCCATCCCTCCAAAGCTTGCATAGAGGAGGAGTCATTGGAATATAGGGGATAAAAGGGCCTTCCTTAATATACTCTCTATGTCACTCCATCATGTATCTCCACAGTAGAAGGAGTCTGAACTGGTTTCCCAGCTTACAACAGGTTCTCACCCATGAACTCTGTAGGCATTAATGGTTTGCAGTTATTGCAGAAGACCCAGTTTATTGTTGTTGTCTCTATCTTACTGAGCATTTTATTAAAATTATTTTGTGGAGAAAGAAATTGATCAACTGTACCGTAAGCACTGCAGGCTCCTTAGACATCTTTTAGAATTCTCCCATTAAAATTGAAGAATGATTCACATTCACACAAATATTTCCATATATATAAGGCAGTATGAGTTACAGAATAGCCAGGCTTGCAGAAAGCTCAAAGAAATTACACATCTGCCACTTGACTGATTTAGTGAGGCCCCATAACAAAACCTGTTTTATTTACTTTCTTTATTTATTTCCACTCTCTATTTATATCTCTCTATGTCTGTTAGGACTGGCAAGAACCAACCTGTATTTCACTGTGGGTTTTGCATTGTTTTTTCTTAGCATTTAAAATGCATTGTTTTGCCACAAAGCAATGCATCCATTACCACTCACCCTTGTTACCTCTGCTCACTGAAAGAATAGGAGCATTCCTCAGACCACGACAAAGGTTTGAGCAGTCTTTTAAATCTCTTTCTTAATTTTTTTTAACTTCAGTCAGGTGACTTTGCCTGATTGGAATTTAGGAGAATAAAAATCATCCTGCTATTAGCGGAGCTGCTGCTACTTGCAATGTCTAGTAGAGGGGCTGAAATGAAAAGCTGTTATGGACAATAAAGTCCTCCAATGATATACAATCATTATCAAGTAGTCATGTGAACACAGCCTAATTTGTCCATTTCCCAAATATAAGAAATATCCATGCTCCTTACCTATAATATTTTTTCATTTGTTGTCAGTGACTTATCTTCCTGGTGCAATTGATACCTTCAATAAATTACCCATTCTTGTAAACAGCGAATTCATTTTTTCTTGCTCTACACCATCCAAACCAGCATATATTACCATGTTACATGTAGACTATGAAGTAAAGAAGTAGAATTAAACCAATGGCTTGTAAGCAGTATCCGTATATGAAGCAGCATTAATACATGAAACTCAAAAGACAGTTTGGGCTTTTGACTCAGACAGTATTGCCTTCCTGATATTAGCCATTGCCTGACATCGTGCTAAAGAAAATCCATTTATCAGGCTGGGAGAATTTTCCCTAGAAGTACATATGGACCTATTTGCCTCAAGTGGATGTATTCCACTTTCAGTTATAAAGCTCACAGTATATGCGTGCTCTCATTAGAGCAACACCACACTCAATATTTGTATTAGGGACGTAAATTGTATATCTGTGAGAATGAGAGATACATGAAGAAACCTAGCATGGAGATTAGAGATAAATGAAGAACTCATCCTATTATGATGTATCCTTTGAGAGCAAAGAAAGAACCGCTCGTGCAGAGAAATAGAAGAGTAATATTGGAAAGAATTTTTTTCTCATGTTTAGACAGAATTTCCTGTGTTCTGGTTTGTGCCTGCTGCCCCTTGCCCTGTCGCTGGGCACCACGGAGAAGAGTCTGGCCCCATCCTTTTGACACCCGCCCTTTAGGTATTTGTAAGCATTGGNGCTGATGGTCCACTCCATCCCTTCATCCAGGTCATTGATGAATACATTGAACAGGACTGGACCCTGTACTGACCCCTGGGGAACACCACTAGTCACAGGCTTCCAACTCGACTCTGCCCCACTGATCACAACCCTCTGAGCTCTACCTGCCCACCAGTTTTCAATCCACCCCACTGTCTATTCATCTAACCCACACTTCCTAAGCTTGCCTGTGAGAATGTTATGGGAGACAGTGTCAAAAGCCTTGCTGAAGTTGAGGTAGACAATGTCCACTGCTCTCCCTTCACCCACCCATCCAATCATGCCATCATGGAAGGCTATCAGATTGGTCAAGCCTTATTTCCCCTTGGTGAATCTATGTTGACCACTCCTGACAAACTTCTTTTTCTCTACGTGCTTGAAGATGACATCCAGGATGAGCTGTTCCATGACCTTTCAAGGGACAGAGGTGAGGCTGACTGGCCTGTAGTTTCCTGGGTCTTTCTTCTTGCCCTGTTGGAAGACTGGCATGACATTGGCTTTCCTCCAGTCCTCAGGCACCTCTCCTGTTCTCCATGACCTTTTAAAGATGATGGAGAGCAGCTTCACAATAACATCTGCCAAGTCCCTCGGCACTTATGGATGCATCCCGTCAGGGCCCATGAATTTGTGTGTCAAGTTTGCCTAAATGATCTCTAACCTGATACTCCTTGATGAAGGGAGACTCTTCCCTTCTTCAGGCTCTCTGTCTTACCTCCAGAGTCTGGGACTCCTGAGGGCTGGCCTGAGCAGTAACGACTAAGCAAAGAAGGCATTCAGGAACTGCCTTCTCTGCATCCTCCGACACCAGGACACCTACCTCATTCAGTAGCAGACCCATATTTTCTTGTCTTCCTTTTACCACTGAAGTACTCGAAGAAGCCCTTCTTACTGCCCTTGACTTGCCTTGCCAGGTTTTAATTCCAATTGGGTCTTAGCCTTCCTCGTTGCCGTCCTGCATACTCTTATTTGCTCTTTTTTATTTGCTTCTTTTATGGGGATTTTTAGGTCAGTTGGAAGGGACGTACAATGATCATCTAGTTCAACTGCCTGACCTCTTCAGGCAGTTTCAAGATGTATAATGACTGCAGAAGCCTACCTCTACTGATAAACATGTAAGATATTTCATTTCATATGCTATAGTACTGTTCAAGTGGTTTCAGTAGTGTTCTTAGCTTCAGTATTCTTACCTTTGATATGTGTTAAGAGTGAAACTGCATATATGAAGGCTCAGGACCATAAAAGCCAAGGCATTTTTTGGTGTTTTTTTTCTTTTCTTTTCCTAGTCAACATAGCTCTAGATGACCACTGTTAGCATTAGTGAGAATTTAGACATTGTAAAAGCTTAGACACTTAACTGTAGGCCCAGAAGCACACAAGCACAGTGATTTATAGCATGCAGTATTACGCTGCAGGGTTACAGTGTTTTAGCATTTTATATTTAGCATTTTATATTTACAGAGAAAGGAATGTAATATTCAGTCTCTAATATGGCCTCTAAAAGCAAGCACAAAGCAAAATTATTACATGCCTACTTTTTTCTGGTATCCAGAGTGGATTTTTTATCTTGGATACAATTATGTAGTATGCACATGGAGATATTTTTTTTTTACACTTAAGGTCAGGCTGCAGTGCAGTAGCTAGACAGCACTGAAAATTATCGCAGTGTTTCAGAGACAAGATGAACAGCTACTCAGCCTGGTACAGGGGATTGCAGCAACCACAGTATTCCAGAGCTTTTTTTTCAGTCTGTATTATCTACCAAATAGAATAACAGTAGCTACAGAATATCCACAAATCCTCTAAAAAATCTGAGCCTTTGGCATACTTTGACAACCTTAAAAGTCACCTTCTGCACTTGAGCAGAGCCCCCCTGAAAGCAGATAGCACAGGGGCATGCTGTCAATCTGAGTCAACCTCAGTTACTGTTACAAAAATTGTAAAATAATAAAGGACTGCACTAAAGCCCTCTACTTACAGAAGTTACTTGTCCCACAGCCTCTGTGTCACAGGCTCTTGATTCGCCTTTTTCTCTCTCTCTTGATGGCCCCATGTGTCTACTGCCTGAATGATGTTCATTGTGCCTTGGTACCGTGTTGATGGGATCTGTATGAACACAGGTCATGAAACCCAGGACAGCTTACATCAGTCACTTCTGAGCTCTGCTTACAGAACACTGCTGCTTAGACAAATCACTCCTTGCCAATGGGGGCGGGGGGTAATAGTCTTGTCCCTATAACCTGTTTTACTTCTACAGCTTCTGCTGCAGAAATAAAATAGGATATGGGGATAAGATTATTTGATTAATGTGGTGGGTTGTCCATGGCTAGACAACAGGTGCTGATGAAAGCCATTCTATCACTCCCTTCCTCAGCTGGGGAGGGGGAAGAAAATATGACGAAAGGTTTGTGGGTCAAGATCAGGACAGGGAGATCACTCAGCAATTACCATCACAGGCAAAACAGACTTGATTTGGGGGAAACTAATTTGAGTTATTACAAATCCAATCAGAGTAGGGTAATGAGAAAATAAAACCAAATCTTAAAACACCTTCTCCCCACCCCTCCCTTCTTTCTGGGCTCAACTTCATTCCCAATTTTGTCTATCTCCTGCCCCCGAGTAGTGCAGGGGGATGGGTAATGAGGCTTGCAGTCAGTTTATCATGTGCTGTCTCTGCTGCTCCTTCCTCCTCAGGAGGAGGACTCGTCACACTCTTCCCCTCCTTCAGCGTAGGGTCCCTCCCATGGGAGACCGTCCTCCATGAAATTCTCCAATGTGGGTTCTTCCCGTGGCCTGCAGTTCTTCATGAACTGCTCCAGTGTGGGTTGCTTCCACACAGCACAGTCCTTCAGGAACAGACTGCTCCAGCATGGATCCCCCACGGGGTCACAGATTCTGACAGAAAACCTGCTCCAGTGTGGGCTCCTCTCTCTGGGGCTGCTAGTCCTGCCAGGAGCCTGCTGCAGCACAGGCTCTCCACAGCATCACAGCCTCCTTTGGGCACCCACATGCTCCAGCGTGGGGTCCTCCACAGCCTGCAGGTGGGTATCTGCTCCACCGTTAACCTCCACGGGCTGCAGAGGTACAGCCTGCCTCACCATGGTCTTCAGCATGGGCTGCAGGGGAATCTCTGCTCCAGTGCCTGGAGCACCTCCTCCTTCTTCACTGACCTTGGCATCTGCAGGGTTGTTTCTCTCACATAGTCTCACTCTTCTCTCCCAGCTGCTGTGGCTGTTGTGTAGGGCTTTTTCCCCCCCTTCTTAAATATGTTGTCCCAGAGGCACTACCACTGTCACTGATGGGCTCAGCGTTGGCCAGCAGCGGGTCCATCTTGGAACCAGCTGACATTGTGTCTACCAGACATGGGGGAAGCTTCTAGCAGCTTCTCACAGAATCCACCCCTGTAGCACTACCCCCGCTACGAAAACCTTGCCACACAAACCCAATACAATTAATAAAACTGATAACAACCTACCAGGTAGTCATTCACATTGCCCGTCCCCAGAGACTGCTTCAGTGCTTCATAAATTCGTAGCATAGATTCATAGAATCACTCAGGTTGGCAAAGACCTTTGAGATATCAAGTCCAACTGCAAACCTAACGCTGCCAAAACCACCACTAAACTATGTCCCTCAGCATTACATCTACATGTCTTTTAAATTCCTCCAGGGATACCTCCAACCACTTCCCTGGGCAGCCTGTTCTGATGTTTGACAGCTCTTTCAGCGAAGAATTTTTTCCTAATATGCGATCTAAACCTCCTCTGGCACAACTTGAGGCCATTTCCTCTTGTCCTATCAATTGTCACGTGGGAGAAGAGACCGACCCCCACCTGGCTACAACCTCCTTTCAGGTAGCTGCAGAGAGTGATAAGGTCTCCCCTCAGCCTCTTTCTCCAGGCTAAACCATCCCACTTCCCTCAGCCTTGAGGGACTTGATCTCCACCTTCCTCATGCAAAGCTTTCCCTGGACCAGGGCAAAAACTTTACAGGAACAAACTAACCAAGGAAGCAATCTGTATTTGTTGAAGTGGTAGACACAGGCAGGACAAAGGAACATCCTGAGGAATGATAGGCACAGCAACAGCCAGCACTGCCATGGAACTTGTGATAAAAGTCCTTACTAGAGCCACTGGATTCTAGGCAGCCTGGAGAGTAGTAGACATGCTACTTTACCCAAAAAACTGTAGGTTGTAGACAGTTTTTGACAGATCACTAGTACAGAAATGGATAGCAGAACCATAAAGCTCTTCTGGATATTCTCTGACTTTCTGCAAACAGTAACTACTGCTGTTGAACTTTGTTGATAGTGACTGAAGCCAAGGCACTCAGCTATCAGTAACCTTCACCTTTCTTGTGAGTTCCAGTTAAACCACCATTCCGGGATTCATTTCAAGTGTATGGTTACTGGGTATCTCCATAATTAGGATCTGTAAGGCTCAGTACGTCCCTTTTAGTATGACACCAGTGACCGCGCGTTCAGTATGTGGATGGCTTTGGTGGGTTTTATCTGTCTTGAAATGAATGCGGCCACTGTGACTTCTGTCTGTTATACTCAAAGGCTATGTACAAACTTCTGGAAAGGAGGCCACCTTTCCACGATTTTTAATTATCATAGTTGTGTCAAACCAGTTTTAATTGCGAATGACCACACAACATACAGAGATGAGCTATTTATCTAGGCACAGACTGTATTGTAGCTTCTCAGCACCACATGGGTTAATTTCTCATAGTTAAAAAATCTAGCACATAGTCACATTGAAGTTCTAATTTGTTAGCTTATGTATTGCTGGGTCATACAATGTCCTTACAATGCTATAGAGCATTTGTGGAAAAGTTAAGATAAAATTTACATGGAATACATTGGCTTAGTGAAAATCAACATCGCTAGTAAAGATGCCACTAGGAAAAAGAAAAATATTTCCACTCTAACATAAGAGGTTTTGTGGAAGCCGAGAGCTCCAGCCTAGCTCCAAAACCAGTTAAAATGCAATCCAGTGCTACNCGTTAAGCTCCACGGGCTGCAGAGGTACAGCCTGCCTCACCATGGTCTTCAGCATGGGCTGCAGGGGAATCTCTGCTCCAGTGCCTGGAGCACCTCCTCCTTCTTCACTGACCTTGGCATCTGCAGGGTTGTTTCTCTCACATAGTCTCACTCTTCTCTCCCAGCTGCTGTGGCTGTTGTGTAGGGCTTTTTCCCCCCCTTCTTAAATATGTTGTCCCAGAGGCACTACCACTGTCACTGATGGGCTCAGCGTTGGCCAGCAGCGGGTCCATCTTGGAACCAGCTGACATTGTGTCTACCAGACATGGGGGAAGCTTCTAGCAGCTTCTCACAGAATCCACCCCTGTAGCACTACCCCCGCTACGAAAACCTTGCCACACAAACCCAATACAATTAATAAAACTGATAACAACCTACCAGGTAGTCATTCACATTGCCCGTCCCCAGAGACTGCTTCAGTGCTTCATAAATTCGTAGCATAGATTCATAGAATCACTCAGGTTGGCAAAGACCTTTGAGATATCAAGTCCAACTGCAAACCTAACGCTGCCAAAACCACCACTAAACTATGTCCCTCAGCATTACATCTACATGTCTTTTAAATTCCTCCAGGGATACCTCCAACCACTTCCCTGGGCAGCCTGTTCTGATGTTTGACAGCTCTTTCAGCGAAGAATTTTTTCCTAATATGCGATCTAAACCTCCTCTGGCACAACTTGAGGCCATTTCCTCTTGTCCTATCAATTGTCACGTGGGAGAAGAGACCGACCCCCACCTGGCTACAACCTCCTTTCAGGTAGCTGCAGAGAGTGATAAGGTCTCCCCTCAGCCTCTTTCTCCAGGCTAAACCATCCCACTTCCCTCAGCCTTGAGGGACTTGATCTCCACCTTCCTCATGCAAAGCTTTCCCTGGACCAGGGCAAAAACTTTACAGGAACAAACTAACCAAGGAAGCAATCTGTATTTGTTGAAGTGGTAGACACAGGCAGGACAAAGGAACATCCTGAGGAATGATAGGCACAGCAACAGCCAGCACTGCCATGGAACTTGTGATAAAAGTCCTTACTAGAGCCACTGGATTCTAGGCAGCCTGGAGAGTAGTAGACATGCTACTTTACCCAAAAAACTGTAGGTTGTAGACAGTTTTTGACAGATCACTAGTACAGAAATGGATAGCAGAACCATAAAGCTCTTCTGGATATTCTCTGACTTTCTGCAAACAGTAACTACTGCTGTTGAACTTTGTTGATAGTGACTGAAGCCAAGGCACTCAGCTATCAGTAACCTTCACCTTTCTTGTGAGTTCCAGTTAAACCACCATTCCGGGATTCATTTCAAGTGTATGGTTACTGGGTATCTCCATAATTAGGATCTGTAAGGCTCAGTACGTCCCTTTTAGTATGACACCAGTGACCGCGCGTTCAGTATGTGGATGGCTTTGGTGGGTTTTATCTGTCTTGAAATGAATGCGGCCACTGTGACTTCTGTCTGTTATACTCAAAGGCTATGTACAAACTTCTGGAAAGGAGGCCACCTTTCCACGATTTTTAATTATCATAGTTGTGTCAAACCAGTTTTAATTGCGAATGACCACACAACATACAGAGATGAGCTATTTATCTAGGCACAGACTGTATTGTAGCTTCTCAGCACCACATGGGTTAATTTCTCATAGTTAAAAAATCTAGCACATAGTCACATTGAAGTTCTAATTTGTTAGCTTATGTATTGCTGGGTCATACAATGTCCTTACAATGCTATAGAGCATTTGTGGAAAAGTTAAGATAAAATTTACATGGAATACATTGGCTTAGTGAAAATCAACATCGCTAGTAAAGATGCCACTAGGAAAAAGAAAAATATTTCCACTCTAACATAAGAGGTTTTGTGGAAGCCGAGAGCTCCAGCCTAGCTCCAAAACCAGTTAAAATGCAATCCAGTGCTACATGATTCTGTTCACTCTATTTCAATGTTCATTCAACCTTGGTCAGAAGACCCTCAGGATTTTGCAAACCATAAATAAGAAAAGGGAAGCTACAGCAGTATACTCAAACTCACCATATATAGGTCATATCTCCATCGGAATGACTGAGGAGTCTGCAATTCCAAAAAGGGTTGCGTGTGTACTCATAAACCCATTATACAATTGCTTTGATGCTATTTTCTGTAAGAATGTTTCTTACTCTTACATTTCTTCGAGCATCAGGGTTTCTCCTGTTTCCGTATTTGTGTGTTTGAAGTTGCAGGGTTGCAGTGAGCTTTAAATCCTGTGTCCATCAAACATTTTATTGGCATATAGTCAATCTGTTTTGTTTGTAATACTACAAATGGCTCAGTTTCTGCTCTCCAGATTTGATGAAAAGGTGTGAAGATCCTAGCCCAGGGAGAAGCAACAGTGGAGAACCAGTTACAAGCATAAAAGAATACTACTTTTTCAACTTCAAAGGACAGTTGTATTTTGGTTTTGTTTTGTGGTGGGGTTTTTTTGGTGTTTGGTTTGGGTTTTTTTGTTTTTTTGTGGTTTGTTTTTGGGTTTTTTTTAATACTGGTTGGTTATTGGAAAGCTTCAAGGAACAAAAGGTAAGGTTTGGATACAGAGAACTAGTTGACTGACAGAGCTCCCAGCACTAGGAACAAAGTGGAAGACACACCGTTTCTTTTCCTTACACCCCTACACTTGCATAGCCTGTCCTTCCAGTAGTCTTGGACCTGGCAGTCACGACGGTACTGTGAGGAATGCTGTCAGCAGAATCCAGCCTTGCAGTTCCATTCCCTTTTCTACGCTGGCAAAACTCTCATTGCAGTCATAGGCAGAGCAAGGATTAGAGAGTTCAGATTGACTTCGTTTTCTCGATTTAGATTTTAAAAAAGCAGCTTTCTGCTCCCCAAGCATTTTAAATTACCTTCCCCCCCCAAAAAAAAAAAAAAAACAAACAAGAAAATAAAAGAAACAGTTCAAACAAATACATTTCATCAGCTAATTAGCTGCATGTAATCAAATGCAAATGTCCAACATCAGCCTCAATTCCCTATTGTTGGTCCAAGCCACCAGGTAACGAACTGGGCATGTCCTTGAAGTCAAAAAGAAGTTATTTCAGATATGAACAAAAAGGGTCTGTTACCCATATACAGAGTATCTCTTATTAATATATAAATAGGCACATGGCATTACAGTGCATCTTAGCAGATCACTACTGCATTAGGGTACTGAAATAGCAGTGGTAGGGTACTAAAAACAGCGTTGCTTTGCAGTAGGCTTGTAACAAAGCCTGTAGCACACTGTATGTCTAAATATGCAGCATTTCAAACAATATCTGAAATGCTACTGCGATAGCTTAGGAGGGGGTGCTTAAGAAGCATAGTGTAACTTCTTCAAGAAGACTCTCTTCCTACACCAGCTATCACATTTGTAATTTTTGAAATTCCAGGACAGATTCTGGCTTGAAGATTTCCATTTCTCCACTGTAATTCCCCCAACAAGCCTTAAGGGGCTTGAGCCTTTCTTGGAGATTTCTCTCTCAGGACACAGAACCAGCCTGTGTTCACAGCAACGAAGGTCAATATTTTCAAAACAAGGTATTGCTACAGCAAATCCCAGGCTGCAATTTGCAAAGTCTTGGTAAGCGATACACAGAACTGTACACTAAACCTAAAAAAGGAAGGTTTCTGTCTATTGATTCAAAGTGTTGTGCTGGAAAGGGTATATTGTCAACAGCAGCGTGGTGATCCAAAAGCAAGAACACCATGAGCTGTTTGTACAGCTGGTGTTAAAGGTTACCAAATCGCAGTGGTAAAGCCAAATTTCTGCAGAAGCCCAAAATCAGCATCCTGCCTAAGTATCCATCTAGCAGCAGGGCCTCATTGCAAACTACGTTGATTCCTGTGTCTCACAGTGCAAGCGACCTGCTTCCAGGCATGCGCTCCCTTCAGCCAGTACAGCCACCAGTCGCTCATGACGTACGCATCCGCGCTACCGCACCTCACCTCAACTCACAGTGCGCAGTACGCGAGTTCACACCTTCGTAACACAAAAAGGAATGGAGAGGCTGAACCAAACACGGGCCTCACCCCTAAACCCTCTCCTCCACCCAAATGTCGTCACAGCTTCCAATTAGCCAAGTACCAAGCAGCAGCAACAATTTATAGGTATGAATAATTGTATTACCACAGCAAGAGACTTCTGATCGCTAATGTGAGACGTTTTACATCTCACGTGTGTGCCTTTAAGTCAGAAGACGAATCAGCAGTGGAACTGGCAGGCTTGGACAGTTATTCGCCCCTTTACGCTCTTCTAAACCTGGGGGAGACAGAGGACAGGAATGATGCTTGGTTGCTTTTATAAAGGTATCGAGAACTATGATCTGGAATGCTGATACAGCCTCTAAAATAATGATTTATGCCTTTATGCTCATTATTGATTCCTCTTTGTCTCTCTCAATAAAAAGCATAAAGACAAAAATTTATCTTATAGGCAGAGGATGACACAGAAGCCATGAAACATGATCACTTCAGAAGGGATATACTACTCTTTCCAATGGCAGTTATGAGCAACTATTGGAATAGAGTTACACATCTGACAGAAGAAATGAAAATTCTTAAATAAAAGAAGGAGGATTTCTATGTTTTATTATAATCTACTGAATTACTACAGTCCTTAGAACCATACATTACCCCAGGTAAAAATGATGAAAGGGAATCTAATTTATTACAATGAATTAACTTATGCAATACTTGGGCACCATCTTTCATCTAGCCATAAAAGCACAGTAAATGCCCATTTCTAATGCATTCAGTGCAAGGCAATGACCCAGGTCTAACACTTTCTTCCATCAAAGGGTTCTGAAGTGTACTTTGATAAGCTTTGCCACACTTCGGTTGAACAAAGCAAGTATTTTAAGTCCTGTTACAAAATTAGAAAAGTGAAGAACAGAGTATTTCAGTGACTTACTGAGTGTCCCACTTTATCTGAGAAATGACACTATAAAGCAGTCCCCAGCTCTCCCAGGCTCCCACCGTAAATGTACAGCTGTCATCTTTCCACTCTCTTTGGAGATTAAGCAATAAAACAAACATATCACAGCTCCAAGGATCTTTAACGGATCAAAGGAACTCCTCGCTGATACAAATGAAACTTGGACAGATCAAATAACACCTCACAAGTAACATCGTAAATATCCAGACAACATCTTTTGTAAAGGGTGGCCCCTTTTCTCTGCATCACGATAAACTCTTTAATGACATATCTACCCAAAATCTCCTCTGGCTGGAGAATTTAGCTGGGCACACTAAAACAAACCAAAAAGCACTGCACGTTTGTTCCTGGTTAATACATACCATCTCACAACAACTTTCTATTTATTCTGTATTATGGTTCATCCAGAAATACTGATGATTTTGCTTGAGGCTGATGTGTAACATGGGTTAATATAATTTACAGCACAGTTCAGACAAGACTAGTCCTTACTAGATACCCAGTCTTGACGAGACCAGGCAGGATGACTGGGATGCGTAAAGAGTTGAATACTTGACTAAGCTAGTAGAAAGACAAGTATTTAACAGTTCTGAAGACTTATTAAACAAAGTTTAGTAAAATAAGAGGAGTATTCCCTCAAAACTGCACTAAGCAGAGGGAGCAATTGTGGAAAATGTTACCTAACCACAGTAAGACACAAATCCAGTGAAAGCACATGATTGTACACTTGTTTCATGTTCACATTTCATGTGGATTAACACATTTGAACTTCTAAATGCAGTGACCTGAATGAACCATTTAAAATATTATTTCAGTAAAAATTCAAGGTCCTTTTCAGGCTCCATCTTTAAAAAGAAATGTAAGATTTGTAGAGAGGAAAACAAAAGCAGCACAGCCTTCCACAGGTCTGATACTGAAGTGGCACATTTAACAAAGGGCTAGCACCACTCACATCAGCCCATTTTCTTAAAACTAGTAGGCAAAACAAGCCACATCCATACAAAGTTTGATTTTAAAAGGCTGTCTCTTTTTAATCACCTCCTCTAAAAACAGTTTCTTTTTAGTGAGCAATTACTTAAGAAAATTAGGTACTATTTCATATAAATAGGTAATATGTGGTTTTGAACCACTGCTGACATCTCAATATATTTCTCAGATCTGTTTTTCCCTGCTTCGGAGGAGCAGGAGTGTGAAATGCAGTTATCCAGACCACAGATGTGTGGACTACATCACCTTGATCAGTAAGAGTTAAACCAGCCACAGACATTACAGACATGACTGGTCTCAAAAATCTTAAGATCCCTACTGAGTAACTTAAAGTCTGTTGAGAGAGCACATCTCAAATTTTTGTTCCTTAATCATTGCTGTTTATTTGGATTCTTACACACTATACAAAGTCATAGAGAAGCTTACGCACTGAAAGCTGTGAGTTTTAACATGAAAATATCCCTGACAATAAATTGACATGTACTGTTAATGTCAGAAGCTCCGCGTGAACTCCTGTTAGTACTTTTTTTTAAAAAAGGAATCATGACATACACTTCTATACAGCCACATTTATTAACCTAATGTTTAAAAGCGACAGGCTCTCCCTGGTGGAACTATGGTAGTTTTCTCTGGAGAAGAAAATCCCCTGCTCAGCCAGGGGACCCAGAAGCCTTTTCTGTAACCAAACAGTGATGATACATTCAATTACTTAAACCCTCACCAATTTTCCTGTAATATTCTTCAAAGTATGTGTCCAAGAGACTAAGTTACAAACCATTTGACTCTCTGGGGCAGATGTAGCCTTAAAAAAAGAAAAAAAAAAAAGAGAGAAAGATAGAATTGCTTCACAACATTTGCTGTATCTCATCCAGATTTAGTGGAAGTGAGTTTATGACACCGTTAAAACTTTGCGACATTGTTTATTTACAAAAATAACAACAACATAATAGCAGCATTTGACATTTCTTTACTTGTACCATTTCATAGTTCCTTCATTAATGCAAAAATATACCCTACCAACATGGAGCAAGTTTTGTTATATGTCTATTAAACTTAGAAGACCTACTTTATTACCAGAAGTATCAAACTTAGAAAAGGGAAATAATATTTTCGCTGTTGTAGTGCTTAGGTTCCCCAGGTATATCTGAATCCAGACTGTGACAGGTGCTATGGATAACAAATCAATCATAGCTTCTGTATCAGTGGGCCAAATACCAGAAAGGATCTACTGATGGACTACATGAACTGTGCATGTCAAACTCTCTCGATGTTTCTAGAACAGATCACTCATTCCTTTGATTAAAATACTGTGGAAAATTATGTATTTATGAAGTAACAATTTCTAAGTGGCCCACGACTTACTTATCAGTGCAGCAGTAGTTCTAAATCTTTGCACTAAGGAAGGTTTTATTTGAGTAGAGCAACAACTACTTCTTCTAAGAAAGCTACTTAACTGGCAGCCTCATTAAAAACATCAAGAATTGAATGAAAGGAAGATTAAATGCTTCTTTTACCATTGCTGGTAACAGTCTTCCAGGTCAAAAGACACATGTAACTTTTTCAATGTAAGAATAATAATTTCATTATCAGGATTAGCATGGAACATACTTTGTACACCAAAAATCTCTAGTCTTGTGTAAAATTTGCTACTCTATTAACATAAAAAATGTAATGAATTTTAAAAAGTGTAAGCTGAAACCTTCCAGAAGATATAAACAGCTGAAAATTCATTTTTGCTGTCCATGCTCTCCTGTATTAAGCTCAACAATCATAAAACTGTCATGATAACTTCTAAAAAATCTTTTTTTGCCCTCTTGGACAGTAAGAGCTCACGGTCTCAGAAAACGTTGTAAGAACTGAAGTTCATAATAGCTTCCTAACTGTAGCATTTACTTCAAGAATACAGAATCAAAAGTGTTAGAGCTGTGTCTCCTCAAAACTACAAGGAAAGTAGCTGCCTCCACACATTGTCAGACAAGTTTATTAAGTTGTTTTATATTGAAAATAATACAGAAGAAATCCCCATATTAATGTGCTCAGATCTTGCAATAGAACTTACCTACAAATGAAGTATGCTTGAATTTGAAATAAAAATAAACAATGCATGGAAAGACATTTAAAAGTTTAAAATTAAACACAATTGAAAGTGTATTTCTCTTACATAAAAACAAGTTTCGTTTTTGTACAGTGCTTTTAGTTTTCAATATTATTTTAATTACACTTTTCAACATATAAAAATAAACCTAACGTACAGGCTGAAAACGTTTTTTCTGTTTACATATTAGCAGACAAAATTAAGCTTTAGATTCTCTTTAGGTAATAACACTAATGACATCTCAGTTTTCAACTGTCCACACTTCAATCTCTGGTGAGAAAACTACATCTCTCTGAACTAAATGCCTACTGATTTACCTTATTTTAGCCATTTACAGATCTCAGCATTTGTGTCACTAAGTTCAATTCTCACGTTTAAAACTGTGATAACACCAAAGGCAATAACTGATTGCTATAAAACTGAAAGTACCACCTAGTGGCAGGCAGGACCCACAATATGCCCCAGTTTGCAAGCCTTTGTTCAGAATTCACATCTTTTGAGATTATTTGTTTTACTGTTATAATCGCAGAATCACAGAATGTTGGGGGTTGGAAGGGACCTCTGGAGATCATCTGGTCCAACCCCCCTGCCAGAGCAGGTCCACCTACAGCAGGTTGCACAGGATGGCGTCCAGGCAGGTTGGGAATGTCTCCAGAGTCGGAGACTCCACCACCTCTCTGGGCAGCCTGTGCCAGTGCCCTGCCACCCAAAAATGTGATTTTCACACTAACATTTACAAAGCTGAAGACAATTTTTGTCTACTGGGTTTTTTCCCTCTAAGCGAATGGCTAGCAAAATTAAAATACATGAACTCTAACCTTGTTTCATTACAAATAAAAACACAGTGATGCAGAGATTCTTCTGACCTAAAAGATGCACACATCACTATGCCATTACCGCCTGAAATGGTCACACACCTGAATGAAAAAAATAACACTGTAGTAAGGACAGGTATGAAGTATACAGTAATTTGTATCATACAAAGCAGCCTTTACTTATTATCTCTTCCTTAAACCAAAGAAAAATCAGAGAAATCTTGATTAACTGTTAAAAAATACCAGTACAAGCCAAAGGCAGCACAGAGATGCTAATACGTAACAGATTTGCAGAGTTTGACAGCAATTTCAGATCTGGAGAACTGGCGCGTGCAATGCCAAGCGCACTACGGCCCCTGTAATTCACCTTCTCTGCAGCAGAGTCAACGCACCCAAGCGGCCACAGCCCACTTCCGAATCCAAGCTCTGCCTGTGCTGCTGCTGTTAGCCAGCTAATGTAACGCTAGTTCAGATGTACCTATCTGAAATTGCCATCAAAAAAATTTAGCAGGTGACTAATGAGAAGGCAGAACCCAGATCTCACCAATTTCTCAGGCATTCTTCAGATGCTTCTAGTTTCCAACTGCAGCTTTTTTCCCCTCTTAGTTCTAATTCTCAAATGTGAAAACCAGTATTCTTTACACACCACACTATTATCAGTGTTTGCAAACACAATTTCATCCCTCACACCTGTGTAAACCTAATTGACTTGGATGAATTTCTTGAAGTCACAGCCAGCTCTGCCTTGAGCTTGGAATTCTGTTTCATCCACCAGCAGCTGCCTTCTGCTACCTTCTTCTTTCAAAATCCAAAGAAAAATCCTATCTGTTATCCGCAGACACTGTTGTGAAATACCAGTGGCCACTAATGGAAGCTTACGCATATATGTGCTTTACATGGTCGTAGCAAAATAGCACCCCTATCACCACTTTTCTGGGCAATTACGAGTCACAACGCTTTCAAATAAAGGCTGACTGCAAACAAAATTACATTTAAAACAATACAGCTACCATGAACTACGCTGTTCTCAAAACCTTCACTCAATTAAATCTCATTTATAAAGCGCAAACCCAAACAATCTGACATGGCAGCTCAGCATGCAAACTTGTTAACGACGAAGGCAATGGACTTCCAGTGGAAGATGGACATACTTAATGGATGATGCGCACAATCCTGCTGGAGCAAGCAGGAACTTCTCAACTGTGCTACACTACTGGTTTAAAAATGAACTACCCTCTGCAGAGACAGGCATTTTACAGAATAATAGTTCTCCAGTACTAGCTTTTTAGGAAGATGGGAACTGTAAAACACCTAATACGAACAGACAGAATTAAACTACCTCAGATCTGCAGAGTACTTACAAGGCAAATCCAGAAAACACAGCATTTGTAAGGAAATATGACTGGAGGTGGGGAGGAAATGTGTGTGTTTGGTGGCTGGTTGGTTTGGGTTTTTTTTTTCCTTTTTTTTAAAAAAGACTTTTTGTAAGGGAACCATTAATTCCCATACAATGTAACAATGTGCTGCATATGGACTTACACATGTGATAAATTAGCCCATAAGGCTGGCATCCATAATCCATATTAATTTCCAAAGGCATGTTTCTTGGCTAACTGTACACAATTCTTTACATATTCTGTAACTGATATATAATAAAGCTATGCAATTTCAGGATAACAAAACTCAAGAAATTAACTAATATGAGCCGAAACATGATGCACTGCAAGAATTCTAATTCCTTCCTAAGGAGAAACTGATCTTTTCAAACATATTATAAATAATACATGTATATTTTCACTGGTATCTACATTTCAAATCAAAGAAGCTGCCTGAATAAGACTGGATCAACTAAAACCACTCCTTTAATAAGCATGTACCAGCAGAAACTTCCCTCTAAAATACTTAATTTTATTAGTGAAATGGTACCAAAGATAACAAGTATACAAACAATCTCTTTGCTCTATGCTACTTACACATCATAAATAAGACAGCTGTTGTTGCAAGACACAATCCTTCACAGTCTTCCTGTAAGCATACAGATTTGTCATTCTTTTATCAGAATAAGCTGTTTACCAGCCAACAGCATGTGGCTTGAACATCACAAAAATGACTGTCTATACTTTACATGGTAAAGCATTTTCCATAGTCTTAAATGTACACAGTGGCAAGAACATTAAAACCTATTGAGAATGAAGAGTGATTAAGTAGCTTCACAATCAAATTGGGTTTCATTACCTTAGGAATTGGGCAAATTTTTCATTTCCTGTAATAACTTTTTTTTTTTGGAAGAATTAACCATGCAAAGAAAAACAAATGGAAAGCAAATAGCCAATATTCTATTAAGTTTTTTTTTTTAACTGAAAGAAATAACTCTTCCCATGAGGTAAGGCAATTAAGTAATTTGATTGTATTAAGTTGTATTAAAAATAATCTACTCGATTTTAGGTATAAGTAAATTTTAAAGGTATGACTCTCAAGAAATCTCATGTAACCAATTAAATTAGTTCAGAGAACACAAGCCATGTTTTACCTTGACAAAAATATTTGCTTTGTCATTCTCTTCTTACATGCTTTCTCCCCAAAAAATGAAAAAAGAATTTCTACAATATAACTCCCATGTAAATTAGAACTTTTTCCCCAAAATTATTTATCCCCACTTCTTTGCATACAATTCCTTTTACATCACCCAACAGGTATCAGAGAAGATGATGGAGAGGTAAAAATTAAGGCCATCCAAATGTAGTTTAAATGTCCAAAGGGCTGTCTTTAATACAGGTGTTCAGTAAATGCTTTGTATTCAGCTATGACTTTTGTACAGTGGTGGTCCCCAAATTGCATCTTTGCTTTCATCTATAAATCTCTTCTAAAAATAAAAAATAAAAGTAAAAATGGAGCTTTAATATTGTAACAAGTGAATCAAACAGTTTTTCTGGTAAATTACTTGCATTCTTGTCTACAGTATTGTGGTGGCAAAATAGCAATAGAGATCATGTAAGATTTAGCTGAAAATGAGTACTAGCACATACCTTTCTAGAAAATACCACATTTTAAGAAGGCACTAAAGCTTCTGCTTGTGCTCCCATATTTTTCTAAACAAGTAAGAAAAATTTATTTTCATAATGGCACCTGTACTATTTGCAGCTGAACAGACACACTGCAGTACAGCTCAAAACACAGCTGTAAGTTCTGATAATACCATACAGATGTGCTCACTTCTGGAAGGACAAAAGAGAACAAAAAAAACAAAACAACCCCAAAATAATCCAGTAAGCTAACCTATTATCTATAACATGGCAATGCTCCTCTTAGGAACAGAAAAGTAGCATGCATTGTTCAAATACTTTAAAAGAAATATTAATTTTAGGGATATTAGTAAGAAATTCTTTTAAATAATAAAACCCAAGAGTCTCAAGCAGTGAGCAAATGAAAAACATACTAGTCAGGGGCTATTTAATGTAAGAACCGTAAAACTATCTTTCTGTTTAAAAACCCTTTCCCTACTGTTGTCATTTACAATAAAAGAAAGTGTGTATATTTATGCACCATTTCCAAGCACATCAAACAGTACACATTGAAGTTTTTGTGGATTTTTCAAACCCACAAGGTAAAACAATACAAAATTCATCAACAAGCAGTATTCTAAACAACCTTCAATGCATATCTTCAGCTTTTTTTGGGTAGTACAGGTTTACATTTTTCAGTTTCTACTTATTTGTAACAGCTTATGGCAAAACTTAACATAAATCATTTTACAAATAAGTACAGCCATCACGGAAATGCATGGATTTTCAGAGATGAGAAATTCTGATGGCATCTGCCTTTTCATGGTGTAACTACTGGTCCGTGCCCTCTGGCTTTACAGCAAGAAGACAACAAAGCTATCACAAGAATTGGAAGAGCTACTAGTACTATCAACACGCTCAGGTTGATTGCTTTGACATTTTCTTCCTCATTCTGGGAAATAAAAAGCTTTGGATTTCATTCCTTAGTTGAATCAGGGGTCCATTCTTCGCTTTAAACCTCTTCCATTTTAATTGAGAGGTCTTCCTCATTCGGTTGACAGTTCCCATTCTGTTGTAGTTTGACTTCATCTGTCCTTTGTGTATTGCTGTTGTCTACTTCCTTGTCAGTTTCTGAATTCTGATCCTCTTTAGTGTGATCTTTGTCCTACCAAAGATTAAATTATTTTACAAAAAAATCATATTCTTAACATTATAGGACATGACTTCCAACCAACTCTTGCTATTTTTGTTGTCTCAGTTTTTACATGCCTATATTGTCTCAGCAATTTTTAGAATAGAGGTGTCAGCTTCTTTACCTTTTTTCTTTTTTTTTTTTTAAAAAGCCTTCTTTTCAGTTGGCTGCAGTTACGCTCTTTTAACAACCCACCATCCAAGAAATCATCGCCATATAATAATCTGTCTTTATCATCAATATTAAAAAAAAAAATAGAATAAGCAGCATCACGGAACCTATGAGTAACAGCTCCAGAAATGAAGATTTCACCATATTTTCTAAATAAAATACAATTGGAATTTTTCTTTCATATTTTTTGTCAGGTATCTGATGCATTTTAAGAGAGTTCTTGGCAAGACAATTACTTAAGCACGTGGACAGAGCCCCCTAAAGTAGCTGTTTTGAACAGTTGAACACAACAGCAGTTGAGTACAACAAACTACTCTTTAAAGACATGCTACTTTTCAGATTCTAAGATTAAACAATTTGAAGGTGTTTCCTTTCTCAACCACACCACCTTCTATTTTGCAGGGAAAAATCCCATACCACTCTTGCCCAACTCTTCAACTTCACTCCTGCAGAGTCCAATACGCAGACCAGGACCAAAGCAACCACGGAGAGGATGAACTGCAGAGAAAGCTTATTAAAAGACTAATCTTTTCAGCTTGACAGCCAAGCTGTTCCTGAACACTTCTCCTTAGTTACACAGCCTACTTCCTGCCCACTCATACAGACAGGCAGCCAGACAAGTCCTAAGAGAAACCAAAGTCAAGTCTTTCTGTAATCTACTCACACAAGCTCCTATAGGTCCAGTAAAGCTGAAACATAGAGACTTATCAAACTGGCCCACCAACACCAACTGTAGGTCGCCAAGTGGCAAAAGCTAAGCCCAAATGGTAATAATTTTGGTAAGGAAAACAGGAAAAAAAGAAAGGAGGAGGAAAAGAGGGTATTTCAATAATGGCCCCACTAGCACCACTTCAGTCTGCTTATTGCTTGGTCACACAGCTTACCTTCAAAGTAGTGGCGCTTTTGTCAGATTTCTCCTTTCCCTCTTTTTCTTTACTGCTTTTTTTCTTGGAGGTGGAGCGTTCTCTTTCTCTTCTTTCATTATTTGTATCTCTTTCTCTTTTTTTTTCTTTCTTGTTTCTGTTTCAGGAAATTTTTACTCAAATCAGAATGTGATCCAACAGCAACAACCTTTAAACCATTTAACTGCAAACTAAACTCTCATCTGTGGATTTTCCAAAAACCCCTAAAACATAACAAAACCCCCTTCATAAAGACAAGGGGATTTTTTGACTGAAGACAGACAAAGACTACATGTGTTTAGTATGCATGGTATCTGCAAAGAGAAAATTAATTTGTACCTGATGAAGGACTTTTACTGATTTGAAGCAAATTTGCACTGTTGACAGATTTGAAATTCTCCAGCTGAAAGCATATCAAAGCTCAAACTCATTAAGGTTTTTGTTTTGTTTCTGTTTTAAATTAAAACTGAATCATGCCCACCAACTGAAATCATCTAAGATGATTAGTGCAAAGGCAGTAAAACTGAAAATGTTATAAATTCTTTCTCATTTACTACTCATTAACTTTTATGTTTACATCAAACTGACCTTCTTGGAGAAGGAGTTCGTGAAGACTTTCTTTTTGTTGTTTTGGATGTTTTAGGAGACTTGGAGGGACTTCTACTCTTCCTTTTACGCCTTTCTCTATAGGATAAAGAAATTCAAGATCATCAAAGAATAGAAATAATAAACTCAGGAACGAGATAAAAACAGAAAGCTCTTAAAATGATCTGACACAAAAACTAAGTAAATATCCCTGAATTTGACATTACATATCACCAACAATATATGAATTGTACAAAGCAATAAAAAAAAAAATCATGTATTTAAGTTTGGTGGGAAAGGGGAGGCTGCAAGTGGGAAAAAAAAAGGTCGTGCCCTTTCAGATTTAGTTTTTTGTTTATCCTCACATGCTTGTACTTACACCTGATAACAACGGAAACACACTGAATTCGGTAATCCTGTAGTAAGTAAGAGTTTCTCCAGTTAGGAAAAGAATGAAGAGCCACATTAAGACAAAAGGCATAACTTTAGCAATATGAACTTCAAAATGTAACACTACAACCTGAAGACCACCATAATTTCAGTTCAGCCTATCTGAGCTAGCATTCCTATTGCTTTGGAAGCAAATACTGCAAAATGAAGCTCAAGCTGTTGTCAAAATCAGAATAAATAAGTTAATATCTATTGTTTTCCTAGCAGTCCTTGCTCAGCAAACACAATCTTATCATTCTGTAACACGCTGAAGAGCTCGTAGTATTTTACAACAGCTGTTTTACATAGATATATGGAATTTGCTGAAGTTGCTATTATAGAGTCTGATCTTGAATAGAACAAAACATTGAATAATTGGTTGCAAGCATACTGAGGCACGTGTTAAAATAAAGCAAAGACTGAGCCAGTAAAGCTTCCTTCAACATGAACGTACAACTTATCTCTCTCAAAGTAAGATGACTTTTTCCTATCACCTCTTCACAGAGCAGGAAGAGTGGACAAGAAAAAAACATCAATAAAAAACAGGGAAGTTAAAACTAACTGAGAAGGCGCTTCAAGATATAGCACAAAAGCTACACTTAACATTAACCAGGTTTCACACCATTAGGTGTGCATATTAATATCTTCAATATTTATAAAGGAAAAAAAATCAACAGTTATTGGATAAATTGCAAAAGGATGTATTAAGATATATGCCTAGTATCACTATCTGGATTGATACTCTGACATTATCTACCATGACTGAAGCTGCACAGGACAAAATTTCACAACTATTTTGTTCAGCAAGCTCTTAAGTTTCATTTGATCCTTGATAAAGAAAAATATAAAGTGGCCTCAAAAACAAGGAGAAAATAACACAATCACTGATCAGCTGTTCACTAGTTAAGATTCACCTCATTTTGAACACCTTCACATTTATCACCACCACTTTTCAAATGAGGATACTGGAAACTGATACATTATTCGGACAGTGCTCTCTCTTGGGCTACATTGAGTACATCCCCACTTTATTTTGCTTCCCAGCATACGTATCTGTGAGTAACCAAGCACCTTAGTAATTGTGTTCAAGATAGAAACTGTTTATTCGTGAAATCTAGTTTTTGTTTTCTGCTTTTCATATTGCAGGTTGAAGAAGTACAACCGTGTCTAACAGTATTTGTTCCCATCTCTATTACATTTGTCTATACAAAGATTTTTGTGCACCTGTTTCTTTAATGCTCCTAAGCAATACCAATACAGCAAAAATTAACAAAAAAGTCTGAACACTTTTACAGTGATCCTGGGTCTCTTAATCATACACAAAACTAACATTCCGTACCAATCTCCTCTGCTAGCCTGCAAAAGTCTGTTGGAAAAGGAGCCAGATAGTCCTCTTCCTCTGGTCTGTGTCTTCCTTCAGCTAGGAATCACAAATAGCCATCTAATTTCCAGTACCTGCATGCTGTCTGTCAGTCAAGCAAGGTCAGTTGCCATCTTGTTCTTAGAAGGTCCTGTATGTCCTACTCATCTTCACCTCTTCTCCAAAAAGATGCTATTTGTCCAGTATTTTACACTCATCAGGTAAAGGCTCAGCAGTCCCAACTCAGCGCTGCACTGTAAACCCAGGCAGCTGAAATGCCAGTTTGCTGGATAATCTTCTCCAGAAAGAACCATTTCAACTGCGCAACGTCAATCCCCAAAGTAAACAGATACCCCTAAGTGCAAGCTAACTGGGACTCTGTAGCCCCATCTATTCACAACTGCTTTTCAGAGAGTAACACAATTACTGAGGTTCAAAGAGCCCTCTGGAAATCACCTAGTCCAACCTCTCCCTCCCTCACCTTAAAACAGGGTCAACTAGAGCAGGTTACTCAGGGCCACATCCAGTCACATTTTTAATACCTCCATGGACGGAGAGACTCCACAATCTCTTAGGGTAACTGGTTCCAGTTTGCCCAGAAAAAGTACAATTTAAACACCAGAAAAAAGTCTTTATTGCCCATATGTCAATATGTGCCTACTGCCTTTTAGCCTGTCACCAGCCCCCACTAATAAGTCTGGCTGTGTCTTCTCCACACTCTCCCATCAGGTATTCATACACATTGCTAAGATGCCCCCTCACCATTCTCTTCTCCAGGCTAAGCAATTCCAGTTCCCCCAATCTTTCTTTGTATGACGGATGCTCTAAGCCCTTTATCAGTTTCACAGCCCATCACTGGACTCACTCCCAGAGGTCTCTGTGTCTCTTGTAACGGCAAGCCCAGAACTGGACACCAGATTCGAGATGTGGGCTCACCAGTGCTGAGAAGAGGCAAAGAATCTTAGAATCATGGATTCTCCCAACAGTTTAGGTTGGGAGGGAACTTAAAGATCATTTAGTTCCAACCCCCCTGCCCTGGGCAAGGACACCTCCCTATAGACCTGGTTGCTCAAAGCCCCATCCAGCCTGGCCTTCAACACTTACAGGCATGGGGCCTCCACAACTTCCCTGGGCAACCTGTTCCAGTGCCTCACCACCCTCATGGTGAAAAATTTCTTACTAATATATCATCTAAATCTACCCTCTTTCCCTTCCCAAGTTTGAAGCCATTACCCCTTGTCCTATCACTACATGCCCTTGTAAAAAGTCCCTCTCCAGACTTCTTGCAGGCCCCCTTCAGATACTGGAAAGCTGCTTTTTCTCCCTGGAGCTGTCTCTTCTCCAGGCTGAAGAACCCCAATTCTCTCAGCCTGTCCTCTTAGCAGAGATGCTCTAATCATCTGATCATCTTTGTAGCCCTCCTCGGGATCTGCTCCAACAGGTCCATGTCCTTCTTATGCTGGGGGCTCCAGACCTGCCCACAACACTACCTAGGGCAGCTCAGCATACTGCTGGCCTGCTTGGCTGCAAGGACCTCCAGGTCCCTTTCTGCCAGCCAGCCTTCCAGCCAGTCAGCCCCCATGCTGTAACGGTGCAACAGAGTTATTCCTGCCTGGGTGCAGGACTTGGCCTTTTTCTTTGTTCAACTCTACGAGATGCCTGTTAGCCCCTTTTTTCTGTTTGTTGAGTTTTCTCTGAATGGCAGCACACTCCTCTGGAGCATCAGGCTCTCCTCCCAGTTCTGTATTGTCTGCAAACTTGCCAAGGGTACATTCTGTCCCACTGTCTAGGCCACTGATGAAGATGTTGAACAGTATTGGCCCCAGTATTGATCCTCTAAGGATAATGCCATATCTGAAGAAAGAATTGTGAATCCATATTAAAAAGTGTATTTTTCTCATCCTCAATCTTCAAAAGAACATTGTCCTTGTACAGTTAAGATCTTTATAAAAAACCATTAATTTCATATCAAAGTAGGGTTTCGTACTGTGAGTCTATTAGAAGAGATGCACTAATTTTCACTAGTACTCTCTGCCCAAGTACATGACGTTTGAGCCTTCCATAGGACCTTCCTAAATAGCAAGACTCTTAAAGGGGAGCATAACTGTTGCAAACTAGAGTGTGAATTTTTGGTAACATCCAGCTAACTATACTTGCTATTTGACATTAGGAACTGTGTCTTCCACTAAGGTTCTTATATAAGCTACATATTGTCAAAATCTTAAATCTTTTTTCTGCACTTACCAAATTCAACAATCCTGATGCCTACAGACAGAAAATGTTATGTTTTCAAAGCTGGCAGAAGCTAGGTCTACTCTGTGTAGGTCTTCAACCATGAAATAATGTTAAAAATGCCTTAAAATAGGAAGCTGCACGTGCTTAAGGAAGCCACAGTGTTTCACCCATAAGCCTCAAAAACAACATGGACATTTCATATAATGCAAACACAATGTTCAGAAACCATTTCTGCCTTGTATGAACCATGAACTCCTGAATTTCAAGGACTGTGGGAATTTTGGTTTTGTGCAGTGAAATGATTATAATACACAGAACTTTCCCCAATTTATTCTCTCAAGGTAACATAAAATTTGGTGCCTAAATTTGACACGTGGTATTACTGAACTCTCTGCTTCCTGAGGTATAAAGAAAGGACTTTGTCAACCAAAGCTTCTGAACTTTAGTTAGCCACAATGCTTTTAGAATATGCCTAAGTTAGTCCACTTACAGAGGTTATAATCAATCTCACAACCTCCTTTTGCTGTACTGAATTTATACAGACTTCCATCCAGTTCAGCCCTCTTCAGAGGCAAAACCAACAGCTACATTAACTTCAATGTTTTCCCATTTACTCACAGCACTGTTAAGGAATGTTACTTTTTACTTGTACCTGGCCACCTAGCCAGCTAAACAAGGTTACCTTATCTTCCAACTGAGATACACTCACATTCCAAATGGCTAGCCAGCCAAGTGACACGCTTGCTTCCTGCTGTTCAGCCATCCAGCTGAAGAGTGGTAAGGACTGTGACCCAACCGTTCGTAAGATCTACAGACCAACACTGTACAGCATGTAAGTAAACAAGGAACTATGTAACAGTGACTCAAACTTTCATTCAGGACAAAGATGATGTGTGATGTTGCTTTATCAGAACTTTTGGACGGCTCCAACACAGGGAAATGGCACAAGAATCATCTACTTACTGTCCTCAAGGACTACACTATATGGTTATGTGAAAGGCAAGCACCAGCAGCCCAACAAGAAACTATGTTGTATCAGGCATCATACAGAGCTCTTTGTAATAGATTTTACTTTATAGGAAAATCTACAAAACAGAAATAATACAGATTTAATTAGTAAGAGAGATAGTGATACTGATACATAAAAACTAGGATGGTGCCTCACTGAACTGACAGGTTAAGAAAAGCATGAAAAAATTCTAAACAAACCTGCTGGAGCTACGAGATCTTCTCGAAGAGCTATAGCTTCTTGGAGGTGTTCTGGATCTCTTCTCTTTCTTCTTTTTATCATCCTTCTCTTTTTCTCTTTCTCGCTCCTTCTCCTTATCCCCATCTTTTTCCTTTTCTTTGTCTCTGTCCTTCTCTTTGTCCCCTCCCTTGTCCTTATCTCCCTCCTTGTCCTTAATCTTCTCTCTGTCCTTCTCTCCTTCTTTCTCAACATCATCTTTTTCCTTGTTCTGGTCTACCTCTTCCCTGTCTTTTTCCTTCTCCTTATCTTTCTCCTTTTCCCTGTCCTTATCTTTGTCCTTATCCTTGTCCCTGTCTCTATCCCTGTCTTTGTCTCTGACTCTATCTTTGCTTCGCTCTTTATCTCTCTCCCTGTCCTTCTCCTTGTCCTTTTCTCTGTTTCTCTCTTTATCTCGCTCTCTTTCCCTGTCTTTGTCTCTGTCTCGGTCTCTTTCCTTCTCCTTGTCCCGGTCTCTCTCTTTCTCCTTTTCTTTGGCCTTTTCTTTTTCCTTGACTTTTTCTTTGTCTCTTTTCTTGTCCCTGTGAAAAGCCAAACACAAAGCCATTAATTCATCTTTTAACTTTCCAATTAAAATTACAGCTAACTCTTTAGCATACGTTAATTGCTCAAGATAAAGTATGCGTCTCTGTTGAAAAATAGTAATCATTCAGTATTTTAATTCCCCCGCTGTTCACCATGAGGGAAAAGTTACATAGCTAGTAAAAATTTGGAAACCAAATTGTAGAAGAGGAGGCCAAAGGCAAATCAAACTGTGATCTTCAGAGAGATTTTATTACACTTTGAGAGACTATGTCTCTCCACCTCACAGTCATGTTATTATAAATACATGAATTTTCTACATTCTGTCAGGAGTGAGACAAACTATACAACCTGTACATCCACTCTTTACTAAAAGTGTGTCCACATAAAATGGACTGCAGATTAACCAAGCCCACATAAATAATGATAGCTGACTGACAGAGTCTTTACTCTACCGTGTTCTCTCACACAGGTATCCTGGAACTTCTTGGATGTACAACAACAAATAATACACAGAAATAATTTTTAAAAAGGGATAAAATTTCAGAAAACAAATTCCCTCAAAAGGCAAATGTAAGGTCAAAACTCAATCAACTCAAAACTCAAGACAATTCAATCATCTGTAATGTCATTAGGAATTCGAAAATTATTGAAAAACTATTAATGCACTAAAAACAGAAGCAAGGATAACAGAACAAGTCAGCTTGTTTGGGACAGGCAGAATGCCATCTGTTCATAAAAAGAACAGTGAGGTAAATTCTAACTGATGTTCTAGTCATCAAGCCAAACAAAAATTTATTAGATCACAGCTCTGGCTGGAACATTACATTTTGATACCGGATTATTTGGAAGCGTGAGACTCCATCTTTCCTTTCTAGAAGAGAGACACATGACTCCTGTGCCTCTAGGACATATGAAAATGAACAATTGTTCAGAGAGAGAAATAGGAGAAACCACAAGAGGAGACGTTGATTCGCAGGCCTTTACATGTCCAAGAGAATCAGACTGACAGAAGCTGCTGTGTCTATTGGTATTGGTACCTATTCTAGGATTTCTAAAGATTCTTAGAGGCTCCTTCACACATGAAAGGTCCTAAGCACAGCCCCCACCTTTCTTCAATGGAAGAAGTGTTTGACTGTATCTTCTTCTCAACTGCTAATAAACAGTAGGCTGTTGCATGCTCTGTGACCTGACAAGTTTTGGCATACATCAAGTTTTGGCAAATACTTCTTTGTAAGTCTCAGAGAAGGAATATAACATCATAAAGACAAAACAGCACACAACCCTTGCAATAGCAGAGCCTCACAATGACCCAAGCAAGAAGTGCTTTCCACTTAATTTGTGACAGAGATTTGGACTTGCCCTTTCCAGTGAGCAGATATCTCAAGAAGCTCCAGACAATAGCAACACAGAATCAAAAGGATCCATCAATAAAGCCCATTTAGCTATGTAGTGTATTCCAGTTTCCACCGAGGTTCACATATCTGCAGTTCTCTTTCCTACAAAAATTCTCCCTCAAAAAACAAGAGATAACTGCATAACCTAAGTATGAAGCTCCCTTTAAATGAATCAGGGAAATTACAGAGATGAAACAGAAAGAAAAGTACCGAGACTTCTGTTCATGAAGCTACTTCCATACGCACTTTCATTTTGTGAATATTCACTACTTCACCCCTCAGAAAATTATATTATTATCTTGTTGGAATTTCACAGTTCAGTAATTAGATCACACTTAAACATGAACAGACTAGGTAAAATACAGATGCATTAGATCCTGAAACGCAAATATGCCATATAACAGACACGTGTGCTTGTGCCCACAGCAGTGTATGGCCAATACATGGTAGACATAGGTGAAAATAAAAGCTCATGCACAAAAACTTTATACATGTTCTCAGAACGCAGGATCAAGTTCAGCCTGATCCAGCCTCCTCAACAGATATAGACTGAACAAGCATCATCCCCTTTTTTGTGGGTTGCACAAGCTATGCAGAACATTCCTAATCTATAGCTTAAAGTCTGGCAATTAAAGTTACCTATTTTTGGTCAGCTTGCATGTAGGTCTCAATGTAGATTAGACTATTGAAGTTTAGATACCTCGGTACTCCCGGAGGCACCATTATGACCTACTATGAAGAAAATTAACTCTATCCCAGCCAAAACAAGTACACTCAGCATTAAAATTTACTTTCTATTCTTTTTTTCCCCACAGACGAAGCCTAGGGACAGGCTAGAGCATTTACAGATTCCACCCTTTACCATCACCAAAAAGATTTGCTACATTTTTTTCAAAACTTCTGTACTGTGTGATATGAAGAACTGTACCGTTTCTTGGGAATGGAACTCACCGAGAATGAGAGCGACTTCTTGATTTCCGCCTTTCCCGAGATCTAGACCGTTTTTTCAGGGGACTTCTGGATCTGCGTCTGTCCTTGTGTCTTGAGAGTGATCTGTTGCCAGATCTACTTCTATACGAACGATACCAGAAGAAAAATACTTTAATATTGAAACTTCATAAAAATCAGGTCAACCAACAAAGGAAAAAAAACATAAATCTTGCCTCACTACATAAAACTATATAGTGTTACACCTCAGTAATATACTACCTACCAACATTTTTGCAAATACAGATACTTTATGCTTGACCAGGTGCACATGCCCTCCTTTGAAACAATGCACCATTTAAGTAATACCCATGTTTCATAATAACCTCCATGAACATTCTGGAAAATACAAATTCATAGAATATTAGCATAGCTGTCCTTAGTAAATTACAGTGCATAAAATGTACTACAGACAATTTCTATCAGCTTGTAAAAATAATTAGTTATGCTTTTTTCTTTTCCAGGCCCAGTCCGTTATTGCAGTCTTGGTGAGTGAAGAAAGATGGCTTTAACTGGTCTCTTTTTGCTTTGTTCTCCAGCCTTACAATTGAAATGAACTTTAAAAAACAAACCAAACCAAAAAAACCCACTATCTGTGGTTCAACATTTAGTCAAGTTACCTTTTGAGTTGAAAGGATTTGTTAGCATACATTTCAATTATAAGAATTCTCAAGGAAAGGAATGAGCATTTACTATATGATAAATAAGGAATGTAAATAACGTGCAGATACTCTGATAAAAATCCAATTCGTTTCTTCTGATAAACATAAACAGTACAGTCACAGATTTAATGAAGAAAATAAGACTTAAAAATTACTGTAGTCTTTTTTTCAAAAATATTTCCTATTTTTGGAAGATCATACTCCCTAGGAAAATAAAAAAGCTGAATTTGAACAATAAGTTTCAAAATACCATATTACTGGATACTTTGCCTGAGACGTTAAGGTACCATGACGTTTAACTTACCAAAGACAGACAGGCCACGTATATTACTTAATAAGTCCTGAAGAACAGGGAGGTATGAAATATACCAGCTCCACCTGTCTTCTGCAGCTCAAGACAGACAGTAATATACACCAAGAGGAGAGGAGATGCAATCATTTTTTACTTACAGCTTTGCTCTGCTTATCAGCGCAGAAGTACAGACTAACTACAGGGCAAATTAATTACTCTTGAGTCAAAGTGAGACCTTGAATAGATTTTATATCATAGAGATGAAAATGATTTAAAAAATGAAAACAACAAAACAGGGAAGTGGTAAATATAGCTTATTCGTAGGGATGAAGTTGCCACAACAGACCAGACTGGCCTTTTTCAGCATGTTCCCAAAACTGACAGCAGTAGCGGTAAATCATTAAAAAAATATATGTGTAACCATCAACAGTTGTTTAAAGCACAGGTTTTCCACAAGTAAAAAAAGGCAAGTTTATGTTCTAAAAATCAAATTTGGTTTGTGTCAATACAAAAAATACTGAGATTACTGCAGTGTTATGCAGAACAAACGTCATTTTTCAGTTATGTCCTGAGTTAGAGAAACAGCAGAGAAGTATGGCAATAAGGAAGTGACCAAATGGTGCTTTTTGCATTGAAAAGGTACTCAGTATTTTGATTTCATTACATGACATGTACTGTGGTGTCTTACTATTGCAAAACTGAAGCCTGTACTTATTTAGTATTTGTATTTGTATTTATTTAGTATTTGTTTGCTGGTATAATTGACAATTAACTCCTTCTGGCCAGCTTTTCTGTATCTAAAAGAATTCTAGGTGCCTTGTTAAAAGACGATGTATGAAAGGATGCAACAGAGCTGTTGCTGCAACGCTGATAACACTCACCTTTTTGAAGTGTAAGCTATCAAATACTTTCTGAATAACTTCTTTTTTTTTTTTTTTGATACTTAACACAGCCAAATATATTCAGATTACACAAGCGCTCAGAAGATATTCCTGACATTGAAAGAATCTGAACCATTTCAGGAAGTGTTTCTGAGTCTCACATAGCAAGACTGTCTCATTCTTGGAAGAAAACTTAATGTGTATACTTTAAGGGTGACCTAGTAATTTAATTTCCTCCCATATTCCAAAGCCTGTTTCTGAACTGAACAAATTTAGCAATGCAAACAAAATCCAAAGAATGAAAAACTGCCCTTAAAGCCTTTTTCTTCTGCTTTTAAAACCCACAGCTTTACAGTTACAGTACAGTAAATAAAAATACTGCATTTGTTAACTTGATATTTAGAAGTTAAGGTCCTCAGGACTTTATGCTAGCAAAACCAGTCAGTCTATCTGCTCAGGGTGTTAACAGCAAACTACATGTTTGATCCACAAAGTACAGGTAACTATTCCTTTTTAAAATACAGGTCACAAAAATTACGGCGCATGGCACAAAATGTACCATGAAATCATAGAAACTGTTATGCTACATGGCACAAAAAGCGCCCTCTAGTGTGTTTTAACTGAAAGTAATCCCGAAAACATTTAGCTTTTAGAGGGAAAGAATATCTCAAAGTTCATGGTTACTCTGATCTGCTCAGTGTCTATTAGTAATCTTCTCTACAGGGATACTTGTCTTAGAACTCAGGAAGAAATCTCAGTAAACACCGCTACTCAAAAAAACCCAGTATGATCTCTTAGTCCAAAATAAAAAACATACCTACCTGTGTTTTGAGTGTGATCTTTTCCTTCTAGATCGGGATTTTGAGCTAGACCTGGATTCTGAACGAGAATGGGAACGAGATCGACCGCCTTTTCTTTCACTGCTCTTTCCAGACTCTGAGAGGAAAAAACCACTTTGCAGTGTAAGCTCAGAACATTTAAAGATCCCAGTTAACAATCTGGCACAAGTGGAATGTACCACATATAGTGCAAGGGGCCTACTCTTTGCACATCTTCCTTCTTTGCAAAAATCCTTCAGAAACATCCAAGAAAGTCATTGCATATACTCGTTGAGTGCAGCCATCCTGCAGCAGTACACATAAACCAGATAATTATAAACAGCTAGCTCTATTAGGAATGGGATTTATGTTGCTGCCACAATGCACAAGATCACAACATGTTCTCCTCTTGGTCTATTATTTAATATAATTACTTTCTTTTTTTTTTTAAATAACCTGAGAAGAATAGAGTAAATTTAGAGGGCATAATTTTGAAAACAAGTATAGTATGTAAATAATAACTAGTACTTTCTATACTTTTAGATATTTCAATCACTGTACAAATATTGACATTTTATTCCTCGGACATTGTTTTGCAGGAGGAAGGAATGGAGATGACAGGGTGAAAAGTTTGATCCAAAGGCAAGGAAACCAACAGAAACCTTCACAGTGACCTCACCAGATTTTGGTTCAGACTCGAAAAGATTGTTATTCTGCTGCTTAAGACTGAGGAAATGTTAGGGCTATTTTTCTTCCAACCCTAAAAACCAACAGAAAATACTCACCACCACCCCCTGAAAAAAACCCCTCAAGACTCCACACTAGCTAACCCTATGTAAGACAATGTCTGGGTATGTTAGTAAGAGGAATGACAATCTCGCTGATGAAAAGAAAGAAGAGGATCTCAACTGCAAGTTTGACAAGTTGAGAATTTTTTTATGCTGTGGTTTTTGATATGATTTTGCAATCAGTTTAAGTCAGCATAAAGCAGCACTGAAATTTCTGTCTAACCTCTAAATCCACCAACACCTTCCTCCTTGGCCTGGCATTTCAGTGTTAACAGGGATCGGGGAACCAATCTGGATGAAAAAAAGTTCTTTACAATATGTTAAGTTTTATCCCAGATTCATTCTCTGATCACATTTGCTATGAGGATGCACCCAGTCTTGAACAGCATGAAAAAGAGCACAGCACAGGTACAAAATTAACCTGCTGCAGATAAGGAAAGCATGATATTACTGCTTTCAAAACCATGCTAGCTCCCTCTGATCATGAAATTATAGCGGTAATGAGTGCTAGAGGAGAACAAAACAAAACATTTTCTTTTAAAAGTGTGTAAGTACTTTGAACTTAAAAAGCTCCAACATTAAGTATTAATTTAGTATTAACTTCGTATTTTTGAAAACATTCAGTGAGCATGTATCTGAAAATAAGGCACGATGAAATAAAAAGTCAGCTTCATTCCACTGCTTTGTTGCATGAACAAAATTTTGATTATTTTCTCTTTTTTCCAACACATATTGTTCACATTTGAAATACCCTTTAGCTGTGTTTGAAAATGCTCTTAAAAGTGTAAACCAAGGTACACACAGAACGTGTCTGCTAGGTAATGAACATAATATACCTACCTGGCTCAATAGCAGCAGATATGAAAGACTGGGCTTCCCTTACTCTCTTCATCACTTCTTCCAGTTCCTTGGCAGCAGCTTGGGGTGTCATTTCAGGAGGCTTCACTATTGCGTTATTGGAGTGATTTATTCTAAATTAACGAAAAATAAATCCTTTAACTCCCAACCACTTGAAAAGGGAAAATGAAAAACAACTAAGAAAGGACAACACCTCAACTTATACGAATGACTAAAAACTTCAAAGTTCAGAAAAACTACAGATTTGTCCTAACACTCATCTATTCTAAGTATCTGAATTATCTTTTATTGCTTTGAAATCTTACCACTTTAAAATAAATGTGGCACAATATTTCTGTGTTAAAATATTTCCTAATACAAGTCTAGGAATCTATTTCTCTGTTTCAGATCAAATCTCTACGTTCTGGCCCACTAACTACACATGCATCATATAAAAAGCTTAATTAGTACTACAGACTTTGCAGATTCTTTCACTATTAATAGCTTCCACTACTTAATATTAAATGTATTTCACTCAATGCCATCCATATTCTTCTCAGAGAAAGTTATGTTCAGCCTTGAAATTGGAGCTTATAAAAACGTTCCAGTTTGCTAGCAATAGGTCCTTATATTGAAAAAATACTCGTCACAGCAGTTCTCTGTACATCAGAGTCATAAATGTATAAGGATACAAAGAAATCTCTCATTTAACAGACATATAGATAATTAATTTCTTACTTCAGTGGCCTGTCTCCAAACATAACTCCATTAAAGGCAAGAGCTCGAGGTACAGAATTTTGGTCTGCAAATTCCACAAACGCAAATCGTGTTGGCTGTGTCTCATCACCTGCCATTCGCACAAATTTGACTTCTCCAACTTGCTTAAAGAATTCAAGCAGCTGATCTGCTGTTGTAGTCTAGAAAGAGTCAAAGAGCTCAGCTGAAGTAAAATATGTAATGAAAACCACCTAGACAATATACCAGGTAATCGAAGAGCTACAGATTTTGGAAAGATATCTCACCATTATTACTCAAAACAGCATGAATCTGGTAACGTTACACTTGAAGAAATACAGGTATTTTTTTCTGCCATTAATCTAAAGAATATACCACAATTTAAAATAGTGCAACCACAAGCCCTCAAGTCCTACATCTAAATTAAAAAACATCTGCACAGGATTTTGCGTTTTAGGCAACTCATTTGAAATAACTGATGAGGAATTTCCTTATACACCTGTGTCTAAACTATTAACTGTGAATTTTTATCAATTAAAAAAAATCATAAAATCATAGAATGGTTTAGGTTGGAAAGGACCTTAAAGATCACCTAGTTACAACCCTGCTGCCATGGGCAAGGACACCTCCCACTACACCTGGTTGCTCAAAGCCCCATCTAGCCGGCCCTTGAGCACAATGATGTTACAAGACTTAGCTTTTATCCGTTTTTCTACTACCTTGCAACTTGTTTTATCACGATCAATAGCACTTCTACACTCTAGTAGCTACTTCGGCAATCAAACACCCCCAAAATAAAATACTTATATTCCCATCAGTAAACAGCAAATAGTTTTTCAATTAATTCAATCAAATGCTGAAAAAACAAATTTCTGACAGACCTAACTTTCCTCTTAGAGGAACTCAAAGCTACTTATGCTGATTTTGCAACTTCCACTAGGACACAACATTCCATCTCACTGTACTTAAGCACCTGCACAGTGTTGTGGGGGACGGCTACCATGATCTCAGGACTTCCGAGGCATTGCTCAGCTATCAAAACCCAGCTGGACAGTTGAACAACACATGCAATCATAAGTATGCTTCTTGAATTCAGCTAAGGTGTGATTTCTCTGGTATCCAGCCAGAACGAATTCCAGAGTCTGGTCTGATCTGATTGGCACAGGAGCATTCAAAATTTGAAATATCACTAGTAAATAAAAACACATGTTTCTTTTAAATTCCTATTGTCATCAACTAACAAAAACTCTTTAACGTATTAGATCAGAATTCATAAATTACAATCCTACACTTTCCATTAATGTTTCCATTACACACACAAAAAAAGCTACCTGGGAATTCAAGTTTCCAACATAGACTGTTCTCCTGATTTCATCAATTTTGGATGGATCCACATTCCCCATAATTGGTGGTTGTGGTATTTCTCCCAGTGCTGTAATGTTAGGGTCCAATGCTGCTGCTGGTATAGCCCCCAAAGTGCCAAGTGAAACACCAAGCTGGAAAACACAAAACAAGAACATGCTTTCCAACCAAGCACTGGTGGGAGATGCTTCACTTGTTAATACTTGCCTGCCTTGTACATTTCTGTAAAAATAAATTTAATGAATATAGGCAATACTTTAAACTTTAAGGTCCCAGCTGAGCATTTTTTAAAAAAAAATATACCCATAAATAACCTTCCACAGTTAAGATTTTCTATGGGCTATCAGTTAACACCTTATCAAAGAAGTCTGGCCAGGGATGCAGTACATCAATCAGAAAACATACAGGCTTGAATTTCTAATGCTTATGGTCAAATTAAGTAAGATGCCTTCAGACACTGCTAATTTTTGGTTTTTGTTTTTTTTTTTTTTGCCACAACAAGTATTAGGAGTAGATGAGGAACTGCTGAGCCTTTGCCTAGCGAGGGAAGGAAGGCATTTGCAGTTCTCAGGGACAATTTGTTCTGTAACAGGTATCAGTCCATCAAAGAGACAGATAAGGTACCTTCTGGACAAATCCATCCCATAAGGCAAGATTAATTACAGTTGAAATGAGGATATTAGTTCTAAGTTCTTTCCCTACAAACGCAGTCAGTTCCTAGAGAATGAGAACAATACAGCTCTCATTTTTGGAACTGAGAATTGAAATCTCTTCTGGGGAATGTTACAAAAAAAAAAGTCACTGAAAAATCACTACTAAATGGGCCTGCTGAGTTCCTGATTTGAATTCTATTTTCTCTACCCAAAAAGCAACTGCCTTTCCAGTAAACAAATGTTCTAACAAGTGTGAAAAATTCTCAAAAAGCTCCTACATTTTTTTTATATATATAGATATATAACAAAAACTTACTCTATTTTAACTTGAAATTTTCCCTCAATAGGTCATAACAGCCTGCTGATGGCAGGAAAGGCTTGTAAAGGCAAAAGGGAACTCAGCAGAAATAGCAGCAGCTAGCTCCTACACTTTTTGTAGTGAAAACATTTTTAGGCAAACAGTCAAAAGCCCTGTCGTAGAGATATCAAGTAAAAGCACCCTAATGCATCATTTTAATATTCTGAAAAGATGCAACTATTATGTTTTAAAAAACTTTTAGGAGCTGGATAGCAGTGCCACTGGATCAAATTAATGGGTCTAGGGAAGGACAACAATTAAAATGGACACAACCAAAATCAGTACTTACCCACTATTTTGCAAAATAATAATCTGAAAGAAAACCACAGGAAAGGTAGCACATGGACATCTTGTGACCTGCCCTCTTGTGGTACAGGAGACAACATCCATGAACCAGATAGTTCTTGTTCTCTGAACACACAAAAGCCTACTGAGTACAGAGGAAACCAGAAATAAAAGAGCAACTGAATTTTACTTACTGTGGTCAAAGGGGTTGGTGTAGGTATAGGAAGCAATCCTGCACCAGGCATCAGGCTTGTCATAGTGGGAGCAGGTGCCAACAGAGAAAGGGCTTTGGCTTCATCTGGGATTTTACCTGAAGAAGCAAATGAAAGCATTACACAGAGTTGGAACACTACACAGATGTTACTCTGTCTATGATTTTACAATTACCCTTGCATTTAAAAATGTAATAAATAACAACGAATCTATCTACCAGATCCTTACAAAGAAACAAATAAGAACTTAAGTTTTTCCTTTTACCCTGTTCTACTAGGAAAAACAAAAGTGAGTAAAACTTCAAAGACTAGCAATCTCATTAATGGATTATTATTTTAAAAACTGAATAATGTATACAATTATTTAACACTTTGAGCTATGGGTCACCTGTACTGGAAACTTAATGTTCATGAACCAAACGATATCAAGCATGGACGCTTTCCCAGGGCGGTGTTTTCGCGGTGATCGAAAGTTGTTTTACACATGACAACCGTTCGTGTTGGCTGCATCACTAATAGCACACAGAACATCAGATACAGAAAAGAAGAACATTTTTTAAAGTTTAATCCCCAGAAATGGCAAATAACCAAATCAGTAAAAGAAAAAATAAATAAACAAAAAGGAAAAACAAAGTATGTGCTAACTGAAATCTGTGGTTTTTTTTTTTTAATCCTCTGGTGCTACCGACTTTGGATGTAAAAATAAATAAAAATAAAATAAAAACTACTGAACTACTGAGACTCCACACAATACATACTACAAGTAAAGTTGGAGATGGAGGAGGAGAGGGCAGAAAAAATTTAGATTTGTATTGTCTTACATTCTAGGTCACCTCAGTTTATCTGAAACTTTGAAAAATTAGCTTTAAATTTACTGAGATTGAAGTAAATCAAAACTGATCAGCTAAGTAAGCCATATTTTCCCAAAATATGTACTTCCTACTATTTCAATCAGATTATGTTCCGCCATCATGATAAAAGTTTAAGTAATATCTAATCTGAATTAAACGCAGGTTTCATTCAACTTCAGTCACAATGAGACTGCTAAATGAACTCAACAAAATCTTCAAAAATCGAAAGATTTAATATTTAAACCATTCTGATTCTAATTACATGTACATATTTTAATTTGAAACGCAAAGGGATTTAAACTGATACAAACATCAAAAGCTAAACTGAAAAACAATAGAAAGAAGTTCTAATTATACTACTTATCAATGATCTATTCAAAATTACTGGCATAATTCTATAAATGCTATCCAACTGAGCCCTTCAGTATTACCCCATGCACTTTAATAAAGTAAATGCTTTTTATTTAAACGTCGTTTTAAAAGTCAAGGTATATACAAATACTGTGTCAGTGGCTTTTACTGTTTTGATTCAAACTGTGTATGTTTTAATTAAAACCCTGAAATTCAGGATTTTAAAATGAAAATATAAATAATCTTATCAAAAAGGAAAATGTGGGGTAAGTTTCAAAACACCGTGCAGTTTTAGCTATATGCGTGCAAATAGATCCCACAGGAAACACACTACTTTTTAAAAGTAAAAATAAGAAAAAAGCATTGCAAACCTGTTCTACAGATCTGCAGCAAGGACTGGGTTACAGGTGGATATGACCAAAGGACAAAACAAATCTAAATGAAACGTAATTTATATGTAGCATGGGTGGAATAGAAAAGATAAAATAACAGTACCCCTTTTTTTCTCATGCTTCCTATTTACATTTATTTTATTTATGTTAAATTTTGAGGCACCTTGCTCCTTAACATGTAACAAACCACTTGATTTTGCTATCTAAAGGAGAAAAATAGGAAAATTATTAGCACTTAAGAATTAACTGTGCAATAATGACTTCCAGGGCGTTTTAAAAAACATGCATGTATCTGAGTCATCATCACAATGTTCATCACTCTTTACAGATCTCATTTCGAAGTCAGGCATGCAATGAGAGGTGTACCTATTTGCCTGACTGCTCATGAGTACCAGGTACTTTGCTGCACACCCTGCCTAGTATGTAGCTAACTAACAGCTTTTCAAATATACAGTTCCAGCAGCTGTGCATGCAAATTAGGCATAGAATTATGTACCAGTTCTTCTGAAAATCAAAATACGTAAGTGTTTTCAAATGATCAATGAACCGGACCTTATCCTGAACAGCTAGCATCTTGTAATTAACTGGATACTCATGCAGGTTTCTACAGCATCAACAGACACGTCTCAAGTAAATCCAACCGCAGAAATGGCTCCTAAAGTGGTGTGTCTGCATTCTCATTTAGATCCCTGGTCAGTAACGGACATAAGTATATGCCTAATTTAAGTATGTGCTTACATACAGCCAATTCAATATACACTTAACCAGATAAACTTAAGAAATGCTTAGGCGTTTAGCCCTTTTAAATAGAAACTGAGTTAGGCACATAACTAAACAGACAATGAGTCAAGTTCAGAAACGTATTTAAATACAAGCCTAAACTTTAAGCGTATTGGTCATATTACTGAAACAATCAGAGTTTTCATTTGCTCTAATGTTGCTCAAGGAATCCACTGAATGCTTTCGGTTAAGTGCACCGTTATAGCAGTTCAAAGAATTAATAACATGCATATCTTAATTGTAAACTTAGCACCATATTTCCAGAATACTTTGGTCCTTCAACAATGTAATGTTTTATCTTAAATACAGTATCTAGTTGGTCAGTTCCATGCCCCAAACAAAGATTTGTTTGTTTTATTCAAGACTGGGAAAGGATCTATCTCTACAGACAGAACCCTGAAAATTTGCGTGCATATTCAAGATCCTGTCGTTTCAGAAGGTCCTTCTCCAGTTTTTAAGACCAAGTCAAACTTTTAAACAATTTTAAACAATTAAACAAACTGTTGTGGGGGAAAAAAAGAAAACCTGAAATACCTTGCAAATTTACTTCTCTGTTCTTTGGGCAGTTTCGAAAAACAAATTAACATGTGAGGCTAAATAACCTCACAAGTTACAGGCTTTAAGATTTGAAGTTTTATCTCCATTAGTTTATTTATAAAAGGAATACCAGCCCACAAAGATATGAAAAAACATGTGGGTTACGACACAACAAATTAGGACACTTTAGTTGGAGAATAACTGTTTTGTTTTTTAAACTGGTGGTATTTAAAAGCTGAGTGGAAATGAGGTAAAGTTATTAATTTTCTAATGAGGGAAACAGACAAAATAAATATGCCACATTTACACCACATCCTTAGAAAGATTTCTTAAAAGCTCTTGTGTTTAGTAGATTAGATTCTATGGTCATTTATTTATTGATTCTTCATTTTGCAAAGGAATTTAGAAGCATATGTAGATTAGCTCGGCATTGCGTAAAGACACCTTATGCTTCTTAGGAAATGTACAGTTGTCCTAAATATCAGTTATGATTGTTACCTTTTTGCATCATCAAAGTGCTTAAGAGCCCTAGTCAACCTAGGCCATATCAGAATCCATTTTGCTAAATGCTGAACAGAACTGTCTTAAGCAAGTACTAATTATAATATTTTTACCTCCCTCCAATTTTTTACTCTTCGTATTGAAACTACACGGTTAATCCTCCCCCCCCAAAACTGCTTCTGCAATAAGTAAGGTTGCTTGTTTTAAAAATACTTATGGTTCACATCTACTCTAAACATAACTAAAGGAATTGTTATTTTCCTGCTATTTTAAATCAATGGAAAATGTACACTTACAAATAAAATAATTTGTGTGATCCAATTCATGATTCTTATTGTATTTAGCAGCAGTAATTAAAGAGATTGCACCCACTGGCAATTACCTCAACTACCACAGCTAAATCCAACAGAGATCATGAAGCAAAGCTCCTCCCAGCTGCAGCGCACAGCCTGGTGCATTAGCAGAGCGAGACCAATCAATCCCAGTGCAGCTGGCTGGGAAGAGCAATGCCTGAGGACTAGGACACACCACCTGGTCCACCACTTCTGTTTCAGGGCTTCCGTTTCACATGAGGTAAGAACATCATTTAGGGATGAGAACCCTTTCAATCACTCCACCATGAACTGCCAAGGCTTCTGAGATTGTGAGATGACTGAGAAGACACTTTTTTTCCTCTTTTTTTTAAAAAAAACCTCTTCTTGAAATAATGACCACTGGAGCACGTTCAAAGTACAATATACACATACACACACACACGTGCACACAGAACTGATTCAATCTTCCCACAAATAACAGTGTTAAAAGACAATGTGCCTCACATAACACATTCCAACCAAAACTTCAGGTTGCATTTGTACTTATGAGTGGTAAACAGTTTTCTTCTGAAAACTACAAAACCAAAACGATGAAATCTTACTGCCACTGACCTCACTGGAGCAAGGTTTCATCAGAACCGAACAAGTATTTCATGACATTCAATATTCATGAAAGTTCAATTTCAGAAGTAATTATTTTAAACTCTTCATAGTAGACATAAATAGTAAGCCTTCTTTTAAATAGACCATGCAACCCAAAAATAAAACTACTCTGCTAAGAAGAGGAAAAATAGCAGAGAAAGATCATGACCTCACTTTGTAAAGTTAATTTCTGCAGAAGTAAGAGTTTCACCTGTTGAAGCGTAACATATGAAAGAATGTAACTTAAAACTGCTATATTTTTCAGTATTCCTGTCTTCTGACACAATGTGCTCATCTGTTGAATTTAGATGCTTAATCATATTCCAAATCAAATTTATCCATAATTCACAGGATAAAAATTAATCATATTCTAAATTCCATGTATACCATCCACCATTCATAAGCAGCTTCAGGTCAGCTTCAAAATGAAACACTGTGAACCCTTTACAAAACACCATTTTTACAGAACTGAAGTACCAGTTCACAAGTACAAGGGAAAGAGATTTAACAGAACAAAACAAAAAAAGGGACAAAATAAAATAAAAATAAAAGAAACAAAGGAAAGAAAGCAAATAAAATAAAAACAGAGACAGGGCGTCCATCTTCAGCAGGCCAGACTTCGATCTCATTTCCCCCATGAAGGTTTCACTTGGCGGCAGGTTTAGTGGCATGGCAAACAATGCCTAACTCAGGCAAGTGTAACAGGTCTGCCTTGGCCAGTCTAGTCATCTAATAATGCACAAATATCACACAGAGAAAACATACAAAACCAAATTAATAGTCAAAATCCATCTACCAGATAATGTGGACATAAAATTTAGAATGATTAGGGTGGCATCTTTGTTTATCTTTCAACCTTTGCTTTCTCAAAGTATAATGTTTAAAGAAAAACCTACTGACACACACACAAAAAGGTCGTATTTTGACAGCTTAATAATGTTACTTCATTTACAACTACATTTCTGTTAAATTGTTTATTAAATGTCACAAAATTAACATTGTTTTCACTGTGTCGTGATTCCCTCCTCATACTCCCTGGATTTACCACTGTTTAAATACACTCAAGATTTCAGATTTTATTCTGGTTTTTAAAACCAAGTTTTCAGAGTTCCACGTTACCTCTCCTTTGATTCGGCGCATGAAATGTTTTATTACTGGCACCGTTGGCCAAGGATATAATTTTACCTCCCAGCAGAATATAGCCATCACTACTTTTAAAGCCCATGATACACTCCACTGGCTCCATTAACAATGCATCATATGGTACATAGTGAATCGAAAATCTTGCACTCTGGTCTCCAAAGTCATACTTATTCCACACAATAAATTCCTCAAAAAGTTAAACCTATATAAATTCACATCTTTATACATTAAAATTAGTGATTCTGTTAGAAAGTTACATGGCAACAGCATTCTGACGTTAAAAAAAAAAAAAAAAAGAACTCACAACCCAATCACTTGTTCACCTAATTATGTATAAATTTCTCTGGGGTCCAGAATGATTTTGAACAGTGACAATTTTTCTGTAATACATTGTCTCAGAAATGCCTAGTAAGTCAGCTACAAAGGTGTTGGAACAAGGACTGTGAGAACTTTGATTTTATTCTTCTTCTATTCATTGTCTACCATCAAGAGACAGAGGAAAGTAGCTTTACCTGCCTGTTGCCATATCACGTCAGGCAGTGATCTCATCACAAGAAAAACACCAGGAAGTGTTGTTCATTCATTACGCGCCATTCTTCCCTCTCTGGCAGTACTGAACCAGTGTTAAGGTCTTTTCGATGAAATGTAAAACTAAGATCCTGAATAATATGTATTCAATTATTTAGGGGCAATTTCTCAATAATAAGGACTCTGGTCCCATTAGCCTCTACAAAGCCTCCAGCGGACACAGCAATATCCTCTTCGTGGTTTAAGAATAGATTCAAAAAATAAAACCAAAAAGCCCCCAAAACAAGGCATAAAAGCAACTAAAAATCTAGGCTTCACAGACAAATATATGCGTCATACGCCCCTATTAAGGCTGCAAGAATAGGCAGTATATTGTACTGTAGGTCAATATAGCCTTTAGTGAAAGTAGTTACAGAGTCCATAAAATTTTGGAGACTTGTCAGAGTTTGCTAGGAACATCCCAGACCATTACTACAGCAGCACTAATCCCATACTATCCAGAACATGATGTGGCAAACATGCCAAAAAATCGTACTCTGGGACCACTGTTAACAAACTCCAATAAGTCCACGGTATTTTTTGAACCAAAACCTGACTCTTGCAGTTAGAAAAGTTATGTTAGTAGAAGGTATTTTGGACTTGCTGCTGTTTATGCTTCAATCAGTCTAAATATCGCTGTTCATGGCAAAACAGCTATCGTGTTCAAAGTGAAGTTAGATTTACTCTATGAGCTGGAATATTTATATTTTAAAGAGGCAAAAGTCCAGAACCAAATGGGCAGATGTTCAGTTCCACAATGATCCCAATGAAGTCAATGGGGCTCTGCCTAGCTCCAGTGATATTCCGACCACAGGGACATGCTTCATATAACAGTATTCCGATTTCGGACATTATACTAACAAGAACTACCTTGTATTCAACACATCTGTAAAAGTGTGACCTCAAAGCTAAAGGAACACATAAATTTAGCATTCACCAAGCATTCTATTTTATTAAGAGTTTTAAAAATATTTTATGCTGGAAGTATTCTGTACAGATGATTGCATTTTTAAAGACATATCTAAAACCAAAAAGGAATACCAGTACACACAGGAAAGCCTTTTTATGGCACACAAAGTAGCATTTGCCACAGAAAAATTGTTTTTTTTCATTAAAATAGTAAGTAAACATTTACATTCAGACAGTAATTATAACCAAACAAGCTAAATATTTTAGATTAGATGAATCTAAAACGGTAAAATGCATGTACCACATCTACAAGAAAAAATTGGGATGCAGTCTAAAAAAATAGGAAAATAATCAGTATCTTAAAAGAAAAAACAAACCACCACACCAAAGGTGAGACATTAATATCCAAACTGCATTGTTATCGGTGACAGGAAACTGCCTAATCTTTTCAGTGCTCCATTGACTTCAGTGAGAACTCTTGTGTGAGAATAAGCTTGCCAATACATATCATGTTGAGGGGAATTATTTTACTTTCTATTCCCTCAAAACATCTAATAGCTATGGAAAATTGAACTATCCTAATTTAAATCAACTATCTTTTTCCTAATGCTGAATTTCTGTCAAACCTATATGATTGGGTTTCTTCGTTCAATTTTCAATTTTGTTTCAAGACTTTTCAAAAAGCAATGAAACAAAATAACAACAGAGCACCACCTCCTTACATGGAAAGCTTAAAACAATTAGCAGACATGACAAAGACCAAAATTACAGAAGAATGTCTAAAATACCAACCTTCTGCGCAGGGGACAACTATCAAAGCTCTGTCAATAAAAACGGTGTTAGTTAGATGCTGGGCCACACCAACACTCGATGCTTCACGAAACTTAATATAACATACTTTGGAGGAAAAAGCAAGAGGTGCGTTGCTGCAAGACAAAAAAAAAAAAACAATTAGTACATCAAATAATCATATGTATGTATTTTTAACTATCACTCCTTAATAACAGGTTTTAGACTTCCTGGAAAAATTAGCCAAAAGACAAGACTACAGAAATGTACTAATCTGCCTACGTACTAGGTCACTGGAAAAAGCACAGCATAGCACCTCCTCCTTTTTAATGGAAACTTACGGAAGCCAAAATCCCAAATCAAAAAGGCCAATTTTCTTTTATAATCTTGCTAAACACCACTGACCAGAACATTCCAAATTACTATTCTAAGTAGCATATTTACTTGACACATTTGTCAAGTAAGTAACTTACAGTTTATTTTTTCCTCCAAATACTCCTTGTTTAGGAAAGTCAAACAACAAACCCAGCCATTTTTTAGTAGATCCTTCAGATATAAGCCCATAATAACCAATACTCTTTCTTAGGCCTTCATGAAAGCAGTTTCGAAAATTCTTACTAAGATAAAAGCAGTTCTTGAGAGTTCTTCCAAATGTTAGGTCTTAATTCACTAATGTAACAAAAATGCTTTTTATCATCTGCCTTAGTTTGGCATAGTGTAGTACAGGATAATGCTGGAGGAGGTGAGAGGAATTTACTCTTCAGCTAGAAGATGGAAGAAAATTTGCAATTTGCTTTTCCATTAGAAAGCATACCAAGAGACATGTCAGAAAGCACAACGTGTAAACATTGTAATCTTGTTCAGAACCAAAGAACTTTAAAAAACATATTCCCTAGCCAAGGTTTGTAACCATATACAAGCAGTTTATTTATCCATATGAAGGGAAGTACAGGCAAAATCTTCAAAGAGAGAATGAAATACAATACTGATGGAACACCGGCAACTTCCATTTGAAAAGGCCATTTGTCTTCTAGCAAAGCAGTACTCATGGAAAATACACTGCACAAACTGTTAATCATGACCCTCCTTCAACTGAAACAGAAACATTTGTCAACTTTCTGGAAGTACCAAAAGCAGTTCAAGTTTAACCCAAGCCATCTTGTAGTCCCTCAAATTCTAAGTAGGTACTCCCAAAGTTTTTGTATGGAATAAATTAGACTTCAGTATTTAAATACAAGCTCAGAAGTTTGAGACACGTTATTTCATCATATTACTTGCACAAATGAACCAAGAACTTAATCTGAGGCAAGCAGACCGGTATGTTTCTGGCTAGCAGAAAGGCAACACCTAAGTAAAGTATGTAGAGAGCCAGCCAACTTCCAAATGGTATTCAGAAATATCTGTGATGTTAATTTGTTTCCACAATGTTTCAAGTTTCATTCTGGAATAAAATAATTGTATGGAATGGCTTCTGAGCCACCTGTAAGTTCTGGGTTCAGAGCAGTTTCCAAGTGACAGCGCGCTATGACTTCTCAGTAGTCAGCAGAAATGTTTGCATACAGCTCTTAATCTTACATATTCTTTTCTGAAAAGCCAGACTTTGCTCACTAAAGAGATTCATTTTTTATCGCCACAGGGCCTTTTTGTTTTGTTTTCCTGGGGGGAGGGTGGAAGGGAGTCTCTGTGTGTGGGCTGGGAGGAGAGGGCATTTTGCTTTTTCTGTTGTTGTTGTTTGCAGTTTGTTTGTTTTTAAATACACATGCTTGTGCTACAACTCAAATGGCTGAAGCCTCCACTGAAGATTCTGTGGTCCAGACTGTTGAAGACCTCCAACACCTGTTTTTTTCCTTCCTTGTTTTGATTGCTAGCCCAGGCAGTTCCAGGCCCCATCAATAAACCTTATATAAATTTCAACATCTACAGAACCAGCTCTTACAAGTATATTTTTTATAATATTCTTCCCCCTGTATTTCCTGGATTTCAATCCCAAAAGCTATATGGAAAGTATGTCCAAAAGTATTAACATCATAACGTTCTGCAAACCAGGCTCTAAAAAGAAGCCTTGGTAACAAAGTTACAGAGGTGAAATTATCTTATAAGGAAACCACCTTGGCTGAAAACCTATCAATGCTGTATCTGCATCAAGGGAAATGATTAAGATCCAGAAGGTCTAAAATTCTAAAAGGTTTCACAGTGATCGAGTCCTCTTCTTTTATGAAGCGGGCCTCCTAAACCTCCCCCTCAGGCATCTTAAGAAGCCTTTCTTAAAACAGAGAAGTCCTATTCTGTTTTGATTCCTTTTGTTCCATTTTTTCCTGGTAACCTCTTCTGAGCCTAAACTGACATAGAGTCACAGTCTTCCTCCTAGCCTTACAAAGCACTGATGCAGAAAAGCAACCCCTACATCTCTGATTCAAGGTTACCATAATCCAGTTCCTTCAGGAAAGCAAGAAAACTCAAAAAGGAAATCAGTATCTAAATAATATTCAGACATTTCTGCTATTTTTGTTTTCTTTCATAAGGACACAGTAACATCAATCTTCCAATAACAACCAGCCAAACCAACCAAAAACATGTCACAAGAATGATCTATTCAGAAAGCTACACTGAAAAATCAAATAAAAAGCTACAAAACATTCCTCTAAGGGTCTGGATTTTCTCAGGTTGATGGAGGAGACAAGAGAAATTAATAACTTATCAAAATAAAATTTTCTGGAATAATTATGCAGATCACATCTAAATAAGGTTCTATGTGTTTTATCTGACATTATCTGTGTGTTTTATTCATCTACACTGCAGTCACTGCAGGATATGTCAAGGTATAAGAAACACTTATGTGTTCTAGCCTCCAAGACCACTCCAGACCATCCAGAAGCAAAACACAGCAGGGCTTTCAACACCTAATACAGACAGTTTGTGCCTCCCTGCTTTCAAACAACTCATTCTACAAAAATCCAACTGTTACTTAATAAAACTTTCCAATATTCAACTGTTCAAAAATCCTCTTACAGCCACATTAGAAGGCTTATGGCTACATATGTAATTTTGAAGGTGTCTCTGAAACACAGACTTCAACTGGATGGCAAGCATAACAGAAAAGCATGACTGGGACTGGGAATCTGATCACAGATGTCGCTGGTCTCCTAGTAAGTCGAAAAACAACTTTAAGCTGTATGAGCGGTTGGCATACCGGAGTACATACCCAACGCAAAAGACCTGTCACACCCTGCAAAACAGCTTCAGATTTCAAATGTACTGCAAACTGAAAGTGATCTATAAAAACTGGCCTTGGTCTTATTCAGAACTGTGAGTAAAAGAAGTCATACTTCATCTTCTCACAAAAGTCTATTTCAACAGCCAACAGAAAAGTACCAAATTCCTAAGTTGTTGAACAACACATTTGCAAATTTAAATGTAAGTAACTTTATGCTGTTAAAGAGACAGAAGTTTAAGGGAATAGTCTACAGAGCAGGGAACAAAGTACACCCTCTGATACTCTTGCATATTTGAATGTCAGTATCATCACACAAATGTGGTTTCTTGGAGACCTTTCGCACACACGGGCTTGCAGGAGGGCTCCTTCCTACCTCCATAGTGGCCTCTGTGTATTCCCACATGAGAAAACTCAGTAAGCACTGGAAATTTGTAAACAGCAAAACAAACAGCTCTTGCTGAACAGTGACAGCAATTCTCTACTCCCAACACAGTAATTCAGATCTCTAACCAAACAGGGACCGTACACTGGTATTCAAAACTTCAGGAGTTTTTCCTCAGATTTTGTGACAAATTATCATGGTAGCTGACAGTGAAGCCCCAGTAAAGCCACCTTTTTCTACACAGAAGTAGCAAATCCACACGGAGGCTCTGTTGTAGCAGCAACTCCTAGTATATAAACTAATTCTCTTACACAGGCTGTGGCTGTAATACCCTTTTCTGGTTTTGTTGACTTTTTCATCCATTTAACCATCATTTTCCAAGTCACTTTCTTTACACTATTTAGGTTCAGGCAGAAAACAAAAATTAGAAACCTGCAATTCAAAGAATTGCAGAGTGGTTTGGGTCAGAAGGGATCTTAAAGATCATCTAATTCCAACCCCGCTGCCATGGGCAAGGACACCTCCCACTAGACCTGGTTGCTCAAAGCCCCATCCAACCTGGCCTTGAACACTTCCAGGGATGGGGCCGCCACGATTTCCCTGGGAAATGTGTTCCAGTGTCTCACCACCCTCACAGTAAAGAATTTCTTTCTCATATTTAATCTAAATCTACCCTCTTTCCATTTAAAACTGTTACCCCTTGTCCTATCGCTACAGTCCCTCATAAAAGAGTCCCTCCCCATCTTTCCCGTAGGCCCCTGAAAGTACTGGAGGGCCTCTACAAGGTCTCCCCAGAGCCTTCTCTTCTCCAGGCTGAACAACCCCAACTCACTGAGCCTGTCCTCACAGCTGACGTGCTCCAGCCCTCTGATGATCTTTGTGGCCCTACTTTGGACTCACTCCCACAGGTCTACGTCCTTCTTATGTTGAGAGCCCAACAGTCATCTTGCTTTGCCCAAGATGTAAGCAAAACGGAAAATACGACATACATAAGTAAATTAAGAAACCAAGCAACATAGAAACCATATTTTCTGAAATGATTTTACAATCATGCCTTACTTTCACTTCTAAGCATCTTTCAGATGAAGCTCGTTGAAAGCAAATTCTCAAAGGGTCTCTGAATATCATTCTTAAGGTTAAAGCTCTGTTTATGGACAGCGAAGAAGAGACGACCAAAAAGGCTTGGTAATGAAATGGAACAAAAGGGGTCTTTGAGCAGTGAAAGCCACCTATGAGTTTTTAAGAGTCTTTAAGAGACAAGTCTTACAGGGAAAGGGTTACAAAAATCTCATGAATTCCAAGTTTCTTGAGCAAATTTTGATAGCAGTGACCAAGAAGGTTAAACCAATAGAGCAGAGAGATGTGGCAAGATAAAAGATAAACTCTTCTGTTCTCTTTATGATCTCATAATCAAAAACAAATTAATAGTGAAATGAGTGGAATAAAAAAACAAAAAACCCCAACCTTTTCCCACCTCCACAAACTTACACTTCTTTTCTGATGGTATTCAAGATCCACAAATAGTTGCTTGGAATTTTTAGAGTAAAGTTTCAAAAGAAAGCCTTCCAGAGAGCAGAACACTATAGATTTGTACAGTCAAGTCAAACTTAAATATTCTTGTAAGAAAATAAGTAAATACAAACAGCCACCAGTAACAACCATCTCTGACCCAATGAAAGATGATTCACGTTAATGGTTTTTCAATTAAAAGAAATAATGCCTTCAGTGCCAATGAGGCCTCGCAATGAAGTAGCTAAAATCGGGATGATGACCATATGGAAACAACTTCCTCAATGCTATGAGTTTCCAATGCCCTCCACACTGAATCTTAAATTGGACTACTCACAGTTCACACAGGCCTCTTTGGAACATAATAGGAATAACCAAGCAGCATTTACCGCCATCTGCCTAAAGTGTGAAAGCCTCTAATATACAAGGCAGAAACTTCCCCATGAAAAACTAGCCTTTCAGGAACATGGTATGAAACCCATCCTTCTTAAAGGGATGTCTGATTAGCAGTGACTGAAGGAAACTGAAGGGCTTTGATCAGTGAATATAAAACATGATGCAACAAGCTACCAAAAAGCATAGCATGATTTAACTCAACATTCATTAAAAAGGTTCTCCCAATCAATCTGAGATATAAAAAAAAAAGAAACCACAACTTTAAAACCACCGTCTTAAGAAATTAATTGCTGGGAAAAGTCACTGTGTTCAGGAAAGTTGCTGGGAATACTGAAGAGTCCATCTTCAAGAGCCTGCATTTTATTTAATGCATTAAAAAAATGAGGTGGTTTCTCTCTTCCTCTCCACATTTTTTAAGCTTACAAGAACTTTAAGTAAACTGCTCTAACATTAATAGGTTTTCTTTTTAATATAATCTGTAAGTAGCTATATTCAGCAACTGAGAATTCCTTTCAGTTTTTTAATGACACTCTTTGCTGCATCCTATAAAACCGAGGTACATGTTAATGACAGAATAAATGTAAAAAATGGGTAAAAAGGAACTCTTCTCTAATAATGCTAGTTCAGATAACCATAGCATAGCCCTGTACGCTGCCCTACAATCACTGAGGCACAAAACCTCTAGGTGACAAGAGACATCATCCTCACTCACTAGTAAGTCGAAAAACACCTCTTTTTTCATTCAAGTTAGTAGTAGGCTGTTGCAGAATGAATTAGAGTAGAGCAGTGCTATGAAAGGAATTTCCTATAACGTGGAAACGACCACCTGATCAAATTCACCACTTCTACAGTCCTCTTGGACTGCTCTGACAGAGCAAAATATCAGAGAATTAGGAAAAAATAATCCAAAGCTACCATGCAAAGCTGTACCTTCTGAGAATGGGGAAAAGTATTTCAAAAAGAAATTAAATTGTCAAAAGCAATACCCCGAAATGGTCCATGTCCTTGACCCAGTTAATGCACAAATACCAGAATGAGACTTGTGAAGAGTTGCTGCTCCAACTGGATGCACCTAACTCTACGGAGCCCAATGAGATTCATCCCAGGATACTGAAAGAGCTGGCCGATGTTATTGCAGGCTCTCTCTCCATTATTTTCTATGGTCTTGGGACTCCGGAGAGGTTCCCATCAACTGGAAGCTGGCAAACATTGTCCCAATTTTCAAGAAGGAAGACCCTAGTAATTACAGGTCTGTCAGTCTCACTTCAACGCCTACTAAAATTGTGGAGAAGGTTATTCTGGGAGTTACTGAAAAATACTTGAGAGACAACACAGTCATTGGTCATAGCCAGCACAGGTTCATAAGGGGGAAGAGTCTTGCTTAACCAGCTTATTTCCTTTTATGATAAGGTGTTGTGGGTTTGGGCTGGATTGGCCCAAGCAAGCCGAGCGACAGATGTTTCCTCTCTCCTGCTCAGAAGGAGAGAGAGAGACTGGTTTAGTAAGAACTAAACTACTTTAATGAAATATAAAGAATAAAGTAACAAAAAGAAGATGAAAAAAATAATGAAATATATACAAAACCGTATCAAGCTCCCAGGATGACAATCATGTCACCAGCAGGCACTGGGGAAGTCCCAGACTGGACTCAGCAACAGAAGGGAACTGGATTCAGGAACACACGGGTCAGGATCAAAGGCAGACGAACCGGCAAAGCCCTCCTCGGACACCGGTCATTGAAGAAGAAAAGCAAGAGCCCCAGCAAGAGCAAAAGCGTGAGCAAGCTGGAGAAGAAGGCCGAGTTGGAAAGCCAAAGCCGAACAACAGAAAAATGGAATAATGGATGCTGACCCTTTGATCCCTCAGCTTTTATACTGAGCATGAGCCAGATGGGGTGGAATACCCTGCTGGTCAGTTTTGGGTCACCTGTCCTGTCTGCTCCTCCCCACAGATGGGACCTCTCTACGCTTCTCCGCTTCCAACCCTCCAACAGGGCAAAAACCAAAGTTGTCTGGCCTTGGTCATTATCACAGTAAGTCTAAGCAAGGGCCTCTCTGCATACCATGACTCGGCATCAGCTATAAACATGGGTCTTATCACTCTGAGAGCGAGCAGTTTTCTGCACAACATGCTGTTAATTTCAGCAGTTAGAAGAGGCCTAGTTAGAAAGCAGAGTTTCTGAAAAAAATTGGTCCTGTTTTACCTCAAACCAGGACATAAGGTCACCATCTAGTTGACCAAGGGAAGACAGCAGATGTGGGCTTTTTGGATTTTAGCAAAGTTTTTGATACTGTCTCTCATAGTATCCCACTGGACAGAACGTCCAGCACACAGCTAGACAAGTCTGTAATACACCGGGTGAGCAATTGGCTGATGGGTCAGGCTCAAAGAGCCCGTAAATGGGCTTACATCAGGCGGGTGGCCAGTCACCAGTAGGGTTCCCCAGGGCTCAGTTTTAGGGCCAATGCTCTTAAATGTTTTTATAAATGATTTGGGTGCACGAATCGAATGTACATTAGGTAAGTTTGCTGATGATACTAAACTAGAGGGAGTTGTGGACTCCTGTGAGGGTAGAGAAGCCTTACAGGGAGATCAGGATAAGCTAGAAAGCTGGGCAATCCCAAACTGTATGAACTTTAACAAGAGCAAGTGCTGGATTCTCCGAGGGGTAACCCTGGTTATATGTACAAACTGGGGGACAAGAGGCTGGAGAGCAGCCCCGCAGAGAGATGTGAGGGTGTGGGTTGACGGCAAGTTGAACACAGAGTCAACAGTGTGCCCTGGGGTGCATCAAGCACAGCATAGCCAGCTGGTCGAGGGAAGTGATTGTCCCAGTCTGCACCACGCTGCTGAGGCCTCATCTCCAGTTCTGTGGGCAGTTTTGGGCACCTTGATCTAAGGACATCAACCTAATAGTGTGTCCAGAGGAGGGTGACCAAGATGGTGAAAGGTTTCAAGGTCAACACTTAGGAGGAGCAGTGGAGGTCACTTGTGTTGCTCAGCTTGAAGAAAAGAAGGCTGAGGGGTGATCTCATCACAGCCTACACCTGCCTCGAGGGTAGCAGAGGGGGAGGCGCTGATGTCCTCTCTCTGGTGACCACTGACAGGACACAAGGAGACAGAATGAAGCTGCATCAGGGTGAGTTCAGATTGGACATCAGGAAAAGGTTCTTCGCTGAGAGGGTGGCTGGTCTCTGGAAAAGGCTCCCCAGGGAAGTGGTGGTGGCCCAAAGCCTGTCAGAGTTCAAGAAGTATCTGGACAACACTTTTAGCCATAGGGTTTAGTTTTAGGCAGTCCTGCAAGAAGCAGGGACTTGGACTCAATGATCTGATTTTTATGGGTCCCTTCCAACTTGAGATATTCGGTTCTATTCTACGGTTCTATTTCCTTTCAATTAAAGTAGTTGTTTTGGTACTAAAAAAATTGAGTATTTAATACAATCAGATTTTATGGATTAGACATCAGCAAATTAAGGGAGTAAGTAGAAGCTTAAGAGACACAACTGACTTGGAAGAGCTGAGAGAAAATTTATACTTTTATTTGGAGAGATCATAGAGAAAAGGGAGTTTATATGCTTTATAAGTGTGTGCATGCATATACACACATCTGGATATATATTCTGTTTACTGTTGTGCATTACCAACAGAACTGGAAGTTCACATCCACTAGAAATAAACATGTGCAGCAAAGGCAATAGGATTACAAATATTACAGTAAATTCCTCAATAGGAATGTCCCTTTTTTCATATACATGAAATGATGCATACAGAAGAGAAAAACGTCATTCTGCTCTGCAAAATCATGCTTGACTAAGTAAAACTATTTTGTGTGTAAGCTGAATATTTGCGACGCAGAGAGGAAACTAGTTACAATTCTACACAATGCAACATGTAACTTTATTTCACCTCACTGCTTAATTTATTTAAAAAGTTAGGATAATACTCTTTTAATATCACACCTTGTATTATTCTTGAAACAAGAGTTGTTAGCTTTATTTTTTTAAACTATGTATTTCTTTACAAAGGCTAGCAAATGAGGTCCCAATCTCAGTGACGGCTTTTACTTAACTTAGGTAACACAAATACTCTCAGAGGACTGAAAGCTACTATATCACCTCCCTCTTATTCCTCATCATGAAATAAATTTAAAAAAGACTATTTGTCGTTCAGTAGTCAATATCCATAAGACCTGTAGTTCCCTAAGTCAACTTACTGAATTATATTTTTCATATAGAAACCAGACTGACGAGTGAATTTCTGCTGCTCCATGAAGGTAAAAAAATTCATGGTCTAGAATACATCAAAGTTTGGATTTCTTACAGAATCAGTTTTAAAGCTAAGACCAAGATGACATGATTTTTTGTCTGATGTTGATTCTAATGTAAAGAGCAAATTTCCCTTTTAATTGAATTCATAGAAAGAATTTATTTTTAAAAATTAGGCCTTAAATTGTTAAATACTTAAGGAAAAAAAAAAGTAGCAGAAAATAATTCTAACAAATTGCAGATACCTCTTGGAGCATATTTTGCTTGGGACACCTTTGCTTCCGATGCACTTGTCAATGAAAAACTATTTTCTGAATTTATCATAATACTATTCAAAGATATTTTCAGAGAGTCAATAGGAAGCATGTCTTTTTCTGCTTCACAAGGCAGGCATTAAAGACCTAATTTTTTTCCAAGGCAACAATTTGAAAGCTGGGTCAAATGTCCATAACTATTAGGCAAGGAAATCTGTATTTCTAAAAGTTATGCATAAAAACTGTAAATAAAACCAAGAGGAAAATAAGTAATCACAATCCTGCAACCTATCTCTGAAAGCTAAATTAATCATTTAGAACTGATGTTTACAGCACTATAACCTTGACATTTCCAAGTCAAACCCTACTCTGGTACTGGATTTTAATATTTTATGTGTATATGCACACTTGCAAAATTTTATACATAGGCACCAACATTATTTGCATACGAATGTCACAAAAGTATCTACTTGCCTTTAAATTTATTATATAACTTAGTGGCAAATAAGAGCAACAGCTGTAACAAAAAATTTATTCAGTCAGGAGAAAACTCAAGTGTATTAAGAAGCAAGTGTGAAACAAGTCCAAAGCAAAACCCTAGAAAACTGGATAAAAATCACCATAAATCTATTAAAGAGTGTTTAAAACTCAGCAAGGCTGTTTTAAGCTGTACTGGTTATTTTCTTCATAGTATCTAGTATGCGGCTGTTTTGGATTTGTGCTGCAGCGTTGATAATATAAGGATGTTTTAGTTATTGCTGAGCATCAAGGCCTTTTCTACTCCTCACACTGCCCAGCCAGCAAGTAGGATGGGGCTGCACAAGATGTCTGGAGGGGACACAGGCGGGACAGCTAACACCAAATGACCAAAGGGATATTCCATACCATATGGCATTGTACTCAGCAATATAAAGCTGGGGGAAGAAGAAGAAGAAAGGAGGGGATGTTTGGAGCTACAGCATTTGTCTTCCTAAGTAATCACTACGCATCATGGAGTCCTGCTTTCCTGGAGATGGCTGAACACCTGCTTGCTGATAGGATGCAGTGAATTAATTCCTTGTTTTGCTTTGCTTGTGTGCACAGCTTTTGCTTTACCTATTACACTGTCTTTATCTCAACCTTTGAGTTTTCTCAGTTGTACTCTTCCAATTCTCTCCCCCACCCCGACCCACGGTTTCATGGTGCTTAGTTGCTGGCTGGGGTTAAACCACAACATAAGCCCATCTTTACATGAATGGATGCCTATTAGATATACTTTGTACACATTAAATCATAATTAATTGTTCTGAATTGTCCTAATTCGAACCTACTCAGATGTAATGTAGTAACACATGAAAATGCATAAATGCCAACTTTTTTGCTATTTAGTTTTAAAAATTGAAATTTTATTTGTCTGAACATTGCCTTTGTATTAAAATGGAAGTATCTGGATGTGAATTACTCCATCCCCTTTCTGCTATTCACACTTGATCTTCATAGAAGAAAAGAAAATATAAATGGTTTGAAATGACATGGCAGTCATTCACTTCCTAGTACAATGATGCATTAAGAAAAAAATATTTTCCTTCCCTCTTCTGTTGTTTGTCATCTGCTTGGCAGAAAAAATATTGCTGTTTTGCAAGCCTCAGTTATCTCCCATCTAACTGCATCCCTTGCACGCAGCTTCACATACTGAGAACAGCTACAATTTAGAGAAACGTCTAATGTCCGTTATTAAGTTTCACTTACTGCATGTGTGTTATAAGGGTTATTTCTAAGCGCAAGATAGGACAGGTTCTGTCCCTCTGCAAACACCTATGTTGGCTGCTGTTCAGGGGGCCCTTTCTCGGGAATCAGAGCTCTTCGAACCAAAAGGAAAAAAAAAAAAATTAAAAAAAATTTTAAAAAAATATTAAAAAAAAAAAAACATTGTAAAAAAAATTTTAAAAAAATATTAAAAAAAAAAAGACAGTTGGCCCTGCCGGCACCCACCGCCCGGGCAGCGCGGCAGCTGGCAGCCAGCCAGGCTGGGGTCGGGCTTGGGGCTCTTTCGCCCGACCTCCCTCCACCGAGTCCGAGAAAGAGAAAGATGAGCCGCCGAAAGGGGGGTTTTGCAGGAAACGGGGGCAAAGAGAGCTGTGCCGGGGAAGCGCTGCTGGGCAGCCTGCAAGCACGCTTCTCGCCGGGCTTTGGCTCTGACCCCGTGCCGGTACCCCTCAGCGGGCGGCACGGCCCTAGCCGCCACCACGGGAACACAGAACCCGCCGCTCTGTAGATGCCGCGGTGCTCTCCGGCTCCTCCGGGCCGGGGCCGCCATCTTAGGTCCGGGCGAAGCTCCTTTCCCCTGCGGCGCCTGCCATACAAAGGGGTGGGACCACGTGACCAGCTCCCGGCGAGGGAGGCTCTGGTGCCCACACTCAAGATGGCACGTAGGGCATTCTGCCTCTTCCCCTCCCTCCACCCTCCCGGCCCCTCTAGGCCTCTTCCTCCTCCCAAGTCTCTATCGCTCCGGAGGCCGGCGCAGGCCCCACTTACTCCGGGGGATAGAGGCGCAGCTCCTCGATATCGCCCAGGAAGCCGAAGAGAGTCCGCATCTGCTCACTGGTCACTGCTGAGGACAGGTTCGTGACCTGGATGACCGACGTGGGGCCCAAGGGGAAGCCCAGCGGCACCCCGATCCCTCCGCTGTTCATCATGGCGGAGCCCTCACGACCGCTCGGCTCGCCGCGCTGCTACACACAGCCGGAGAGGCGGGCCTGACGACAGAGAGGAGCGCACCGCGCCTGCCAGAGCGTCCCGAGCGCGCGGGCGCTCTAGCGGCGGCCTCGACTGCCCCCTGGCGGAGCCTCCGGGCGGGCCGCCGCTGGTGGCCGCGCTGGCCGGGGCTGCCCGGGGAGGGTCCGCGGCCGCTCCCCGCAGCTGGGCCGCGGGAGGAAGAGCCTCGCTTCCCGAGGAACCGGCCGGGCCGCCGCTGCCACACGGCGGGACCGGTGCGAGGCCTCGGCCCCGCCTAGAAAGGGGTGCGGGGCCGCGTCGTCCCCCTTCAACGGCCTCCCGTCACGCAGGAGGGCGGGCGGCGGCTGCCGGCGGAGCGGGGAGGTGGCTCCGGCCCTGTGCGGGGGGTGCGGCCCGGCCCGGCCCGGCCCGGCCCGTGCCCAGAAGCCCGGCAACGGGTTTCCTTCGCCTTCAGCCCAGTGAAGGGATTCTCCGTGTAAACCGGGCGCCCCGAAGCGCCTGGCTACAAACCCCTCCCTGGCAGAGGGCAGGGTTGGGTCCGTTAATTGGTTTGGCCTGAAATCCGCTCAGCGCTCTGCCAGCAAATTGGAATATGCCCACAAGAAATGGAAGAAAAAAGAGATTTCCCGTTTAAATGCTCCTTTGGTAGCCGAGTTCAGCAAGAGGCAGTTTAATTACCCTAGGGAATAAACCCTTGAAAACACCATAACTACATTTATACAGGAAGGGGTTATAATGCAGTAAGTTGTTAATGGTTTTGTTATGACTTGACTGGGAATATCCAATTAAATTGACCTTACTTGGAGTTACGGTTCAAATCGTCTTTAAATACTAAATTGACCAGAGAAAATGAAACAGTGCTACACGTGTGGGTGATTACTAAGGATCTAACTGCTGTCTTTCCTGGGTGGTAAAGAATTGTGCGTGTTGGCACTGAAAGATTTAAGGTTTCAGACATGAATACTTTAGCTTTTAAGACTTTCCATACCCTAAACCTGAACTGAGAAGGGACTAAAGTATTTTTGAAGCTATCTGGGCTAAAAAAGATAGCAAATTTGTGATACTTCCCTGAGCAACTAGGTCAGTTGTTACAGAATTTCCATAGATAAGTCTGAGTTAGTGCTTCCTTTATAGATGCTTACTATGTTCTAGAATTTTAAGTAATTCCAAGCAGTTTTCAAAGACTTATTTTATTTTGAAATGCCTATGCATATGTTTCAGGTAGTGCCTATTTCAAAGTGATAGCCAGTGCAGTCCTAGTCTTTTGCTAAATGGAATCCATATTCCAAAAGTACAAGATTGAAAATCAAAGTTAAATCCTTTCTGTTGGGCATCCTGGTAGCTTTTCATTAGGCTTTTAGAGAAGTTTAACTGGAGAATTCAAGACCTTTTGTGGTAAATTGTGCAAAACTAAACTCTGGTATGATTATCCTATCTATAGGAACATTACCTAAAGATTTCCTGTGTTTTGACTAGTACATTTCATCCAAAGACAGTCAGCAGAGGTGTAGAAGCTATTACTGCTTTGAACATTCTTGTTGTTTGTCCTTTCTCCTTGCATCTCTCACTGGAAGATTTCAGAAAAATGAGCTCTAAAATAGAAAAGTTCTGTGATGTCAGAATTTTATTCCTTCAGGTAAAGCCTTTAATAGTACATGTGAAATTCTGAGCTACTGGTCTGCTTCCCAAAAATAAAAGAAGTAAAACAGTGTTTAAATTTTCTACTTGTCAGTCGGCCACAGGACAAAATTAGCTCGGAAAATAATACAAATTAATAAATTACTTCGGATTTCAGAATAACAGCAAAAAAAACCAAACCCAAAACTGAATGCCAAAAGCCTTGGTTCACGCAGGCTGATATTAAAGTACCAGAAGCAGACAATGACTCTATTTGAGCCAAACTTAAAAATTTACAAGTATGTAAGAGCCACTCCCCATAATAAAAACCAGAGCTATCAAGAAAAAAAGTTAAATAAAATGGGTAGACATGCGGAAGGGGAATTGACGTACAAGCAGTGCCCTAACGTCATCTCTCTAATTAATGGTTAACAGACCTGCATTAACATCTTCTTACGGGTTGTTGTAGGCCAAGAGAAGACTTTAGTTGTGATCTAAGTGGATTAATAAATGCAGGATCTTCTTTTCAGATTTGCTCACCTGTTTTTATACTTTTTAGTAACTGTACACTTGGATTCAGTAAATAAATTGTTTAATTTTACCTTCTCCTTGCAGTGCAGAAATCCTTCGGCTTCTCGGAGCTGGGGATCCCAGCATCAGTCTCCTGACAATTGCACAACAGATTTTTACTGAGCTCGTATCACTACTGGGTCCAGTACCGTTAGATCATCATTATGTCTTTGTTAATCACCTGGACAGTGAGCCCATAGTACAGCCTCAGCAGGTTTGCAGATGATACAGAATTCAGAGGAGCGGCTGATGCCTTAGCACGTACATGCTGCCATTCAGAGGGACCTCAAAAGACTGGGGAAATGGGCTGACGGGCATCTCATCTTGTTGAGCAAAGAGAAATGCGAAGTCCTGCGCCTGGGCAGGAACAACCCCATGTTTCAAGTACGTGCTGGAGGCCAACTGGCTGGAAAGGCGGCTGGCAGAATCCTGTTTAACAAGTTTAGCATGAGCAAGCAATGCCCCCTTCTTCCAAAGAAGGCCAACAGGACCCTGGGCTGCGTTAGCAAGGCCGTCAGGAGCAAGTTGAGGAAAGCATTCCTTGCCCTCTGCTCAGCACTGATAAGGGCAGGTCTGGAATGCTGTGTGCAGTGCTGGGCTCCCCAGCTCAGGAGGCTTCTTATCAATGTGAATAAGTACCAGATGGGAGAGTGTAAACAAGATAGCCAGACACTTCTCAGTGGTGTCCAGTGACAGGACAAGAGGCAATGGGCAGAAGCTGAAATACAGGAAATTTCATTTAATCAGAATGGTGGAGTTAAAGATCTTCACGGCAGCAAGGAGGACACACAGCAAGCTCTCTACTAGTGAACCAGTTTGTCGGTTTGCAGTACTGACAAACAAAGAGGGATTGGTGGAGCACATTAGGGTTGTGGGCAGCCTTGGCTGCAGTGGCCACGAGAAGATAGAGTTCAGGATTAGGTGGGCATAAAACGTCAAGGAGGGTTGCAACCTTGAGCTTGGGAGAGCTAACTTTGATCTCAAAAAACTGCTTGGAGCAATCCCTATGGGTTAGGGCTCTAGAGGGTAGGGGGGCTCAAGAGAGCTGGTTATTTTCAAGAATTACTTCCTCCAGGCTCAGGATTGGTGCATCCCTAAGAGCAAGAAATCTAGCAGAGGAAGCAGGAGACCAGCATGGTTGAGCAGGGAGCTCCTGAAAAAGCTCAAGGGGAAGAAGGAAGTTTACAGTACGTGGAAGAAGGGACTGGCCACTTGGGAAGATAAGAACGCTGTCAGAGTATGCAGGGTCAAAACGAGGAAAGCCAAAGCCTCCTTGGAATTAGATCTGGCAAGAGATGTCAAAGTCAACAGGAAGGGGTTCTTCAAGTACATAGGAGGCAAAAGAAAAACTAGAGAGAATGTGGGCCCTCTGTTGAATGAGACGGGTACCACGGTGACAGACGATGCAGAGAAGACAGAGTTACTGAATGCCGCCTTTGCTTCAGTCTGTACTGCTCAGGCCAGCCCTCAGGAGTCCCAGACTCTACAGGTAACNGAATTGACGTACAAGCAGTGCCCTAACGTCATCTCTCTAATTAATGGTTAACAGACCTGCATTAACATCTTCTTACGGGTTGTTGTAGGCCAAGAGAAGACTTTAGTTGTGATCTAAGTGGATTAATAAATGCAGGATCTTCTTTTCAGATTTGCTCACCTGTTTTTATACTTTTTAGTAACTGTACACTTGGATTCAGTAAATAAATTGTTTAATTTTACCTTCTCCTTGCAGTGCAGAAATCCTTCGGCTTCTCGGAGCTGGGGATCCCAGCATCAGTCTCCTGACAATTGCACAACAGATTTTTACTGAGCTCGTATCACTACTGGGTCCAGTACCGTTAGATCATCATTATGTCTTTGTTAATCACCTGGACAGTGAGCCCATAGTACAGCCTCAGCAGGTTTGCAGATGATACAGAATTCAGAGGAGCGGCTGATGCCTTAGCACGTACATGCTGCCATTCAGAGGGACCTCAAAAGACTGGGGAAATGGGCTGACGGGCATCTCATCTTGTTGAGCAAAGAGAAATGCGAAGTCCTGCGCCTGGGCAGGAACAACCCCATGTTTCAAGTACGTGCTGGAGGCCAACTGGCTGGAAAGGCGGCTGGCAGAATCCTGTTTAACAAGTTTAGCATGAGCAAGCAATGCCCCCTTCTTCCAAAGAAGGCCAACAGGACCCTGGGCTGCGTTAGCAAGGCCGTCAGGAGCAAGTTGAGGAAAGCATTCCTTGCCCTCTGCTCAGCACTGATAAGGGCAGGTCTGGAATGCTGTGTGCAGTGCTGGGCTCCCCAGCTCAGGAGGCTTCTTATCAATGTGAATAAGTACCAGATGGGAGAGTGTAAACAAGATAGCCAGACACTTCTCAGTGGTGTCCAGTGACAGGACAAGAGGCAATGGGCAGAAGCTGAAATACAGGAAATTTCATTTAATCAGAATGGTGGAGTTAAAGATCTTCACGGCAGCAAGGAGGACACACAGCAAGCTCTCTACTAGTGAACCAGTTTGTCGGTTTGCAGTACTGACAAACAAAGAGGGATTGGTGGAGCACATTAGGGTTGTGGGCAGCCTTGGCTGCAGTGGCCACGAGAAGATAGAGTTCAGGATTAGGTGGGCATAAAACGTCAAGGAGGGTTGCAACCTTGAGCTTGGGAGAGCTAACTTTGATCTCAAAAAACTGCTTGGAGCAATCCCTATGGGTTAGGGCTCTAGAGGGTAGGGGGGCTCAAGAGAGCTGGTTATTTTCAAGAATTACTTCCTCCAGGCTCAGGATTGGTGCATCCCTAAGAGCAAGAAATCTAGCAGAGGAAGCAGGAGACCAGCATGGTTGAGCAGGGAGCTCCTGAAAAAGCTCAAGGGGAAGAAGGAAGTTTACAGTACGTGGAAGAAGGGACTGGCCACTTGGGAAGATAAGAACGCTGTCAGAGTATGCAGGGTCAAAACGAGGAAAGCCAAAGCCTCCTTGGAATTAGATCTGGCAAGAGATGTCAAAGTCAACAGGAAGGGGTTCTTCAAGTACATAGGAGGCAAAAGAAAAACTAGAGAGAATGTGGGCCCTCTGTTGAATGAGACGGGTACCACGGTGACAGACGATGCAGAGAAGACAGAGTTACTGAATGCCGCCTTTGCTTCAGTCTGTACTGCTCAGGCCAGCCCTCAGGAGTCCCAGACTCTACAGGTAACTGGGAAGGTCTGGAGCACGGAAGACTCTCTCTTGGTTGGGGAGGATCAAGTCAGAAACCAACTAAGTAAACTGGACATCCCCAAGTCCATGGGTCCTGATGGGATGCACCCACGAGTGCTGAGGGAGCTGGCAGAAGTGGTTGCTTTCCATCATCTTTGAAAGGTCATGGAGAACAGGAGAGGTGCCTGAGGACTGGAGGAAAGCCAATGTCATGCCAGTCTTCCAACAGGGCAAGAAGAAAGACCCAGGAAACTACAGGCCAGTCAGCCTCACCTCCACCCCTAGAAAGATGATGGAACAGCTCATTCTGGGCATCATCTCCAAGCATCTGGAGGAAAAGAAGGTTATCGGGAGTANGACCATGAGCCAGCAATGTGCCCTTGTGGCCAAGAAGGCCAATGGCCTCCTGGGGTGCATCAAGAGGAGTGTGGCCAGCAGGTGGAGGGAGGTCACCCTCCCCCTCTACTCTGCCCTGGTGAGGCCGTATCTGGAGTCCTGTGCCCAGTTCTGGGCTCCCCAGTTCAAGAAGGACAGGGAACTGCTGGAGAGGGTACAGCAAAGGGCTACGAAGATGATTCGATAGCTGGAGCATCTTTCTTATGGGGAAAGGCTGAGGGAGTTGGGTCTTTGTAGGCTGGAGAAGAGAAGGCTGGGGGGGGATTTCATCAATGTCTACAGATACTTAAAGGGAGGGTGCCAGGAGGAGGGGGCCAGTCTTTTTTCAGTGTTGTCCAGTGATAGAGCAAGAAGTAACAGGCACAAACTTGAGTACAGGAAGTTCCATCTGAACATGAGGAGGAACTTCTTTCCTTTGAGGGTGGCAGAGCACTGGAACAGGCTGCCCAGAGAGGTGGTGGAGTCTCTGACTCTGGAGACATTCCAAACCTGCCTGGATGCCATCCTGTGCAACCTGCTGTAGGTGGACCTGCTCTGGCAGGGTGGTTGGACTAGATGGTCTCCAGAGGTCCTTTCCACCCCTTAACATTCTGTGATTCTGTCATTCTGTGATACTCTGGGCTTCAAGAGAGAAGACTTCTGTCTTTTCAGGGATCTGCTTGATGGCATACAGTGGGATAAAGCCCTGGAAAGAAGAGGGGCCTGAGAAAGCTGGCTAATATTCAAGGACCACCTCTGCAAGCTCAGGAGTGATGCACCCCAACAAAGGCAAATTCAGGCAAAAACTCCAGGAGGCTTGCATGGATGAAGAAGGAGCTCCTGGACAATCTCAAACAGAAGAAGGAAGCCTACAGAGGATGGAATCAAGGACAGGCAACCTGGGAGGAATACAGAGAAATTGTCCAAGCAGCCAGGGATCAGGTTAGGAGAGCTAAAGCCCAGACAGGTTTAAATCTATCTGGGGATATCAAGGACAACAAGTTTCTACAGGTAAATCAGTAATAAAAGGAAGACTAGGGAGAATAACAGGAAAGAAACAGGAGACCTGTTTGCAGGGGATATGGAGAAGTCTGAGGCACTCAACTTTTTTGCCTTGGTCGTCACCGGCACATGCTGGTGTCACACTGCATGGCACACTTGACTGGCCACACCAGTCAAGTCACAGAAGGCATAGGCAGGGGAGTGGGAGAATGAGGTACTGCCTACTGTAGGAGAAGATCAGGTTCAAGACCAGCTGACGAATTTGAAGGTGCACAAATCCATGGGACCTGATGAGTTACATCCGTAGGCCCGATCTGAGGGAAATAGCAGATGAAGTTGCTAAGCTGCTGTCATATTTGAGAAGTCGTAGCTGTCTAGTGAAGTTCCCACTAACTGGAAAAGGGGAAGCACAACGCCCATTTTTTAAAAAAACAAAAAGGGAAGACCTGGGGAACAACAGGCCAGTCAGTCTCACCCAACAAGTCCATGGAGCTGGAAACTATGCTAAGGCACATGGAAAAGAAGGAGGTGACTTCGCTGAAGGCAAATTGCCTGACAAATTTGGTGGCCTTCTATGACAGGGTTACAGTGTTGGTGGATTAAGGGAGGAGACACTAACATCATCTACCTGGACTTGTGCAAAGCATTTAACGCTGTCCCACATGACATCCTGGTCTCTAAATTGGACAGACATGGATTTGATGGAGGGACCACTTGATGGATAAGGAACTGGTTGGATGGCCATAATCAAAGAGTCGTGGTCAATGTCTTGATGTCCAAGTGGAGACCAGTGATGAGTGGTGTTCCTCAGGGGTCAATATTGAGACTGGTGCTTTTTTAACATCTTTGTCGAGGACATGGACAGTGCGATTGAGTGCACCCTCAGCAACTTTGCAGAGGACACTGAGCTGTGTGGAACAGTCGACATGCTGGATGGAAAGGGTATCATCTAAAGGGACCTGGACAGGCTTGAGAGGTGGGCCTGTGCAAACATCATGAAGTTCAATGAGGCCAAGCACAAGGTCCTGCACGTGCATCCACGCAATCCCAAACACAAATAGAGGCTGGGCAGAGAATGGATTGAGGGCAGCCCTTAGGAGAAGGACTTGGCGGTGTTGGTGGATGAGAAGCTAAAGATGATTCAACAATGGGTTAGAAAAGCCAGAAAGCCAACTGTATCCTCGGCTGCATCAAAAGAAGCGTGGCCAGCAGGCCAAGGGAGGTGATTCTGCCCCTCTGCTCTGCCCTGGTGAGACCCCACCTGGAGTACTGTGTCCAGCTCTGGAGCTCCCAACATAAGAAGGACATGGACCTGTTGGAAAGAATCCAGAGGAGGGCCACAAAGATGATCAGGCAGAGAGAGTTGGGGTTGCTTAGCCTGGAGAAGAGAAGGGTCCAGAGAGACATTATAGCAGTCTTCCAGTGCTTAAAGTGGGCCTACAGGAAAGATGGGAGGGACTCTTTACCAGGCAGGACAGGAGTAACAGTTTTCAATGGAAAGAGGGTAGATTTAGATCAGGTATTAGGAAGAAATTCTTTACTGTGAGGGTGGTGAGACACCGGAACAGGATGCCTAGAGAGATTGAGAATGTCCCATCCCTGGAAGTGTTCAAGGCCAGGCTGGATGGGGCTTTGAGCAACCAGGTCCAGTGGAAGGTGTCCCTGCCTATAGCAGGGGGTTGGAACTAGGTGATCCAACCATTCTATGATTCTAGGATGAGAAAAATCCCTTTGTTTTATTGTGAGGGTAGTTGACTGCTGGAACTAGTTGCCCAGAGAACTTGTGGAGTCTCTATTCTTGGAGATACTCAAAACCTGGCCTGAGTAACCTGCTCCAGTTGACCTTGTTTTAAGCAGGATGTGGGTGGACTAGGTGATCTCTAGAGGGCCCTTCCAGTGTCAGGAACGCTGTGATTCTGTGAGAATTAAAGGTGCTTTCCTGAACTTCAGGAAAGGAGTTCACTTATTCAATCATTCTTAATTGTAAGAAACTTGGAATAATACTTTTTTTTTTTTTTTAAACTTTCTATAATAATGGAAATGTTCTTTAGTAATCTTGGGAAGTCTTATACCTTGCTTAGAATGTCTGTAGTCAGAGCAGGTCTACAGCTGGTGGAATAGCTTTTTCTGTGGTTATTATTTACGTATATTACAAGATCTTTGAACTACTTCACTGATGTTTTCCATAATCGTGTATCTTCTTCAAGGAGAGAGAATCTAACGGACTTTAATTCTTACTGTCATTGCCAAAACTGTTGATTAGAGAGAACCAGCAATGCTTTGCTCAATTACAACTACATTGAACAGGATTTGATGGAATGAGATCAACAAGTGAGACTAGCATTAATAATTCAAATAGGAGAACAAGCATGAAGAATTTTTGTTTTTCTGTTCTCCTGTAACAAAAAGGAACAATGCTTGACTTCTACTGAGATGAGATTAAGAACAAACAGCATTTCTGCAAGGAAGGACTAGCTGCTGGTTTCCCGGCTAATGTTGTACCAAACAATGTTTAGAATTGCTCAGTAGATCATATAAAATAATACTTTCAGTTGGCCAAGGAGCATATAGAATATCAGGCATATTATTGCTAACCTGAGTCTGACTGTAAGATAGTCTACAAAAAGCTCTGTCTGGGAAGCCTCTGTGCGTACGTGAAAATCTCAAAGAATTTGCATCACTGTCAGCAAAATCAGCTCATCTCAGAGGTTTATGTCTGTCAGAGTATTTGCTTGTATGTCAAACTGCTTTTCCTACTTGGCGTAATATTTTTCTCAATCACCAGTTATTCTTTGTGTGGTGGTGTAACACCTGTAACTCGCCTGACCTACTCAACACTATATTAAACAAAGAAAAGGTACATTGTTTGGGAAAGAACTGCACATTCGGTGGTAGGGTGGCTGTACGATTGATAACTTCTTTCAGTGGGCATGTCTCAGGTGAATTTGGTTGTCAAATGACTAGATGTTTCAATGTAGGCTATTTACCTATCAGCTATTTACATATCAGCTCACATTAATACATTTGCAGGATGCTAAACAACACACTCTTTGTTCTGTTTTTTAGTCAGGCTTTTGTAATTCAGCAGTTATGCACTAAATTAAAAAAATAGCTAGTGGTCTTTAGGGAAAAAAAAAGTGCAAATATTGAAATAATTGTATAACACAGTTTGAATTTAAGGAGCTTTTGACATCGTATTGAGACTTCAATAACTTTTTGAGTGAATGGTACAAATGTTTAAAATACTGCCATCATTTAAACACAGCTAGCACCTTTGGTTGTCATTAAAGCATTCAAATTGTTTTCAGTATACTACTTTTTTTTTTTTAATTAAGATGATGAATTTATATTTTTAACCTTATCTTTCAGTATATAGGAATGATTAAAATAGACATGTGTCAATCTGGTGAAGAGATCCAAATAAAAATAAAGCATTTTTCTTCTGAATGTGCTTTCACAAGCCATACTAGAATGGCTCTAAAAGCCAGTAAGTTTGTATAGCTTTTGCTACAGAAGTTTGTTTCCATACACAGTAACTTCACCCCATTTGCCTTATCGTTCAACTGAAATTCCAATGTTTTGCACAGTTGGACAATACAGAACGCAGGAAGCAACTGTGTCTTTTACAACATGAATATTCCTTCTCTTGCAAGTTAATCAAGAGACATAATCTTCAGATGGCAGTCGCCTACTGCTACTCACAGTAGACTGCCTGTTCAGATTGGCTTCTGATAATACGTTTATTTTCTCAGTTTTTGCCCAGACATGTGCTCCAGGTAGGGATATTTTTCTACCTCTCATAATCAGTCAGGAATTGTACTCAATGTATAAATTCATGCAGAGACACCTGTCAAGTTCTGTGTATGGCTAAAATCTCAGTTCTGACAGCATGAACTGTTTCTTTTCAAAGTAGGTGGTTAACATGAAATCTGAAAACAACAGTATATGTTTTGCCTACATTTACAGTTATTTCAGCACATTTTATTTTGGAATAAAATCACATGGAAATAGGATTTTTGAAATATCTCATGCAATTCAGGTTCACACCTCAGTTTAACTTGAACTGACTTTCAAATACAGACAAATTGGAAAATGTTAACTTTGTAGTGTTTCACAGACAATAGACTTTATTTTAAACTCCAACAAATCCACAGTTCTTCCCAAATGCTAGAAATTGGTTTCGCCCCCTTTCTATCATTATACTAGTCAGGTTTATCAGATAGCATCTCTCTTTTTTGTATATGCTTTAGTTGTTTTTTGTTTTTTTTTTTTAATAAGACTGTTGTGTAGCAGAGGAAAACATTTTACAGAAAACAAACACTTAATCCTGTGAAGTAATCCCTAATCCACCACATCTTTAATCTCAAAAATTATATAAAGTGCATTTAACAAGACTTATTTGTTGCAAAGCATCAGACCAATTATATCCCTACCTAGAAAAATGATTAAAAGATTTTTCTAGCATAAAATTTCTCTAGTAGTAGTAGTTGTTTGTCCCAGATGAAACTTGATCTTGAAATCTTAAAATCCTACCTGTATCGAGATTAACAAATGGACTCTACATGGTCAATGTAAGCAGCTGAAACCCTTTCAGAGTTCATGCCTCTGGATGGCAGTCATCTATAAAAACTGGCATTGCTAAACTGAAACAGCTGGGAGATTCTGGCATCTCCTTTTTATCTGTTTCATGACAAACACATAAAAAAAGTTAGGGTTGTTGTATTTAGCATAGCAGTATCAGTCATAAGAATCATGTTAGCAGCCGTATGAGTGTGTTCTATAGCAAAGTTCCCCTTCTCCCCATAGAATTGCTTAAATCAAAGATGGACTAGCTTTTCTCAGCTGTCAATTCTTTTTAAACTTACTCTGAAATAACATGATGGACTTAGCTGACAACCAATAGCATCTAGGTAGTATTTTTATCTCTGAATCTCCAACCGTATATTAACAAAGGAAGATTATTGCCATCATTTATGGACTGGGAAAATGCACCAAAGTGGGTATGAGAGAGATGAGACAAGAGATTCTGCATCCAATTACCATTTCAGGGCAGCATTTCTTCAGTCAGTTGTGAAATCTGGTATCTGTTTTCCAGACAACACTACTTGGATTGCAGAAGCATTTCTTCTTCGAAAGGTGTTTTTAGAAGGCCCTCCTTTAGGCTGTATAAAATTCTACATATCAGTTTTATAAGTTTATATTAAACTAAGAGTTTTATGATATACTTTTAAAATCAGTATGTGTGAATATGTATGTGTAAGTGAAGGAAAAGATGTTAAAATTCAGCTTTGCACTTTTTTTTTTTTTTTNCTGCTGAGAGATCTGCTCTTTGCTATTTTTCTGGCAGGATGCGCCATTGATGCTGTTCAGGTAGGTTCCTGCTATTTCTGGAGTAAAAAAACATCTTTTTCCTTTGCTGTGAGGTTCATCCTGCTGTGAGTCACAGCATAAAACTCTACATAAAGGCAAGACGTTTTTAAATCTCCAGAATGCCTGCCTGTGCAAGAGAGTTCAAAAGAGTTGGATAAAAATTTTTGGAATTCATTGGGAAGAACTTTCTCTACCTTCCAGCTAGAGCTTGTAGGAGTAGGGCAGGAAGTTTAAATTCATTTAGGACATGAAAGTTTCATTCCTCTAAAGTCAAATAATTTCACATAGTGGAGAAACTGCAGAAATGGGCTTTTCTATTTTACTGCCCGACTCTGGGGCGCAAACACAGTTCCAGTCTACCCATTAGATGAAATTTCCTTTTTTTTTGTGCAATAGTTGAAATACCATCATCGTATACATTGGTTTGGTAAGCTGGACTTCCTAGACTATCATCTTCAGCTGGCTAATATCACCTGGAACTGAAAAAAATGACACCAGCAGTGAGTTTTTGTTTTGGGGATGTTGTTGTGAAGGATTATAATCTGGGTATTGTCACAGCTGAAGTGGTTGCTTTAATTAGCTGTGGCATGCTGAATTTCAGAGAACACTTGTTTTGCCTTAAGTTGGAAAAATAATTAGTTTTGGTCATATGAGTCAACAATATTCTTATCTGAGACACAGAAGAAAATACAAATAATGGTAACTTGCACACTTGAAAATGTAATCATGTGTGTCCTGCTGCATGACAAGATGAGGAGGTCTGGGCATGGCCACCCTTTGCCAGTAGTTGTAGCTCCAGCCTCCTTCATGGCATCAAAATAAACGCTTCCACTGACAATAAAAGGATTAGAACCTTTATAATTGTGAAGTTTGAAAACAGATGGAGTATAACTCAGGGCAAATAAACATTAACATTTTATTTATAACTTTCATTTAAAAGTGGTGTAAAATGGACATTGCAAAATGAATCAAGTTCAGTAGGTACCAATGCTGAAAATTCCTTTTGGTATCTTAAATGTCTTGAAATAATAGAAGCACATCATGATTAACGGTATAATAGAATAATTATAATCTACAGTTAAAAAACCACCACAGGATACTTACTGCAGAGTCAGACCCATTATTTAAGTCACCAAGTGTATTTTCATAGTTTTTTTAATTAAAACGCAGGAGAAAAAAATTGTTTGGAGATCTTACCTGTTTGGAGGCTTTTCAGCACGGTTTCTAACCCTTGCATGCATCAATTCCAACCTCATCAGTCCTTTCTCATTACAGTTAGCAAATGAGACAATTTTACACGATTATTTCATTTTTTCCCAGGACTTGTATGTATGTCAGCTAACCAGCTGTTAAAATCTATTTCAATATTTATCAGTAAACCTCACTTTTTCCACAGAAGAGCCATGGCTTTCAATTTAAGTACTTCTGGCAGAAACATTCTCAGCAAAAATACCTTCTCCATATTCAAAACTAGTCGTTGATTATTCTATTGTGAGTGGAAGTTGTTGCAGACAAAAATCAATCAAATATGCTAAAATGTTATGATGTTAGGAGCCTGGGCACAATACTTTCAAATCATGTATTTTGCCAGTGCATACTTATAGTTCCATAGAAAGCTCTTTCCCCTTTATGTTGGTTTCTTGTGGTTTTTTTCTCCAAAGGTTCCTTCACGAGTCATCAACATTAGCAATTGAATGAGAATTTCTCTGTAGAGCATCTGGATGGTTTGCAACCCGTTTCTCTATTAAGAGACACTCCTTGGTAAGTTTGTCCACATTGGTATTTTCACATGTCTGGCAAACAAGAGTGAATCTTCCATCACAGGTTTTTCATTAATTTGAACAATACTGAAACATAAACAGTTCAGCAATTTGCGGTGCCCCGCCGTGCCTCATGAAACGTATGCAGCGCAGAGCCACACTCCCCTTCGTGCTAGGCAGCTGCAGAGTAGATCTTGCAGACTAGTGCCATCAGAAGTTTAATTCCTGATGTTCCAACATTCGGAACAGAATGCTGACACAGAAAAGCTGTGTCATTTCAGCAATACGACCTTTCACGGGGGGCTGTTCCCAGCCATCTCGGGAACCTTGCCAGCCCAGTCACACGATACGCGTTCTCTCGCACCTTCTTACTACATCTACAAAACTTTTACTCAGGTATTCGTATAAAAGTGAGTGGCTGAAAGGGTCCTTGCTCAGCCATTACAAGCGACGTGGTAACCACATCTCGCACATTTCAGTAGTGTTTATCCATAGCTACCTGATAGATTTTTCCCTCAAGTGGGGTTACTGCAACCTACTTCTGCAGTGCACAAAATCCTGAGCAGAGCGTTTCTGAGGCAGTCTCAAATACGCAGCTTGTAATGCTTATTTCATGTTTTCTCTTCCTTTAGGCAAAACGGCTGCTTCTTTTTCTGCACTTGATTCTTATGCCTGATAGAAAGCAGTTATTCCAGACTGCAATGTGGAAACGCACGTCGTGTTCTTACAGACGGTATCAGGAAGAGCACACACAAGGTGGCAGGGAGCGGGAAATCGGGGAGCAGGACAGAGGAGAGGGGCTGGACTACCAGGAGAGGCGACGCCGTGCTTGGAATGAGGCTCTTGGAAAGCGGTAGAAGAGGGGGAGTCCTGGGAACCCTCGGAGAACTTGATGCGACCTGCTGCTGCCAGGGACCAGGCGAGGGCTGTGGGCCTGGGGGAGCACGGTCGGTCGCCCTCGGCGCAGGGAGCCCGGAGCCTTTGTGGCGGCTGCCCCCGCTTCCGAGGGCGACGCTGGCGCTCGGGGGAGAGAGGGAGCCCTGTGTCAGCGCTTGGGGATCAGAGGAAGCGCCTGGAGCCCTTCCCGCATGGCAGGAGGTGTGCTGCTGCTGTCGGCAGGCGGCGCGGCGTCGGGGAGAGGGGGGCTCTCCTCAGACACCCGATGGGCTGAGGAGCCCCGGGCCCCGCCACAGCGCCGACCTGGGCAGAGGCTGGCACTAGCCGAACCACAAGTGGAAAACCAGCGGCAGGCCGTCGCGGGGAGCTGGTGTCTCCCGGCACCGCCTGCAAGGCTTCTGCTCCACCTGAGGCGCGCCACCCGCCAGGCTGAGGGTGCTTTCAAGGAAGGCCTCTGGACACGCTGGCCCCGCGCCATGCCAGGCCACCTGCAGGGAGCAGCGAGGGGGTGCTCGGGGCGCCCCTCTGCTCACCTGACCTGCAGAAGTTGGCTGCTTGCTGGGGACCCAGATCCAGGGTGTCGCGGAGAGACTGCCAAAGTGCGTCCGACCCCCTGACCGGCACCCGCTGCCATTTTCCCACCTGGGCAACACCTCCCGGGGCAAGCAGGAGAGGATCCATCACCCGGAGTCTCTGAGGGGATAGTCGGGGGTGGGGGGTCGCAGGGGCTCTTCTCAGTCCTGCTCACGAGGGGCACGAGGAAGAGGGGCTGGTGCTGACCATCAACAACTGGGTGCAGAGCTGGGGCCAGCAAAACAGTCTTTTGGTTTCTGCCAACATCCAGTCCTCTTTGTGGATGAATGTCTGCTTGGAGAGATGGGATCCACCGCACTAAGCGGTGGTGGGGTTGTAGTAACTCTCTAAGATTCACATAGTTAAGTAATAATATAATCTCTAGACATCACTTTCGAAAACATGTCAAGCCTAAAAATTAAAAATATTTTCACTACTGGAACATACATTTGTATAGAAACTGTGTGCACACCTCCCCTGGGTAACCTGAAAGCCCTGGCTATTGAATGAATAGCATAGATAGCTGTAGAAAGATTAATTTCTTAAACAAAAATAAGCTACAAAGGCAGCAATATGATGTGAAATACAATATGAAATTCATTTTTTATCAGTTTCCAGTGGCTTTTTTTCTTAGCTTATCATTCTAAAAGCTTCCCCTCCCTGCCAACAGTCATCCATCAATAGTTTCCTTTAGTTTTCATAACTGTAAGCAGAATCAGATGGAATCATGTCACAGAAAATCAAATCAGGTATTTTATTGCTTACTTGTTGAGTAAGAATGTTTTCTGTGTGGAGGAAGTCAAATAGTAAGTGATACTGGTATACCAGATCCATGTATTAGGACACGTAATAGGAAAGACAACTGAACAGTTTGTGTTACTACATTGTGGTGGTTTCCAAGAAACCGTCTGTAAACCTGCATGTACCTCTCCTGTGAAGTTCTGTGCCTAGCTCTTCACTTTCTTTACCACATAACTCTTGTACATCTCGCCACAGCACTCTAAAGACACTCTTGATTTTAACCCTGCTCCTTCACTTAGTCACCCTGCTCTGCTATTGTAACTACGTAGTTTGCATCAGATAAGGACCCCTCTTCAGGAGAGAAGTCAGTGGCTGCTCTAGGTGATGTCATTGCAAGACTGGGTTATTCACAAAAGTACTGCTTTATTCTGAATAACCCAGTCGTACAATGACATCACCTAGAGCAGACCCCGGGGCACTGAGAAGCACAGAGCCAGAAACACAAATAAGACTTTACTAACATATAATAAGAGTACTAAGGTCTACAGAAACTATAGGAGAATAAAATGCTGTTATGGAGAATTTCCTAGGACTTAAAATAAGTCAATTACACACAGCTTTAAAGAGCATTAGTTTATTATCTATTCTCCATGTGTTACTTCAGAAACAGTCTAATTATATACAAAAATTTGGAATGTTGAATAAATGCTGATCCATAAAAACATTTTGTAGTTGTTGACAAGGGAATATTTCTAAACAAACCCAAAATAATCATAAAGGTTTGATTCTGTGTGTTTTTTATTGCTATGCTTGTGTTCATAGAATGCTTTCAAGTATATACACATTTTTTTTTAACTCCAGTCCAAAAAGGAAACTAAAAAATATTTACATAATAAATATGTGGGAGACTTCATCTTTTCATTACATCAGTTGAACTGATTCTTTAATGAACTATTAAGAATAGAGAGAACAGTTTGCATCAACTCATTGCCATGCTGAGTAACTTAGGCTGCTGATGGATTTTATTCTATTCAAAATGTAGTTTAAGATGCATTCAAAATGAAAAGTGTCAACATTTGTCTCTCCTCCTGCTGAATCCTGGCTGGACTAGTTCAGGAGACACCTTTCTCCCACGCTCTGCAAAATAATCTAGTTTGACACCTGTTCACCGTTACACAGAGACACTGAAGGAACACACACATTTCAATCCACTGAAAACTCCAACATTTAGTGAGTAAAATCAGCATAATCCATGTTTTATTAAATGGTTAATTTGCTAATTTACTGAAGACAAGCTTTGGCCAAGTATTTCCACAAGAAGTACTAAACCTCTGGCTACAAATCTCTTACCTTCTGTAGTTCTAACATAGCCAAAAAGGTTTTGGTAGAATTTTCCTGTGATACATAAATCTGAAAATTAAATGACACAACAACATTTAAAACTTCTGTTACTATTAAAGCAAAAATACGATTCAGTATAATTCCTCAGTGATATATTAAAGTGTACTGCAAAATGTATATTAAGTCCATCCAAGATCAGTAAAGAATCAGTTCTGCTTTTTGGACTTTTCCCTTCCCAAAGATACAGGTTATGTAGAGGACCAAGGTAATTTAGGACTTGTCTGTATGCATTCCCTTTAAAAGGCAGTGTGTGATAAAAATAACATGATTAACAGTAATGAACATGTGATGTGAACATTTTGCACTTTCAATAAAAAAATAGAAACTAAACAACAAAACACATCTTAGAAGGGGAACACTGAAGCCTGCCATTATATAGCTATGTTTCTCATTCTTTTCTTTGAAGATTAACAACACACAGAAAATAAGTGAATTTTATCAAAATACAGCACATTTCTAATATATCAAAAAAATCATTTTCTATGTAAATATTACTGAAAATCAACTAAAAAGAATTAAAATATACAAAGAGTTGTTAAAGGGTTTCAATTAAAATTATTAGACCTATACATAGTACAATAAGCAATAGTTAACATCTTTGAAAGAAGTGCAATAATATTGGAGTTCACTTATTTAAAAGTACTGCCTGCTTATTACCGCTACCTATATATAATTCCTCTCTCTTCCAGCTCATTGTCCCAAAACTAAAGGAGGCTGGTGTCTTTGCTAGCTTATTAAAAGCATTTACTTTTATACACATGGGTTGAAAAAAGCAACATATACCTGTCTCAAGCTACCAACTTATAAGTAATTAAAAATGAACTGCAATAACTGAATATTGCTCTAATGACAGGCTAATCACTAGCCCTGATTAAAAACAGTTATTGGTCTTCTATGGCACTTTTCCCTGGTCCATAACAACCGTGTATTAATTATCACTGCAGATTATGCAGTCTCTATTCAATTACAAAGGAGAAAGAGAAAAATAAAGTTAATGTTTCTGGTAAACAAAATTAATAGAAGCGTAATTGAATATTTTATACAGTAATAAGGAACAAAGGCAGCCTGTGGTAAATCACCATTATGTTAATATAGTTAGAAACCCTTTAATGACTCTGAAGTGTCTAGTTCACATTTAATGTCACCTGTAAGAACAGCCCTTTGAGAAAGATCATGACCATTGACGGGTTGTAAGCACAACCTCCCTTTGCTCTCCATCTCACCACAGCAATTCTCATCACTGTTCAAGGTTTCACAAACTTGCTTTGGTTACCTAGCTCCAGGCGTATGGTTTCCTTTTTGAGTAACAAGGCAATGCCAAGGCCAAACAACATCGAGATGTCTTTCATAACCCTCCCTGCATCACTTACTTTGTGTGTATGTGTTTAAATATGTATTACAGGCAACAACCCTAAAAAACTGGCCATTTCAGTTTCATTTTTAAAATCTGCACGGTTAAAATGGAGTACTTTTTATAAAGATAGAAGTATCACCATTCATATAAAATTGGGGACTATGGCAGAGAAAAACCTCTGGGAACATTTCCACAGTACAGCTGAAAAAATTACGTATGCAAGAAAACCCAACTAAACATGAATCACATGTGGCAAATGAATATTCAATGACTATACTAAGTAGAATATCACAAATTTGTAGTTACAGTCTTCCTAAAAAAACACTGTAAGCTTTTATTGCATTTTCTATTGGTAGACGTACACTCCAGAACTAAACACTTTTTCTTCTTTCCCGATTCCAGATTTAGATAGCAGACAGTTGTTTCACCTGACCTTTATTCTGTCCATCCGGCACCACCTTCCATCTACCCATTCATCTATACAATGTGCACATAGCAAAGCCAACATTTTATATCCCCTGTTCATATCCACAGAAGTGGTTTCAGCATAACACATTAATATCTAGTGAATAAAAATAAAGGCAATAAACAGCTACAGGACAGACAGCCCTGCCATCTGTCCATTGGCTACAACTGAGGCTTCACAAAGCCTTGCACAAAGTTTAGTAATGTGTATGAATTATCCAAAAATAAACCTACCATCTGTACAAAAAAACAACACAGGTTTGTTCTTGGAGGAGTGATCCTTACATCGCTATAATGCTTAAAAACAAGTTTATTCACCATATGCATTTCCGAAGTGATTTCCTGTATGTTCTATACAGTGGTTTTTTTCCCCTTTAACCACAAGTTCAGTATTTCCTGTACAAATTTTGATCATAATTCTTTTCAAGTTCCTTTCATGTATAAAAATAGGCAAAATATTCAGTTTCCCGTTAAGTCCTTCAATGAATCCTGCTGGCTTTTCCCCACAATCCACAGTATTTATGAAGAAACTTCTCGAACAATGATGAGTTCCACTGCATTCTGAAAAGTCTTTAGCAAAGAAACTGCTTGTCCATGATCAATATTGATGAAGCTATATCCATTAGCCTAAAAAGAAATATTTAAAATTGAAAATTAGTCTCATATGCCATGTTAGTGAAATATGTCTCACATTTCATGTTAATTTATTTAAGCTGTAAGGTTTAAAATAACCAAATTCTACATGATTGCAGACAATAAACCATTGCAGATTTGCAGATTACATTGTTGACATGAGTTGAACGTGTATGCTACAAGAAATTAAACTACTGTGTTGGTCTTGGAAGAATTTTGCCCCAAAGGTATTGCAGATAACCAAAAGAGAAAACTGAACTTTAAACCATTAACATCAGGCATCTAATTCATCAGCTTTAATATAGCCATGCCAAAAAAAGCAAATGCAGTACAAATGACACATCCCAGTTTAAATATTAGAATATTAGAAATGGCATTTGTGATAAATTGAAACTATTGAGGCATTTAACAAAAAATATTAATGGCACAGGGAGCCATTTTAGGGTGTAAGACCTCCTGAGGTCACCCCCAGCTTGAATTTTCCTATGACTGTAAAAAACATTGTCATTCTTGGGATCGGTCTGGCTTGGCAAACGCAGGCAGGCCTAAGTGGCCTGCAAGAGACAGGGAAAACATGGCTGTGGTTCAGCTTCTCAAGGTGTACTACTGCAAATTCACGTCCAGTCTGGTTGGTAACATAGTGCAGAATGACAGATTCGTCCAGTCTAAACTGTTACTGCTTCCAGCTGCACATCCCACCTTCCTCCCTGAGCCACTGTCCCTTATGGGGCAAGAGAGAGAACCGGTCGTGAGGTTCCACCTTAGCTGTGCCATTTTGGAGTTGTGGGACTGTCATTACATCATCACTGGGATGATCACAGGTATAAAGAATGTGTTGTTACATGTAAAAAATATTCTTAGTTATAAGAAATTAAACACCCTGTAATTGTTTAAGCATGCAAATGCAACTTCTCCTTTAGCTCTTTTTCAAACTATGAATTCCTTGTTAAACAAAAATCAAAACCCAAGTACTGCCCACATGACAAAAGGAAACTTCATGACAAGCGTCACGCAGACAAATGAAATTCCATAAAGACAGGAATAAACCATTAAAACAAAAGTCACCTTTCACACATGTTCCACTCTATAAATAAGCAACAAACATGCTACCAACATTTTCAAAGGTTTAACATGCTTCTTGTTACTGTATGGTGTGTTGGAGGGTTACCCCCATCCCTTAAAGTCATCTACACCAGTAAGAGAACTAGGACCCTTTTGTCCCCAAATGAGGAAGAACAAGTACAAACTTATTTACTGTGCTCAAAACCAAGCTCTCTTTTTAGCTGGAACAACTTGATCTTAGCTTAGTTTCTTTGTCTGCTTTTTCGCTTTATCCTTCACTTGAAGAATTAGGCTGTGTTTTCAGTTTGGCTTTGTTTTAGGAAACTGTTCACACTATGTTGTGGTTTGAGATACTAGTAGTGTTTTTTGTTGGGGACTTTTTTTGTTTGTTTTTTTTTTTTTTTAAGAAAACAAATGCAGCAGAATTGACTATGAACATTCTCAAACCAGTCATGTGGTGAATAATTAATAATTTTTACAAGCTCTGCAACTTTAAGAGGTTCAAATGTCCTGTTAGCCCCTTTCCCTGAGAAAATAAGGCTTATATAATTCGGTTGCCCATTTCCCTGACCCCTTCCCAAATAGCTTATGAGCTCATTAGACAACTTCAAACAAATCTGACACAGGAGAGGTCTGAAAGAGACCGACTTCCTACAGAAAAGAACTGCACAGCTGCAGCCCAGAAGCCACGGCTCCTGAAGCAACCTACTTGTCTCTCCTGCAGCAGCTGGGGGCTACATGCGGTGACCCGCCAGGTGTCACCCAGCCAAGAGGCAGCTTCTGCCAGTGCCTGCACACATCCAGCCCGTCAGCCGAGGGAGAGGCCGGAAAGACTGGCAGGAGCTGCAGGATGGAGGGGGATGTAGCAGCAAGGTGCATCTGGGCAGAGTGGTGGTGAGGGGAAACCGCTGGCATTCAGACCACACGTTACTCAGAATACTGCATGTGAATGACAGCAAAGCCTAACAAAATGCTCGCGTTCCACCTTGAATGACAACATTTGGCCTGGTTTTTTTGTGTTTTGTTTGTTTGTTTGTTTTTGGGTTTTTGTTGTTTTTTGGTTTTTTTTTTTAGAAGCGTGAAAAGCGTTCAGAGTTTCAAAAACAGATCCAACTGATTCAGCATAGCCTAATGCTAGGCGGAAAAAAACTAAAAGCATCATCCCAGGATATAAGAATGCTTCTGGAAAAGATACTAGTAATTGATCTAAAAATTAAACATTCTGCTCTTTAGAAAAGGTGCAAACTAAAAATGAATTGGTATATGACACATTCTAGTTAATTAGATGACCACAGTACCTGAATTATTTTATCTCCAGGCTGCAACAGCTTGGATGCTGGTCCTTCTGGTTGCACTCTGGTTACAAATATACCCTTGAAAAACAGGTGGAAAACATTTTTGACATCTTATTTAATGAATAGTAGGATAGCATGAAAGATACGTAACTCAAAGCATTTTTACAAATTTCCATCCTAAGTAGATGAGAAAGTCTACGGGTCTACTGGCTTTTGTGACTGCCTTCCTTTTCTGATGTTAAATCCTGGAGAATTGCCTTTAAGGAGTACTGAAGAGCAAATTCTGATCTGCCTCTGTTTAATTCGGCAGATGTGTATGTCAAGATGAATTATCAACCATCAGAAATAAGGCTGCAGGCTAAATCCTGTTCTTGTTTAAGAGGCTTCCTAATTGTAAACTCCAAAATTCACTATCTCAAATCTGTTGACTGCTATCTGGAACTGTGCCAGAACCACTCTGCTAGAATAATCCTCTGTTGCCATGTGACCACCATGGTCACCTACCACCTTGGTTCTCCATATTATTTGTCCCCAGTTTTCTCCCCTCCAGTCCTGCAGTTTAGTGATTTGGGGAATATATGTATACTTCCACCCCCACCCCCCGCCCTTTGCTCAACACTAGAAACATTATTAATCGGAATGATTTTAAGATGCATTAGTATAAAATACTCACATCATCTTCAGGTCTGAATGGATTCCCTCTACCACCAACTCCTCCCGATATACTAAATCCAAGTTCTGGATCCTTGTCAATTCTCACTCGAATCTAAGTAGTTACAACCAAAGTTAGATGAACTGGCTGAAAATCTGCATTCAAAGCTACTGTAAGCTTTTATAATCCTTATTACTAAGGAACTCAGATGAACAAAAGCTTTAAAAAAAAAAAAAACTCAAAAAAGCATTATAATACTCAAGAGAGTATTATATCTCATAATATTAATTCAGAACAAGATACCAATACAACAGCACCATATGTCATTGTACATGAGTCTTACTCCAATATCAATTATAGTCATAGTTCAGGTGGGCTTTAAATTCAGAGATATTTTGATATTATGTAAATTAATTTAATGCCCACAGCAAACGTGGACATTCCTAAGAAAGAGCCTGTTCCTTCTATTTGTTTGCTATCTCTAGCTGAATTAAGGAAAAAAAAAAATTGAAAAAAATCAAACCTTCTTTCTAGTTTCATAAGTTCTACGTAGTCAACACTGTCTCCCCTTTCTCTTGCCAGAATAGTTGACTAGAAGACTTGTTTTACACAAGATGTGGACATTCTCATTCTAGCACAGAATGAAAATGTAGTTCTTAGTATTTTCTCAAAGAAAATGAAACATGAAAGAAGGCTGCCACCATGAAAGAGCGATGAAATTGTGTAAGAATTTCTAATCCACATCTGTCTATCATAAATAAAACTGATAATTATCATCAGGCATGCATGAGATGCTCACATTTTTTTTTTATCCTGGCTTTTGATATGGATGCACATTTCTACATTTGCAGGTTTTTGAATCATTCTGGACAGCAATGAATAGATGCAGTCCTCTAAGTTGTACTGCTGCTTCGGGTTGGTTTTTTTTTTTTTTTCAGTTAATAGATAAATAACGAGTTGGTGATCAATAAACGTAGTTGAGAAATAAATTTCTAGCTCAGTAGAAAGATGGAAGTTTCTGGTACATTCTGTTAAAAATCCACCATATTTCTCTCTAAAATGCTCGCATAAAAAGTAAAAAGAGCTCAAAACTAGAAGGGAGCTGTGATTTCAGTAGCAGAATTGCACTGAGATAATACTGTCTTCTGCTGGAGATAAATTCCTGTATGATTCCTATCATCATCTACAGAGAGATGTTAATAAACAAAAACAATCTAACAATTCACTGCCACTGACAGAGAGATGTCACATCATCAAATTAGATTTTGTTCTTACCTCTTGCTTTGCCAACTCGTGGCTTTGTCTGGAAGAACACTGGGATTGGGTATAGGGAGGTTGGTGGGCAACTTTCAACATCAGATAATCAATTAATTGCTCTCTAGATGGATGTCTTGCTACTGATGATTGAGGAGGCAGATGATGGACTTGGCTGTAGTTTGCCTGAGGTCTTTGAGGCTGACACATTTGTCCATTTGTCAAAGGCATCTGAATAAAACATGAATACTCAGTGTCATACATTTGATAAGCAGCAATCCTCAAGTCCTCCTTTATTATTTCAATATTTCTCATACTTGACTGCTTTTAATTTTAGGAATGTTACTAAAACTACTCGTCTGGATCATGTACAATTATACTCCACTTTCTTTACAGTTGTCAGCTCTGACCTACTGAGAACAAATCTGAAAAACCAAAAACTTACTTTGTGTGTTAACCCATTAGAACAGACTAGACAGTCTTTGCTTTTAGCACTTGTTTCACTGAGTTATCCCAACCATTATTTTTCTAGCAGTGCAACTGACAGTACTGACATTTGGTTGATACCATTACAGTTTGCACTTTTATTGCATAAAATTCAGAGATTTTGTAACAATTCCCAGTAGGTCAGACACAAAATAAAAATCCCAAACAGCTAGCAGGCAGAAATGCTCTCCAAGCATCTTTTGGAGACCGCTCCACAAGAAAACCTTGTGAGCAAGTTCACATACAAGCTCAAGATTTTCAATACCAAAACTGTAATAACATTTCCAATAAACGTTACTGGTTTGTTAATACACCTGTCACTGATTTGACAGGTACAATGACGACAAACAGCAGTAAGGTACATGACTGTCAAGACAGACAGTGCATTCAAACCATGTCACTAGGGATGCTGCTGCAGATGACATTTCTTACTGAAGCCTCAGGGTTACTCTTCAGGTCTGCAGCTTTGTGTTGAGATGGGCAGCCTTTTCCCCCCTCACCGATATGCCTCCCTAAGTAGTCACTCATCCCACTGCACAATTCCCACATTCCAAAAATGCTACAGGCTTGAGTTACAGAATTTTTTCTGCCCGCCATCATTATCCCATTAGTTACACAATACAAGGATATTAAAATACTTTCTCTGTCTCAATATTATAAAATAACTGAAGTGTGCAAATTTTAACCTTTAACCATGCTATGTGAATGGACACATCTCAGAATCTATTCTGTTAAGGTGAGTTTTATATCAAAGTGATTCTGAGAAACGATAATATGTGTATATATGTGCATATTTTAGCTTATTTACAGATCAGATGTATTCAATTTACATGATTTTCTACTGCCTTTTCTGAAAACCTAAAGCACGACAGGAGAACTATTTTTTGTTGCACTGACAGAGGTAGAGTTTACATAGGCAACATGTATCAACAGCTACACAAATTCCCAATATCCAACGTCTGCAGAAATGCAACTGAATTTATAAAAAGAAAATAAATTTCTGCATTGTAGTACTTTACGAGCATCCATTTAGTTTCATTGTAGTAAGTCCTGCCTGTATAGATGGTCCCTAGAGATAAATACAGAATGTCTCCTACAAATTCTAGTTTATCATCATAGTTCCATCACAACAGATTTCAAGTTTGTTCTCTAAAAAGTTTCATCAGCTTCAGATTGCTTTCCTGAAATCATCTGCCATATTCCAGTTTCCATTTGCAATTATGTCTTTTGCTGCAAATTTCTTCCTTCAAAGCCCCTGCTGGAGAAAAATCCAGAACTATCCCCCTTCACGTAGTTAACTATTTTGTCTTACAAAAAGAAGATGCTGTTTAATTTATGCCACTTTCAATACCTGGGTATTACATTTTAAAGAAGCCTCGCTTCCAACTGCTATCCCAATATATGTTTCTACTACTACTAAAAAAAAAATATCCTTACAAATAACAATAAATGTATCCTATCCATAGTTTCACGTAGATAATTACCTGCACAGCTGTTTTCTTCATGCTGTCTGGCGGAACATCTTTGAGATTAAGTGTGGCAGATGAGTAATTCTGCTGTCCTGAAATGAATACCTCATCTTGGCATTGGTCTCCTGGAGTAGAAGCCTGGGGATGCTTTAAACAGAATCGCACAGTAAAGACAACAGTCTTCATACAATTCAAACTAAAAAATTCTCATAAGAAGCCCGGAATAGAACATTTCAAGGGCTTTATTGTTCTTTATCTCTTTGATTAACTAGTACATTCTTTATGTAGAAAACCTTACTAGCCAAGACACCACACCCATGAAATACAAAAACTATCAACTACAGAGGTGTCTTTGATCAGCAATAAATTGATAACAAAAGTCAACAAATGCTAAGGACTGCCTATTCAAGGATTCATATGGTTAAAAGAAGTCTTCTGTTGATTTTATCCTGCTCGGTATGGATAACATCACATCATTCAGGATGCTCAAAGTTAAAGGTCATTTCCTTGCATTTTCTTACAAACTAAAATACTAATTGTCTTGAATGCCTACAGTATCTTAAAGGTATATCAGAATTTGTTTAGGGGAGGAAAAAGCATAACAAGATTTTGTTAAAACATTTATGGACCTAGGTTAAATTCAGAATGGTAGCCTCTTGTTTACATACGTACAATGAAACCAGACAGTTTTACATACGTTCAACCATCTATAAAAGCCAATAAAAAAATCTCAACTTCATGACATTAAATTTAAAAGCCTTGCAGTAATTTTACAGTAGATGAAGTGAAGGCAAAGTATTTAATACTACAAAAATACTAAAGCACGTAAATTATGTTCTTTTTATTGAAAGCATTGTCCATATGTAAAAGGATAACTCTAACGATTTAGGGACACCTCTCACAGTTTATTCTTTGCCCCTCTATATATTGCAATAGCCTCCTGTAGGTACTCACTCGAACAACGTGCACACCAGAACCTCTTCCGTCTGCAACACTCAAGGCAACACTACCCTGGCTGCCATGCAGATCCCTAGAGCTGCCATAGTGAAAGCTGCTAACCGCAGCATAATTGGAATTAAAGGACCTAGACAGCATGCTCTGAATAAAGAGGGGACAGATTTAACACAGAGATTAGTGCAGCATGCATAAACCACAAGACATGTTATACATGGACTAATAAAAACATATTCCATTGTCATGCAAGATAAAAACCATGCAAGAACAGTACCACTGTGATGTATACAACACAACTCAGTGACCCTTTTTTACCTTTATTTACTGTAAATCAGCATGCAATCAGCAGTTAACATGCAGAATTACATGTAAATAAAGTCATTCAAATGTTCATGTGTCTGGAAAAGGAACAAAGGTGCACGGCTTATGAAAATTTCTAGGTTTTCATTAAATTTGCAACACATCAAATATGTTGTAGGAAGAGAAGCTGGTGGTCAAGATAAACAGTTGTGGGAAACCATCTCATTTCCAGTTACCATTTTGTCTCATTTCTCACTTGCCTCCCCTCCCTCCCTCCCCCCAATGGTGCTTCGGTTGGACAGAAGCGATGGTGGTTTGGTTTTCAGCTTCATTACCCTGCAAACTTGACCTCTGCAATATTGGCAAGGGTAACAAAAAACAAGTAGTAGACATTAATGTCTCACCACCATAGACATTTGTAGTTGTAAGAACAAAACCAAATAAAAAGACTGCACTAAAGAAGAAAAGGAAAGCCCTCCATGTGCCACCTGACAAATGAAACAAACCGATCTTGAAAAAGTGACAAAGACCCATGAAAAAATACAATTATAGTAAAAGATGTACCACAAAGCATCAAACCCCAGCAAATTCAAAGCTGGTTTTTTAATAAAGTTTCTAAGTTTTCCAAGTTAAAAAGAAAAAAAGAAAAAAGTTCAAAATAAGGATCATTTGACTATGATACTGCAACAACTCTTACATGAATAAATACAGTTCGGTGTTTGTTGACTACATATATTAATCAGGCTGACACTCTTTCATACTAGCTTTATCTTGTGAAACTAAAACTAGTTTAATAATCAAAGTCATATGTCTCTGCATATTCATACTCCTCAGATGCTATGGTAGCATAGTCATTGGAAACTCCCTTGGACAGCAGTATTTACTGACAATATTTGGCTTTTTTCTTGGCCAAGGCTCTTGGGTGACTTCTCAATGACATAGTCAGATTTCTTCATGCTCCTCTTCTACACCTACCCTCTTCTCTAGTCACTGGATTTTTCAAGATTCCAGACAAGTTTCCAGAAGCTTCCCCCCTCTGGGGAAGGGAAGACTGTACTCGACATTCAAGTCTCCCTTAACTAAACATTCAATCTGAGCTTACTGCTTCTCTAAGTTTCAGGCCAAACACCCAGATGAAACTGCCATAGCCACTTTTCCTTAGCTCCTTAGAGCCTCAAAGGAGTCTTCTTACAACTCTTCTCAAAATAGTCTCTATAGTTAGCCAGGTGGCCTTCTTCCCCCACTTGTACAGGCAAGTCCCTGAAGTCTCCTTACAGGAAGCTCCTCTGAGAGGGTCCTGTATCTCCCCATCTTCTGTAAGTGGCAAAGACAGATAAAAATAGAAGGAATGCATAGTGAGACTAGAAAGTTATCTTCCGAAAGTGTCTCTTGCAGACAATCTTACCGTAAAGATTCCTAGATCCACTAGATTCACTCTTCTCTTAGAAGGGCCAAAAAAATGGTCAATAAATAATGACAATATAAATCCAGATTTACATTTACAGTCTAAGATATATCTGCAACTGGAGGTAGAACTTTTATAAATTTGTAGAAGCATGAACTAGTCCATTCAGGAATTAAGATTTCAGTTAATTCAGTTCAGTGAGCTTCAGCCAAGGCGATTACATAGCCTGAGAGCAGTTTTATTCACAGATTTATAAAAATCTCCTTTCTTGGTAGAGACTTTTTCCAAAGTACAAAGAATGACTATGCAATTGATGTAGGGAAGGCATGAGAACTACTGCAAACACCATTTTTTTCTTTCTCTACATTGGGCACAGCATCTAAACAGCATCTCTTGGCGTCCTAAGGAGGAACCCAAAAATACAAACTGTACAGAACAAATACTATTTAAAATTACATGGAGTGGTAAGAAAGTTTTAGTTTAACACAAGAGGTTCCTAGTGACAAATCTAGAAAGTATTTTTCCTCTACATATTTTTAGCTGAGAAGAGAGAAACTGAGGCATTTGGAGTGTGAACAGTATTTTTCTTAATTTTGCTTCTCAATATGAGCATGAAGGTTGTACATTTCCTAGTGAGACTCCTGACGACTGCTGCACCAGAGAAGACACTTTTGGAAATCTGAATATGCAGATGCCATTAAAACCCCTGATTTTAATTCCAATTTATTAAAAATTAAATATGGAATAAATGTATGGTCTAAAATTCAGATTAAATATGCATGCTAATTCCAAGTACCAACTCCATTCTCCACTTGATTTGCTACAGTGTCTTAAGGCATAATGACCTGTAAAATGGTAATTCAAATATCTGAGGCTTGAGAAATCTCATTTCAGTTACTCTAAAGTGATACGCACTAACCAATATACACACCACGTTGCACTGTATTTTTGTAAAAGCTAAGTTCACTAGAAAGCAGTTGTTGAACCATGAACACATATTAAAAGGTTCAATACATCAAGAAAAAATGGCTATGTACAAAGTAAAAAAAAATCAGCAAGTAAATCAGGATTTATAGTCAGAATCAGCCTCTAATGGAATCAGTTTGGATGCAGGCAGCTAGTAGCATAGTTTTGGGGTTTACTTACATTCTTTTTGAAAGCTAGGAGTCAGAACATATTCTCCATTTTGTAGCTTACAAGGGAATCAACATTTTCAGATTTCAAAAGGGTGTCTTTTGGGAATTGAAGTGTCTTAACACATTTCCTTAGGTGCAAAACAATAAATACTGTAATTTATCTAGGAAAATTTCTGTTGGATAATACTGTTGTAATTTTAAGACTTCTGGAGTCTGTCACAACAATCTATGAAATTTTAGTATAAAACAGGAACTAATAAAATTCAATTATCTGCAGGCGACCAGACTTCATATTCTACTTAGCTTGGAATAGCTTTAACTGGTAACTTAACTGCTAAGCCTGTTAGCCTATTTATTTATTTATCAGTACTTAGAGTCAAGTAAAGCCAGCTACAAGTGGACATAAGTTATGCTTTGAGGCTGTATTAAATGTCTAGAAATCCCTTCACTTTTCATTCCCACCTTGGCTATTGAAGATTCTTTAGAACAAATTTGCTCAAGGTATCCTGGAACCCTTGAAATGCTTAAAATTAATGTTTTAAGCCTTTTGGAATAAAAGCACGTAAGAAAAAAAAAACTTTGTTCAAAATCTGATTGAATTCTAGCAAGATACCAGTTTATCCCAAAGAAGAAGACATAAACATTATTTAACTATTCTTCAGTCATAAGAGAGTAAAAAAAAGAGGCAGCAATTTAGGTCTCCGATCCTGCAAAAAATGTATCTTCAGTAAGTGACAGCAATCCTATTGAAGAGGTGTGTATGGATAATTACATATAATTTAAATTCTACTGCCACAAAATGTTTGCAGGTTTGCAGAATTTTGTTGCTTACATTCCAAATGAACAAGATTTATTATTCCTTTTAAAGTGTGATGTATTGATACTGAACTCCACGAAACATCATTCTAACACATTCAGTAGACCATTCAAAATAGAGAAAAAAATAAAACTATAATAAAAATTTAAAGGTAACAACTACTAAATGAATAGCACTCATGTAATTTATCATTGTAAAAATGTTCTTCAGGCCATGATCTTACAAATTTTTAAGCACTTAATCTTATGTATGCACAGACCCACTGAAGTTACTTTCCTTGACATATTGAAGCAAGCTTAACATGGAGAAAATCTCAGGCCATATCAATTAAAATACTTTTGCCTGTTAGGTATGTAGCATAAAAAATGAATTAAAGAAAAACTTTCAAACTTTGATTGAAACTGCAATTCTAATCAATACTGAAATACTTCCTCTTTTTTCTTTTAATAGGGCACTGTACCCTGGCAACTTTGAGACTAAAACCACCTATTCTGATTTCTGAATTGGAAAGTAAGAATCAAACTTTATGATCTTTTCTCTGAAAGCTCTGCCATTTTAAAAACAGATTAAAAAAAATAGAGGACTGAATTCCAGTTGAAATTAGAATTGAGAGCAAACACACACCTGATGAACTCCCAAGAGAGCCACACACACACAACAAAAAAGAAAAAAAAGAAAAAAAGAAAAAAAGAAAAAAGAAAAAAAGAAAAAAAGAAAAAAAGAAAAAAAGAAAAAAGAAAAAAGAAAAAAGAAAAAAGAAAAAAGAAAAAGAAAAAAAGAAAAAAAGAAAAAAAGAAAAAAAGAAAAAAAGAAAAAAGAAAAAAAGAAAAAAAAAAAAAGAAAACACACACATGTAAGGAAAGGTCAGAGACAGGCCCGGTAACTGTTTCTGCCTACCCAGCACATTCAAATGTAATAAATATTTGCAGATAACTGTTGCAGATACTTGTTACTGCAACTTACAGATGAGAAATTCCTCTACCACACAATAAAATGTGTGTGACACTAGTGTTTTTACACAGGCAGTATTTCAGTTTAAATTACTAAATGAAAACTTTCAACAAGATTACTATAGAAGACTACTGTGATGTATCAGGCAGTAAAATTGGCAAGTCACACTCAAAAAGGAAAATATGCTGAAAAATATCACCGCTCTTTAAAACTCACCCGCGCGCTAAATTTATGAGGTTGGGGCAGAAATGACTACATTGCCTTCCAACAGCTTACATAACCACTAGGGAGCAGCTTGACATTTAAATAAGCTCTTCTCTCTACTCCACAATAAAATACGCTTTGCATCAGGGAAGCAAGTTGTTTCTCCAGAAATATATGCAAAATTTCTATTTACAACTGGTCTCATGAACTGTTTTGCCCTTCCTTCAACTAGATGGATAATTTTAGCTGATCTAAAATGTGTATGTCCCCTTACAGCTTTTCAAGGGGTTTACAAATGCTGGTTACTTCGCTGGAACCCATTGGTAATCATTTTTGCTGGACTTAAAACCACCCTGTATCTCTCCTTACACAAAGTAAACTCTTGAACGTGTTTTTTTCCTACCTATATCAGGTAACAAGGGCTAATAAATAAAACAAGAACTAGATTCTCCAATTTGTCCAATGAACAGACACTATTTAGGTGGGTTCACCCCCCTAACCCCTCCAGTTACTAGATTTTATAGAAAAAAAACCCAAAACCAAGTATTTCAGGAGCTTAGCAAAAAGAAAAAAAAAAAAACACAATCCCCTACCCCAAGCCCCACAACAAAACCAACCCCCAAAGCCCCACTATACTCTCTTTCCTAATAAGCACAGGATAGAAATAATAAATGATTAAATTCAATAACCGACTATGAAAAGTCACACCAAAGGTAATACTATTAACCCACACTGTTGTGTATAACCACCGACAAGAAGATATGAATTAAATATTCATTATAAGGCTTAATTTTGTATACCTGTTTCTGTCAGTGTTGTATCTTATGCTTTAAAAAAAGAAATGCCATTTTAAATCCATGAAAGCTCTGTCAAAGCAATTTCCAGTAAATGTTCCTTAAATGAGCTCTGTAATTGAACTTGTTCCTTAAATGAGTTCTGTAATTACTGAAATTTTTTTCAGACTTCAAAACATTTCAGAAATCTGGTTTATAGATTAAGCCCACCCCCTCCCAGCTAATTTTTAATTACAAACAGAAATACTGAAACCATTATTTTAAAAGACCAAAGAAATATCCAGTAAATTCCTATAATTTCCACATTATCATATTTGCCAGCTGCCATTATAGGATCATATCTACATTTTTCACAGTTAAGATTTTTCTTTTTAATTTAGTCATATCCCAGAGCCTATAAAGTACGCAATGATATGCACATTCACTTGAAACACAGAAGTAAGTCTCAGATTGCTAGTTTAAAATGCTTCAAGGCCAGAACAGAAGAAACAGGCAAATACAAAACTGACTTCTGTTAAATTAGATGCCCAGCTAAGATCTCAACAGTAGCTATTCCGTATCACTCCAGTAGGACATAAAAATTAAGGTTTACATACAAAGCATGATAGGAAGCATGGACAGATGAAAAGGGAATCAAGTCAGGCATTCAATTTCATTTCAGTAAAGGTGACTACGCTGCTACAGAACCTGAACAGGTATCACTGGTGTATTAAATACTGCTCCTAACATGTAGACGATATAAGAACGAGCTGTAAACAAACTGCATTAGTAGTGCACATAAGTTTTGTTTGCCTTTGTATTCAGGGATGTATGCCGAGATCTTTGCTTCTCTCTCATTTCATGTAAGATTTGATATACGCATCCACAAGAATGGAAGAAGAGAAAATGCACCTTTTATTAGGGTTGGAACATGGTGAGGTTTGTGACTGCCTTGTGGGACAAAGCATCCCCACATGACAGACAGCACAGTACTGTGAAAGCCTTAAAATATTTTATGTTGAATGTGACTCAGACTGGATCAGAAGGACAGGTGCAGCTGTTGTGCAGGCTTCTTTAAAAAGCAAACCAGCCCATCCCTTTCTATCATCAGAAGTTATGCAACTTAAAACAAACAAAAGCAAAGCCATCCCTCCAAATACTTGGATTTCCAAAGAAAAATTATAGTTAAAAGTAATTTTTCCAACCATCTCCAATTAAATGTCTTTAGCTATCAAGGATATTGAAGTATTTAGCATAGCAATCACAAAATAAACTACGTTCTTTCCAAAGAAATTAAAAAAGAAAATCCATCTAGCTGGCATAATCAAAATGTATTTTGGCTGCTTTACTCATTTCCCCTCCAAGGAAACAGGATAAGGCTAATGACATTCTACCTATTATTTAGTGATGATATTTTAAACTGGTTTAGCTGGACAGCACAGATTACACTCTTCCAGTCTCTACTTTCTTTGAAGATATATAATTGTTCAGCTCTATGTATCAGCTCAAATTCTTGATAACATTTACATTACATAAAGAATCCTGTTCATCATCTCTAGTTATATCAAAACCTCCTATGATTTCCTGAAATGAACAAGATTTTTAAGTGTTCTCATCTCACAGTAATAAATATTCATTCAACAATCTGTCAGACACCCAACTTCAAAAGACAAATGGCTTGGAGGCAAATACATGTTAATTATGGCTTTTGAATTCTTCAGCAACTGAAGCTGTAGACCTATACTTCCAAACAGATTTTACTGATTTTCTTTTCCTTGTTCTTTAAGAAAAGAAACAGGAGGGAAAAGGTAGAACAGAAAGATCAAGAAGAGTAAGGGAATATTTTAGTATAATATGAATACAACGCTACAATAAAAATTGCCTGGCCTAAAAGAGCCGGTCTTGCAGTCCAGCAGGTCAATGTCACATTACTTAATGTATTCTAAAGCAATTGGAGTAAGCTGGCAAGTATGATGTAAAAACAACAGGAATTTTTTTTTTCCCTTCAGGGGTAAAGTTCATTTACAGTCTACCATTTGACTGTTTTTCAGATATGCGTCACAAACACACTTATCCTTTTTAAGGCAGTATCAGAAGGACATTTGCACTGGTAATCAAAAGCAGTTCAAAACACAGAGTATTTAACTTATTTCATACCCAGAGAACAGAAAGATAGAGAAGCTTTAAAATTATTATTTTTACCTTTTCTAGCTTTTTAGCCTCAATATGTCGCAGCACCTGTTCCCTCCAGTCATGAGGGACTTTAGTTTTTCCTGGAGGGTCTAACAAAGAGTGCTCAGAGTTAACTCTGGAGTTTGATCTCTTTGAAGGGCTAGTCCGTGAGTAATTGAAGTCGCTAACTGACATAGTTCTTTCCGGTATTTCATTCACCGACGGCCGAGCACTCTGTGGCCGGGGAACATTTGGACCATCAATGCTATAGGTCCTGGCAGAAAGAGGTCTCTGTTGTCCAGACATTAGAGGCGGCGCTCTACCCATTGAATGCAAATCTCTGTACGTTAAATAGTCCCCTTCAGGAACCTGGGTCCGCCTCGAAGGTCCAGTATCCCCAACATTTATAGAAGCTGTAGAAGACACACTGCTCTGCCTTTGAAGAGTGTGTCTGGTTGCTCCTTGGAGCAGTCTATCGTTCAGTGGAACAGCCCACATATCCTTATGTCTCCCAGCCATCCGCTGATGAGTGTTATACACAGTGCTGGCTCGGACATTGTTATGATTCGAGAAATTCATATTGGCGGAATGCTTCAGGTAGCTGGGGGCTTCTGTACTGTCAGACCGAAGCAGACGTGAAGGAGGTAAGCTGCCTTGTTCTACTTGGGTGTTCTGTTTCTGGAGCCACAAGGTGTCTTTCGCTGTTGCGCTGCTGCTGTACTGAATATTATACTGGGGAGCGCACAACATCTGTGCAGCACTTGTCACTGATCCTCTCACTACATTAGCACCTTCAGGATTGTGATTGGAGTCAAACTTGTACAGGGTTTTTGAAGAAGATACTAAATCAGATGACGACGATGACCCAGGAAAGACCTGCAAAGGCTGATCACACAGAAGAGTAGCAGATTTACTTCGGACTATGTTTTTTCCATCTGCACTATCAGATGCTGATTTCGCCACCGAGTTTGACTGTTGAGAGGCATTCTCATTGACAATATCATAGATTTTCAGACCACCAGTGTCCATACTGGTGATGCTGTGAGATTTCATCACCGGACCGCTTCTCTGTGGGGACAAATCTTCAGTGCTCCTTGAAACAGACAGTTCAGTAGAATCGCCATCAACTGTAGTGCTTCTTGATAGTTTGTCTTTACTGGGAGACTGTACTGCTTCCTCAGGATGTCCATTTACTTTATTTATAGGATATTTATTTCCATTTTCTAAGTGCTCACTTTCTTCTTTCACATTATTATTCAAAAAGCCCTTTACTGAAACTACTTCCTGTGTTTGTAACCTTTCTACAGGATCTGGAATTGCCTCTTCACTAACCAGTTTATTGATATTCATGTTTATTTGGTCTAAATCCTCCATAGGAGTGCTCAGATCAACACCTTTTCCTACCAGGCCTAATCTTTCTTCAATGCTTAATTCATATTCAGACAAATTTGTAACCTTCTCTGGCACATTTATTTTTTCTTCTACTGTAATGCTCAATTCACCTCCATTTTGCAAAAGATTATTCAAATTTTCATCTTCTCGTCTGGAAAAAAAGATTGCTTTTAGAAGAAGTTCTAAAATAAATCAACATATTCCTTTAAGAACTGTTTTATAAAAAATAATCATTAACATGCAACACAGACATACTGTGCACACAAAATGGGACAAAGACCAACATACAATCAGATTTATGATTTGCTATCTTACCATTACAGATATATATTATATAGAGGGCTAATTTTGGCAATGTTTGTGTCATCTGATTTTATAAGTTTCTTTGAATTCAGTAGGAATTATTACAGACAATTTAAAAGTGTCAACAAAGTGGTAACAATTCAATTATTATTTTTTTATATAATACTCGAAAGTTCCATGACAATTTTGGACAAATGTCTTGTTTCTATTGGCAATCTTTTAAAAAAAGAACACCTTCTAGCTAAAAACTCAAAAAGAGTAGTAACCTGTACGTCCATTCTTTATGAGTTTCTAAAAGCCTTTTGTAGTTATGTTAATAACCAAACTGATCTTCTAAATTATGCAAATAAAAACATAAAGATTTTTAAATGGTGTATTGAAGTATTTTGCAGGGATAACAAATTACCAGGATGAAATTATTATACCCTATTATTAAAACAGATGAGAACAATGTCTTGTATACCAAAACTAGCCTCTGTATTTTATTGTTGGTTTGTTTTTGTTAAGAGAACTATTCCGTTATTTAACCTTATTTTAAAACATTAAAATTTAAATTATTTCATGAATGACAAATTAATGAATTAAAGGAACAGACACGTAATATGAAAGATTAAGTAACATTTTGCTATTATATTTGCTTAGTGGTATACAGTATCTTACAAACCTGATCTTGGGTAAAACAGCAGCATGTGTTTCTTTGTCTGGAGAACAGAGAGAAATATCTTGGCTGCTATCAGTATTTAAGGAAACAGAATCTGACATTCGAGAAGGAGAGGAACAGTTGCTGTTATTTTGATTGCTATTGTGGGTAGCTTCATCTGATAAGGAATCAGCATCTTTTGAATTATCTGAAATAAAAATTTGCCAATTAGGTACAGACACATCTGTTTAATAGTTACTTGATGTGTATATGTTACTGTATTTAGAAATTGTCTCTTGTTCTACAGTGTATCTTACTACTGGAAACTAAAATGTAAGCTAACACCTTTGCAAATTTGCAAACTTACAAAAGACTGTTGGCAATAGTTCCTATCTTTACAAATTTGTCACAATGTAAACAGCCCTCAGCTGTTGATGAAAATTTAACTTGTTGCTTTATTCCAAGCTTCCTTGGCCTAAGCTAGTGCTACGTTATGTAATATTTCCCCAAAATACCTATCAAGTCATGTTTCTGTTTCTGCAATTTCAAGGTTTTGAATCACATGAGTCTGTTAGCCCCTACGAAAATGAAGTAGACTGTTTCACATGCACAATTTTGAAAGCGCACATAGTTTCTGATTTTGAATATTAAATCATTGTTAAATAGCTATTTATTACATCCAGCCCTCTGGAAAGACCGAGATCACTGGATAAGCTCTGTATAGTTCCATAAATGTAAAAAAACCAGAAAGAAGAATGTTCTTCTGCAGAGTTGGAATCCAATGCATTCCCATGGTTTGCAGATCACTTAGGACAACATTTTCAGAGTAAATTACACCTGCACACATTGATTCTTGCATGATGTACACATAATTACATACTATATCCATACAAAAATTATTTATCTGCGGGACTTCAAGACAGTCAAGATTTTGATACAAGCATACAAAAACATACATTTAATTTTTTGCCTCAAAACACAGTTACAGATGCCAAGAGCATAATTTTGTGAAACTAATGTCTAGAAAGAAGTTTTGACTTTGTACTTTAGTCAGGCATAAAAACCCAAAGACAGTATTGATAAACATCAATCTTTTCACCCACATGTGATACTCAGCAGACTTTTCTGGCTACCTCTGTGTGGTTTTCCTTCATTCCCACCAAGTATCACCCTTTTACATCTAACAGCCAGAAAAGCCTTTTGTCCTGGAAAGTACTGGACTAGGATATCATATGAAGCAAAATGCAATTTGCTCATCAACTTTTAAATTATGTTTTCTCTGAATCCTAGGTCATTCCTTACTCTTAAGGAAATGGTTACCCAGATCAAAATTATCTTTCAGAGAATGTAAAACTTAGGTAACAAAAATAATGTTCTGAAGTTTCCTGTTAGAGGAAAGAAGAAAAATAAAAGAGTAAAGTAACTCTGGAGAAAGAGTTCCCACAAGAGAAGTTTAGTCTTAAACCTTAGAAAGAGAGCACAGCTTCTCTAAGAAATTTCAGCAAGTGATATTGCTGCCTACAGCACCAATAATCAACAAAATCCAGGGAGGGGAGAAATGTGGAATATTTCCCAGGTAAATACCACTTTCTGCAATTCTTAAGAGTTATCAAGAGAATGTTCAAGCTAACAGTCCCCCAAAACACACACACACCTCATTTCTCCCTCTGCTTTTAAACTGATGACAAGAATCAAGAAAATTAGCATGTCCACACAGCTTTCTCTACCACACACTGAAGTATAAGAAATTGCAGATTTTTTTTTTTTCCTGTTTTCATTGCTTAATCAGAGAATTGATCCTCTTTTCTTTAATCTACTTGGAAAAACTAGCCATTTTGAGTGGAGAAATTATCAAAATCACATAACATTTTTATCGCTCTTTATGGCATCTAACCTTTTTTGTTACTGCTAAGAGCTACCACTCTTGGTTGGTTTATGGAGGTTTCTATCAGTGGTGGTCGCATTTCTGCCATTTTCATCTCTTCATCAGAAGAGAGTTCTTCTGACTCCTGCGAGAAAAAAAAAAACAGGCTTATGCTGTGCATTTTAAACAACTGCTTAAAGGTTAAGTAAATGCTATCTAAACTGTCACGCACTGAACAATAAAGGGGAAAAAATAAACAAGCAACACAACATAGCCCTAACATAACAACCGTGTAGTGCATGTCAACTTAATTTAGTAATATTTGCCACTGAATTATCTTCAAGAAGCAGCACATGCAGACTTGCATTGACACTGATGAACTCCATGGGTACAACACTCAAACCAGTAACTTCAGCTTCAAAAACCTACTTGGAGCAAGCAGATGCAGCCTCTGTTCCAGCATTGGAGACAACCTCCAGTTGAGTTCAAGTCAGAAAGTTATCACTGAACCAACAAATAACCCAGACTGGCTATCTGGGTATTGGTTTTTCAGAAAAGAGCTCAAACTGAAACAGCTATAGAGTAGCATGACCAAGACAATCTTAGAAGCAGAGAACTATCCTGTGAGAAAAGACTGAATGAGCTTAGCTTGTCTAGTCTAGCAAAAAAAGAGCAAGTGTAGTTTGGGTTTATATTTTTAATTTACACTGGAGGTAAATTCCAAAAGGAAGAGAAGTTATTTAACTTCAAGAACAATGGCAGAGGAATAAAGTGACGCTGAATACACTTAAGCTAGAAATCACTAGTTTCTAACCATAAGATGGAGCTCAGTGCACTTACGAAAGAGATTAACTGACAAAGCAGCTGCAAGAGCAGCCATGCGACTGATTCAGTATCCTACTGCCAGCCCTACATTACCACCATCTTCAAAACCCAATTGTTCCCAGTAATATTTTGAAGGAAAAAAATCCCTTCCTTCCCCAAAGTCAAATTTTATTTCTAGTAAATGTGCTTCCTATTACAAATGCTACAAAATCCATGTTGCAGATTGTAAAAAATAGCCTGTCAATGTTCACTAACTTTTAATATGTGGAACCTACTGGAGCACCACCTTCCCCACAATACTAACTACCTGGCCAGTTCTTTGGGACTGCAGGGAGAACAAACCTGACTGAGATGTAATAAACATGCTACTACAGTCTTCATTACAAATAAAAATCCATCTGTTTTTCTCTGTGATTGGAACAACCTCTTCACTGACTCAACCACATTGCCTTTCCTTTTGGGTGTGACATACCACAAGTCTAGTCAACGTTGAAATTAAAAACTTACAGGCATGCAGAGTTTAGGTACCTGGATGCAACTGTAACGGAGTTACCAGCAGGGTTATTACATGGAAGTAAGAAATTCACTATCCCTGACCGACTACACACTGCTGCCTCATTTACTTACTAGCATACAGCCAGCTACAAAGAATTGCTGTCACTATCGTTACACAGCTACTATGATTGTCTGAAATTATGTTTTTAAACTAAAGAACAATGTCAAAACCAGTATTTTCAGAAAGCATGTAGAAGCCGGAACATGCTAGTGGGGAAATAGCCAGCAACAGCCACAACCGCTTGTCACAAAGTCTCTTCAGCAAAAGTATGATATATTCATGTTCCACTACTTACACAACACAGGCAAAAATAATCTGCTTGTGAAGCTACGAAAAAAGCATTTTACAGGTTGTGACTGGCAACTGATTAAGTGACAAGTACCAAAATTTGTCACAAGCCTTAAACATTCTAAATAAATGAATACATGGTATTTGTCAGAGATGTACAAAGAGTTTTAAAAGTTTAAAATCTCAGGCTCTTTAAAAGAGTTAAATACAATCCAAGTCATATTCATGACAGCTCTCTAATAAACTCAGAGGAATATATATTTTTAACACCATCTTTCACTTTTCATTTGAAAACACTATGCATAGTCACTTGTATATCCAAGTTTTTGATTGATCCCACTAATCAGATAGTTCATAATTTCAGTGACAATTAAGATTGACTATTTAATGATGAGCTAACAATCAAGCAAAACCTGGAAAATTCTATCCAAGTCTCTTCACAGTTTGCTACTTAGGTCAACTTTTAATCAAGTTTGCTTTATTTTTCTTTATATGCATGTATCTTTCATTATGAACTTTCTATTAGCTATTTCAATTTTTACTTAATATAATCTGAAGTAAGAAAAATATTGCATTACAAACCATCTGTATTTACAGCACTTATGAATGGCAATTTTCTGCTATTGTCAAAATAAATTTTCATCTCCCAGAGTAACAAATTCAGTACAACACCAGCACAATTCTTTGACTGCTATGACGTTCACTGCAATGCCATACCTCAAGCGTGTCTTCATGGTTGACAATTGTTTTCGTGTTCTGCAAGGTTTTAACAAGTGCAGCCATCTGTGAATTTGCGGTGCTATGCTCAGCTTCTGGTTCAGTAGGCTTCTGCACAGAGCTTCCTGCTGAATATGGCTTTCTCTCATCTGCTTTGTTCTTTATTGAAGCAATTTCTGAAGTCTACAGGAATAAAAACATTAGCAGAGAAAACATCCTGAAAGGTTTTCAACAACATATGATATTTAGAGTTAACATTATATATTTTGGGAAACTATGGAATGGAAAGTCTGAGCTTTGAAATAATAAAGCATGAAATGCACCAGGTATGAAACACAGAGAACTCTGTAGATTACAGCGGTACAGTCCCTACCCTTTGACAGTTTGATTCTCTGCCTTATTGGGGTTAACTTGTGCCATTACATTTCCAGTTAACTAAAAAAAGGCCAATAATATCTACAATGAGACATGTCAGCACTAAACAGTAGTCCCATCACCTATCATGCTACATCAGCCTGTTAGAGACTCCTGACTCCTGTGCCAACGTGGTATGACTGCCCTCCCAAATTATCATGTAAAATCTCCAGTCATGAGGGCAGCAGTAAAATGTTTACAGATTACCCTGAATTTCATTGTTACGTCTGGTGGATAAAAGAGGACCACAAGATGACAACGATGCCATCCTCCAGAAACTGAAGAAGTCAGCTCCTTAAACACAGACACAGTTTGTATTTGCCTGAGAATCAGGTCACTTTCCTTGTTCTTTATGTCACAGGAAATTTGTTACTGCAAACCAGATGTTTACTATAGACTTCTTTAGATGGTGAAAAGGTAAATTCTGTTCTTCAATCTGATAATTTTTCTGCTGAAGTATTAGTAGGGAGGGAGAAGAGAATTAAAAGGAATCAGTGACACTCTAGACCTTTGGAAGTTCTTGCAAAGTCAGAAGAGACTATTATCTCTAACCTTTACCCCTACATCTTTTACAGAAACTGTCTGGCCTTCTCGTTTTGACTCCTTGGCAATATCTTCAGTAGACTCTTCATCCTTTAGCCTATGTACAATTGTCTGGACTGTTTTGACCATATTTTTCAGTTCATCAGGATATGGAGTTGGATATCTCTTCAGGTTGCCTTCCTGTGTAATAAGCAGCAAAATGTATTTAATTAAATGCCATAGTTAAAACATCAACTTTAAAACCGACAATGAATTAGGACTAATCACTGAACAATCTAGGATCTCCACCCTTGTTGTTCAAGCCTACCTGCATTGATGCGGACTTAAGTTTATAAAATCCAGTAAGATTATGAATCACTTCCCCCCACCCCCCCAAATGTGTCCACTGATTACAGGCAGGAAGAATTATGGCAAGTGTAATTTATTTAAACAAAAATCAGGATTAATCAGTGTCTCCCCACTATCTCTCTCCATAGAGCCACCAGTCAGGTAGTGTCCTAGTTATGCCCTACACTGCTTTACATCAGCTGAGAGTTCTTCCCTTGTGCTCCACTTTAAATGATCTGGAAAAAAAACCCCAACCAACCAAAAACGAACCACCGTCCTGCTCCCCAAAACCATGGCGTTTCATCCTGTTAAGATACTCTTAACTAATAACTGAAGACTTGATTTCTTCAACAGAGCAAAATCCACGGCCAAAGTAAGGAACAGGATGCAATTGAGGGATGGGGATAAAAGAGAGGGAAGCACGTATTCAAAAATAAATACAATACTAACCCGAGGTGGTGCCTCTCTCTCATCTTTGTCTTCATCACACTCAAATGCCACCTGAGCACGCTGTTTCCGCTGTTCCTCCCAGAGAGATGGATTGAAACTTTCATTATCAGATATGAACATAACTAAAAAGAAAAAAAAAAAAGAGAGACTCTCATAAGAATAGGATACATTATATGAAATAAAAATCTTCTTTTTCTTTCTTGGATGGGATTGGTGTGCTTCTGTATGCATTCTTAAAAGACAAGAGACTAGCAGCACCATTAATTGAAGAGCAGCTGCGCTGCCACCAGTTTATGAACTTAACTTTATTTTCGTAATAGTAAAATCCTTATCTGTAAAGTAAAAAACTTCATACACAGAGCTGTACACTACTCTTAATATTTATACTTGAAAATTTTCAACAGAACTCTCTGCTGCAAAGTATTTTGTATATATTGTATACATGTATAAGTATGAAAATATTTACTTCTGTGTATTATATATAAATATAAATTATACTGAAATATTTATATAGCCTGACTTCAGTGAGTTGGCCTCATTAAGCGCTAAGAGCATTCACCTGATTTCATTTAATCAAAAATTAAAAATGAAGAATAAGTATGAGTTAGTGACAAAAACCTGCATTATTACTAAGTATGAAGAAAACCTGAAGCATCTTAAGGTTAAAAAACCACAACCTTAAGGTAAACACATGACTCTGCAGAAGTTACACAAATGACAGGAGCTTTACAAAGTATTTCTTGCTTAATTTTACAAGAGGCAAAAAAAATCTTTGGGTACCCACAGTCTCATTCTAGCATGTCTCCATGCCTTGTGTTACGTCAGCCAGGTTCTATTTTAGCATGCCAAATAATCTAATAAATCTGCCACCACCCCAGCAAATGTATATCCTTCCCTAGCAATGCCAAGACTGTTCATATTAACTACTTCTTTACCTGAAATAGAAAAATACTTCATTATAGGGCTCAACAAATGCATTGGAATATTTGTTACCCTGTGTTTATTGGGTAAACTTACAATTTTAACACATCTGAAAATACTCTAATAGATTTCACTATCGTTGAAACTGTTCCTGACCAAAAAAAGAGCTTGATAAAGAATTTTTAAAAATTTTAACACTATCTATTCAACTTCAAAGCTTCCATCTGGAATGACCACCGCAGAAGCAGATACTCTGTCAACTGAAGCCAAACAAGCGTCCCTTTCCTTGTCTACAGAAAGAAACCCCAGCACCTGGTTAAGAAAAAAAGTTCAAATGGAGAGAATGCTTTTAGGAATGATCTAGAACTACTCTGAATCTCCAAACGATTTAGTAATTCTCATATTCTATCGGAGGTATTGCAGATGCATTATCTGCATCAGAAGGCACTAAAAGTGATGCATAATTTACTGGTTTTGATGATATTTTTGATTACTCCTCTCTCAGCATACTAGACACTTGCGCCATGGAACAGCAAATGTTGCCACTTGTCAGTTTTCAATTATTTCCATTGATATGTGCCCCCCTCCATTTCTGTTAAAGCAGCAGAAACTTTTTCACACAAGCACAAGCTGCAGGATAAAGAAAGTGGAGAAATAAAGAGATTTAAGTCTCTTTCCCTAACTCCTGATGGAGTTACTCATGCAATGTTACTTATTTGCCTAACTACTTCACAAGTGTGCAGAAATAACTTTCTGGCAATGTCTTATTATTTCAGGCCTAAACTTTCATAAAACAGTTCAAACTAAATGTGAGCAACATGCTTTTTTCTGGACGTTTGTTTTTTTTTCCTTTCTTTTAAAACAAAACACAGAATGCTATGTACTTTTCAAAAAAATATGTACTCAGTAATGGAGGAAACATTTTGTCTCACATTTTGTTAAAATAGTCAGTCTGAAGCTAAGGAGAATTTCACCCCAAACCATTAAGTTCTGCCGGAATTAAATAGGGTGTCACACTGGGAACTGGCAACCATTGCAGAAAGTGATCCTGACAGTCCATTCCTCACCTTGCTCACTGAAACAGTTTCACCTCGAATTTACCAATATGTAGATCGCATTAAGTTACTGTTCTCATTCTTCAGACGTAACTCTTCATCACCGAGGAGTTTACTTCAAACTTGTATTTAAGTATTAGCTAGTGAAAATCATATTAGCTGGACAGTCTTCCCATTATTATTTTCAAAACTGAGCATTCTGACAGGTTATTTCAGAAATTCTTACCATCCTCAGTCCTTGGTTGCTGGGGGAACATGTAATTAGTAAGCACTGTTTTCTGTGTGTCAGGGTCAACTTCTTTTTGAAGAGGGATAAGTGGTTTAGACTAGGAAGCAAATGAAAGAAGGATGTCTTATGAGAACATATATAAAAACTAAATATGATCTACATATCACAGAGCATGCCTGGCCCTTTATTTTGAAGACTACTCTTGTCTTGTATTAAACCATTTTCCCTCCGAATTATTTTCACAAAATGAAGGTATTAACGTGTCTGTCTTTGATTGATGACTGGCTTTGACCGAGAACTGAAATTCAGTAATAGCTTTAAGAGAAAAGCAAACACTGTATATTCAAAATATAACCCAGTTTCTTACTAGAAAACTAGGATTTTATCATCACAAAGCAGGCCAATTTGGAATACACAGACATATTTGGCCATTTAAAGCTGCAGACAAGCATGTAAGGAGAAAAATTTTGTACTTGGTTTTTCATCTTGACACCAGATTGAATATTCCCCACCCCTTACAAAAAAGGGCAGGGGATTTTTTGAACTACTGTATTAGTAAAAGGGCTTTCATTATACTACATCTGAGGCTCGTGGATTTTTGGCAGCCCTGTGACATTCAGGAAATCAGCAATACAGAGGGCTTCAATACATCACAAAAATACAAGCCGTGAGCGCATGAGTTAACTGCTTAATATCTTGAGACCTGGACAGTCACAGCGTTCAAAGGCGTGACAAGAAACCTAGCTCAAAAAAAGGCATGCTAAGTTTCCCCAATGGTATAGCTGTAGAAGAAACAGCATGCTAGATGTTTAAGTACTGGCTTTTCAAGCACTACCTCTCCTCTGTAAACAAGCCTGAATTAACAAAAAACCCAACGTCTGTTAAATGGAATTTCCTAACTGCACAGAACTTTGCTAAAAGTATCAAAGTCTCCAAAGACAGGTAGGCTGAATGATGTTTATTTCAGGAGAACCAAGAGTATCAGTTCTCATTATTTAACAGAAGGCTCTGTACTTCTCAATTCCATTAGAAATAAAGTAAACAATCATTTATTTTTAATTTCAAAGAAGTTCACCTGATTGTCTGATAGCCACATAGCAGTAAGCTGATTCAGTTTTGTAAAGGTAAATGGCAAATTCTTCAGTCTGTAAATTACAACAAGAATTCGTAAGTACATTTATCAATACTGTTAAGACGCAAGCCTGCATTAGCCTGTAACAATGTTTTAAAAGGGCATTTGCAGATATAGTTAAATTAATAATTATTGACAGTTGAAAGGCAACAGCATTTAATTTAGGTTCAAAGCTATACCTGGAATTCAAAGAAGCAAACAAAAACCCACACTTCCAGACAGTTTAGCAAGCAGCTTAAAAAAAACGGCAATGGAAGTTTAATTTAACTCTGTTCAGTGACTCGAATACAATTTTGAAGACAATTAACCTGAATTAATCAATCTGAATCCTCAGTAGTTTATTTTTCAATATACATGCACATCAATTAAGAAAAAAGCGCTACACCTGAAAATTGTTGTTTTTTCCAAGATACATCTGTGGGAAAGGGGCTGCCTGGATAAAGGAAGCTCTGGCATTAATGGATAAATCAAGCTACAGATGGAGTACAGAGAAGCTGAATTGGCAGAACAAGAGGGAGAGCTCAGCTAGACTTACCTCTCCCAATATATTTCAATTCTACCAATTGGCAATTCCCAAAAGATAAATGTTTTGTCAGTTTTCAATGACCAGCTTTAATAAAAACAACTCTCTTTTCTGCCTTCTCCAGCATACTCTAGTGTTTTACACTATACTGTGATACTGTTTTGTGTCCTTCGTATGCAATAAAGCAAGCTATTAACTTTTCAGTAAGAATCAAAAGCCTTATTAAAATAACCGAATTAATTCCTCAGAAAAATACATGCTGACAATCATGAATGTATTGAAGCTCTGCTTCGATGCACGTGCCATGTGCCAAGTCATTAAAATAAAGACAGCTTAATACAACAGAACAGCAAGATCCAGAATACAACAATAATACATTAAAGACACGCATCTGTCAGCTTCTAAGCTGCTGCTGAGATAAGGAAGGCAGCATAGTATATTCATCAGAACACCACCTCTACATTATTGTTGTATTTTATACAACTTCTACTTGAATAAATGCATTCACAAACCTATTGTCGCTCAGATTGATGACTTTTAATTTCTGCATATCGCCCATTTCTTCAGGGAGAAATTCAAGCTTATTAGAATGCAGAAACAACACTGTTGCATGCTTCCAGTTTCCAATCTGAAAGAAACTCCGAAGAATTAATTCATCTTCACAAGTCTGAATATATAAATTTTTACCGTTTTAAAACAATTTATATTACAGCTATTTTTACCTGTAAAGTATAATTACTCTTACATACTAAACCTTCTTTTTGTTGCCATGCACTAGCAACAAAAAAAATTCAGAATTTCATTATTTGAAAACTTCTATATTTGTATACATCCTCCTTTAAAAACATACAGAAAGAAAATCTACTCAAGAATTATTATCTTGTTATCCAAAAGTTGTACAGACTATATAGTTTAAAATACGTTAAAAATTCATTTTAGTTCTGAAATTAAATGCATACCTCTGATGGCAGCTGTGTTAAAAAGTTATGATCTGCAGCAAATGTCCTTATATTAGAAAGCTGCCCAACAGATGAAGGCAATGTTTCAATCTCATTAAAACTACAGTCCAGTTCTTCTACTGATATTAACCTGAAAAAAAAAAATTACTCCTCTATAAAGGTTAATTTCTCCAACATTAATTGAATAATTTAAGTTTAAATAAAGTTAATACCACTATTAATTATAAATCTCAAATTTAATTCAAAATAAAACTGTGCAACCAAAGGGAATTCAAATGCAAGAAAAATCCTTTACTAATTGCCTAAATGGTGTTTTGGGCTTTTTTTTGTTTGTTGGTTGATGGCTGGGGTTTTGGTTGGTTGATTGCTTTTTTATTTAATCTCCTTTATACTGTCCTCATAAGATAGCATTTAGTGAAAACAAGGGAGTCAGCAACATCAAATGTTTATATACAGTACAGGAAAACGTGCTACTGCAAGGCACTGAAAACATTCAGAAGGCAATAGATCATAGGCAAACAGAAGCTGATTGCAGTTTATGGACAAGAAAAGAGTTCCATGAGTTAGAAACAGGAACCTAAGAATCTGGCAGTGAAGAACTATTTTGTAAATTCTGACAATAAAAGATAATCTACATTAATTATAATAGAAGAAAAGAAATTGGAACAAATACCCTTCATTTCTATAGCACTTATTTCTGAACCAATTATTTTTGCCATCATTAGCGGTTTTTAAATTAAATTGCTGAACATGTAATTATACATTAAAATAACCTGCCAGTGAACAGGTGAAAATTCTCCTTATAATACAAAAAAAGATAAATGTGTGTGTGTGTTTGGATTCACTTCTTACAAACTTTTTGATAGTGGTTCAATCATTTGCAATATTTACCACAGCCACCGCTATGTTACTGCCAAAAACCAGTTTCAGGCAGCTGACTGACTTTTTGAACCTCTTGTTTTCTTTCACATTTAGTTTTTCTTTTATAGATTGGTACCTGCATTAGTAAGCTAAGAACGTGTGTCTTTTTATATTAAATAAAACATAAAGAACATACATGGTGAAAACCAGAAGATATGAAAGCACTTGCTTTCAATTTTATTAAGACGTTATTAACATGTAGAAGAAATTAAATCAAGTAGATGCAAAAACTTTTAAAAGAGTAGCCATTGTTAGAGAAAAGTGCAGAAAGGCAACTCAACCTTTTATTCAGGTGAAATACCTACCCTCCTATCGAGTCTGGCAAATAAAGTAACTGGTTTTCATCAATTTTAAGCGTAGTTACCTTCTTCAGGGAACCTGTAATGAAATGAATAAATAAGTCAAAAAGGATATTTGAGTTCATTAAGCTTAGTTTTAATTTCAAGCTTAGTTTTATCGGGCAAGCAACCACATCTTCTGTATCCCCTGACATGCCTATAATGCAATATACCAAAGGAAATCAGCACTACAGAACAGAACTTAGAACATCGTTGTAGCATAAACTTGTTTGCCAGCTGGGGCACTGTTACTCTGTTACAGCCAACAGAGTCTTATCCATTTACAAACTACTGTATGAAGTCGAAGAATGCTCCAAAACAAACACAAATTTCATTATTCAACTACGCATTACAGCTTCATCCAGAACTGGAGATTTTAATCAGTTGAAACTTAGATCTAAAATGCCATTTGTCTATTCTCCAGTGTTCTGTGTCTAAACTATAAGGTTTTAAGAGCACGAATTAACTTAGAATACAAACCAAGAGACTCTGGCAGTTGCTGAAGTGAATTACTGGATAACAGTAGGTCTTGCAGGCTTTCACAACCTGAAATACCTTCTTCAACTATTTCAATGTTGTTTTTAGAAACATCCAAGTAGGTCAGCTGTTTCAAAGTGCCTATGAACTAAAAACAAGAAAAAATAATGCAGTCTACAAAGTGCAAGTTCAAAACAAAAAAATCCAACAGCTTTGACAATAAACTGTCTCTCAAGTGTAATGCCAGATGAAAAGAGAAAACCTATTTATAGTGCTGAAATACAGCTTTATGCAAAATATCTAAGCTTTATAATAAATTATTTTGTACAGATACAGACAGTTGGTGTTTTTCCACACCCACAGACCCACCACAATAATTCTGCTGGTCTCTAAAGTCAGTCTGCTGAAAATTCAACGGTTTGATCAGGTACTGTGAATCAAGTAACTGAAGTTTTAGAACAGACTTCAGACAGAGACAGATAATGTAAGGACATCATTAGGCTCCAGTAAAGTCTTTTAATGCTTATTTTTGCCTTCTGCATAAACCCGCATCTTTCTTAACCTCAAAAACAATGAATCCTTTATTGTACTAAACTGAATAAACAATCCAAAATATAATCTGGTATTACCTTTCTGCATGAATCAAGAATAAGCCTGACGATTTGTGCACACTACTCTACTAAGATCTTCACAGAGAAGATGCTGTCACTTTCACAAATACAGTTATACTTTTACTGTAAAGTAGCAATGTTCACTACATCCACTCAACTCTTCAAGGAAGAACTAGCTAAAGTAAGGAAAGACAGTCGAGAAGACTACTGATCAGGAAAGAAAGCCTTGTGTCAGAAGACTGCTAGTGATTTTAAGTCTGAAAACAGACCAGGTGCTTCCCAAATTTCAGATACTCATTTACTAGTTAACCAGAACACAAGCGCAGGTTCACAAGTACTGCAGCAACAGGTCAGACTAGACCCCATGTTTTGAGAGATGTCAGGAACCCAGATGAGGTCAGCAGAACATTTTCTCGGGAGCTGGCTGTGCTCCTGTGTACAAGCCACCTGAACAGGCATTGCTTGCTTTACAGCTGCGACCAGTAAAAATTCATGCAACATATTTATCCTGTAAATTCCTGCTTGCTGTCTAACAGAAAATAATCCCTTTCTGGAAGGACCAGTGAACCCTAAATTTGATCCAGGACTTGATCTAGGATTTGTACCCCTTTTCTGAATTGGAACATAATTTTTAGATGAGAGGTATGTAACTTTCAATGAAAGAAAAGCTGTGTACCCAACTGTCATGATCACTGACAATTTCTAAGTAAACTATTTCAGAATTTAAGTGTCAGTTAGCCCTTTGACTTTAAGTAACATTAAAATGACATAGCAACTTTAACATATATAATAGCTGACAAAGGAAATACCACTGTAAATTAAAATACTAAAGGTTTAACACAGTAATAGGACTTACCCCTGGAATAAGTGTTAGTCTATTGCCATCCATCCAAAATTCCTTTAACCCACTCAGTTGTTCAAGTACTTCAGGCTGTAAAGGGAAGTCATTTTTAAAAATTCATAGAGAATATAGTGAAAGGCAGAAAAACTTCAGTGATTCATGTATTGCAACTTTAAGTAATGTCTCATTGTAGCTGTTATACACACTTAACTGGGTCATCAAAAAACCCCCAGATAATTCACTTTCTGAAATGTAATTATATAGTAGATATACAAAAATCTTTTAAGAACTTGATCACAGCGCTAAATAATCCTTAATACACAAAGTGGGGGGGTGGGTTGTTTGTTTGTTTGTGTTTGTTGCTTTGGGGTTTGTTTTTTTTACAGAAAGAATTCTTTTTCAACTGGAGCACACAAATAAATGTGTATTACTTCCTCTCTCATGGAGGAGGTCTAAAAACCCTTAAATTCCATCAACACAAAAGACCTGTTTTTCAAAAGCCACAGAGATTTTGTGGTTTTGGCGAAAAGGAAACAAATTTTAATTTTCTAGCAACAAAGGGTGCATCTGCATGATACAAGCAAAACAATCCATCCGTAAAGTGAAGTGCAGGATTCTGCTTCCATTACAACTTATTGTTAGAAGTATGTTACATATCAGGGAAAGACCACTTCTTGGTAAACATCCATGTCACATATGCTTTCCCATTTAAACTTTCCTTCTGAGAAAATGATACAGAACAGGTGCTGCTGCATCTTAGCAACTACAAGCAAGTTCAGCTAAATGGAGAACTCAATTCTGTTAAATTGTAAATATACAGCATTGCTGCAGAAGTTGAAGTCCTGACTCCCAATAATTCATTTTCCAAGAGAAAATCTTTACGGAAGACTACCTTTCAGGCATATGTTTATCCAAAAAATCGGTTTCAAACCTTTTTGTGCTTTTACCAAAAGATCTTAATGAAATAAGTTACCAATAGTTGACTCTTGCAGCTAAAAGCCTGGGAGAGATGAAGCAATCAGCCAAAAATATACCCAAACAGGTCATTTTGCAGCCTATACTTAGTTCCTGATTGTTATTGCTTAACGTGGGCCTGGGCATGTTAGTTTAAGGCTCCCACACGAATATCTACCCTGTAATGAGAATATGGCAGTAATGGCAATAGCTAGAAGTGTAACAATACTAATGAAGAATTCCTTAAACACACTTCCCTATCTGCCAAACCATAGAAGGCAAGTGTTCGGCTCTGCGTGACCTACTGGTGGCACACAAAGGCTTGACTTTATTACATGGCCAGTATGTTCCACTGTACTTCTCTTTAAATTCCTTTGTCCAGGAAAGTACTTGTAGAAGCAGTGATTTTAAATATCAAACGTATTTGACTGCAAGATCATGAACAAGAAACAAGCTGATATATGCTGAAGGGAAAATCTGAGCACCTCAACGGTAAATATTATTTTGATCAATTAATATAACAAACAACAATTTCTCTTGGATCTAAATGGTTTGTACACAATAATAAAAGCAGGTTATGCACAGCTTGTAGAGAACTTGCAACATTAAATGCATGAGAACCAGTTAAGTGTTTAGAATTTTTTTTATAGGCCAAACAATTATGTTTACAATTCAAACATGTACTAGGATTCGTTTTTTACCAGTACAGTAACCACACAGTGTTATTTTCAATTTGATTAAAATCATATACATATTCATCAGAATATGCACATAATTATTATAACAGACTCCATAAAGTAGTATGAGGTATACATAGTAAACTGCTCAGTAGCAGAACTCTTAAGCTGGTGTTTACATTTTCATATTATTTAAAAACAGATTAGAAGATAAAGAGATTTATAAAAGATACAAAGCTCAGTTACTAAGGCAAAACTCACCACTTCTGTGAATTCATTACTTCCTAAGTCCAGTCGCTCCAGCTGAGTCAGTCTGGACATAGTTCTGCACAGGAAGGGGATAAATAAGGAATTCAATTTAAGAAAATGCCAGTTACATCCAATCTTCATGTATTCATACAAATATATTATTTTAGTCTGTATTAAGGAATGATGCTGTTCTGTAACTGGACTGATATCTAATTAAGGTCAAATTTTCACACACTGTTCAACCAGGCATATATTAATGATCATGCTGACTGCTGACTGTCACACAAAAAGTACATGCAAACTCGTCTACAGATTCGTTGACTGGTTTAACTGCATGTTTTTCTCCCAGAGTAAGACCACTGCCTAATGATCAGCTAAAACAGAAAAGACTGCTGTAACCAACAACACCTTCTACCTCTCCAGGCTGCTGACAAAGTTGCTTCCATACGACGCGGTCTGGAATCCTAATTATTTCTCTAGTCCTACAACAAATCAGATCACTAAATTGGATTTTGTGACAGAACAATACTCTTTAAGCTAACTTATGGTAAAGATGAAATCAATGACTGAAATAAAGTAACATCCATTATTTCAAGCTGTGTTTTGGCAAAATTTTTCCTCCATTTAAATTTTACTTTGGGGACCCCACAGAGATTATCTCCCACTGAAAATCTCCCACTAGTGGTCCACGCAATCGGTACTCCAGTCAACAGCAGTACTATCTAAAAATATTTTCAAAGAGACTGTGAATCCTTCACATGACATTATGTTGTGTATTTACTTAATAACAGATTTCCATGGAACAATTAAAAATGTCTAAAACTTTCAAATATAAGCCCTAAGTGTGTACGTACTATTAAATTCTGGAAAAACTAAACATAAGAGCTTATAAATGGTATTTTATATTATCACAATATACAAACGAACACTAATATCTTAAAGAAACATCTGCATGATCACAAGATGCTCTATGCAGCTATTCAGTTTCAGTTGTTCTTCAAATACACTATCACAGTTGTTCTAAATATACAGATTAAAAATTACATTTATTGAAAAATGTCTTATTTATTCAAAGGAAGTTAATGTGATTATTAATATTATTCCTGAAATAATCTCCAAAAAAGCATTACACTCAACATTTGTCTATAGATTTGACTTCCATTACATCATAGTAATTATGCTGCAGACAAAGAAGGAATTTAATGCACACAGGTAAAGACATGATCAAGACAAAAGCAGAAGTCATTTTTTGCACTGAACACATAGCATACACAGGCTTTAGGGGAAAGCCTTTAACTCACATTCCCACTGTCTCAAAGAGGAAAAAAAAAACCACAATACATGAAAAGGCTACTTCCAGAAGAATCTGATAAATATTTTCCCTCGAAGTTTATGAACCAGATGATTATCAACTGCTAAAATTCTTTTTGTAATTCTAAAATAAGTTATCTATGTCGGTCTGAAATACTGCATAAGACGAACTCCTTAGAGCCTTTTGGGACCACGCCAATCCCAATTTTAGTGCCATATGTTGCTAACAAATTTGCCCCAATGAGTCTTCCAGAAGCACAGCTGAAGATTCATTTAAAGGACGTAGCATATCACTCTGCAGCTTTCAAAACTTCGTAGGCAACACCATACTGTACTTTTACTGATGGCTTCAATTTAAAAAGGTTTCATATTTCTTCCGTTTTCAAGCTATGTTAGCTACACTGTGGGTTACTAGAGAGAGCAGTCCAAAACTTCACTGATGATCTAAATTTCAGCCTCAAAAAGTAGATTAAGGGAGATTTACAGCTACATGGGATTGAATTTGATGCCTTAGTTTCAATAAATTAATGGGGGGGGNATTTTAACATTTTTATAGTCCTTTCATTTCAACAGTTTTAAGACACAGTGCCTTCATTTTTATTTGAACTGAATTTTCAGCCTAAATACAAATTTTAAAAGTGAAGGGAAAAACCACGTAACACCAACAAAATGAAAGAAGTCAATCTGATCTAAGTGAATTTTTATGACTCTGGATTGCAAGCAACAAAGTCAGATGAGGTTTTCTACTGTGGCTTGAGCTGAACAAAATTTTTTCCTTCAATTCAACGTGAACCCTTCTCTTCGTATTTTAATACAAATAAAAATATCTTGGTAAAGATACACCTCTCCACCCAACCCCCCACCAAAAAAAAAAAAAGAAAAAAAAAAATCAGTCTCCCAGGCCAACACACTCCTAGGTCTGACTGATTTTTTTTCCATCCTCCTGTAGACCATTCAGCTCTGAAGCCAAACTGTTTACACAGTTAGCACCAGATTCACAGAATCTAAGCAATAAAGCTCTTCTCCTCCCACCACTACTGATTTATACTAGATACACAAATTTTACTCCAGTCCAACCCAAGATTTAGGTACTCTCTTCCCATCCTGCTAGTGCTACATGCTTAATGGCTCTAAGGCAACTCAAAAATTCCCATTCTTGCCTTAATCTTGACTGTCTTACTAAAAAAAAAATTTAAAAATACTCTCACAGTTTTTCATCAAAGGTTACGGTCTTACCATTTGGAACCAGAGCAAATATCTGCAAATCTCCCTCAAGGATCTGTAAAATTAGTGTTATATAACACTGACAGTATGACAAAATAACTTTACTTATTTCAGGCCCCCTTTTTTTTTCTTGCCAAAACGTCTTTAATATATCAAACACACCCACTCAACTGTAAAACATACACAAATGTGTTTGCAAGACCAGGGCCTCAGTTATTTTCCTCCCCTTCCCCACTGCCTGCCTGATCTATACTACTTTCAGCTATTCTATGAGTAACATCTCTTTGCTTTTCAGTATTGTTTATAGAACAACTGTATCTTCAGACAAAATGCAAACAAAGCTTCCAGTGAAACTTTAAGCTTCCAGCTTAAAGTAACAGGAAAAGTCAATGCTAAAGGAAGAGGAATATAGAACTGGAAACAAAAATTTACTAGATCACTGAGTTAGACCTATTTCAATCTTTGCCACAGTGCTATGTAATCCCTTCCATAAACTGAAAAATCTGTTTCATAATTCGTATTATTGAACTTGCTATCAAATCAATCCAAGACTAAGGGATCAGGCAGTCTAAATTATGCCTCAGATTCTGATGTTGTAAATAGTCAGCTTCACTAAAGTTAACACTACAGCTTACTTGAAGTAGCATATAATTCAAGACGTGTGTGTGATGGCAAGACTGGGCCCTTAATCATCATAATTACACTCTCAAATAACTTGCTTCTTTCTAAAAAGGCTACTCTTTTATTGAAAATTGGGCAACAGAGAGAAGTTTGGGGGAAAAAAAAAAACTTTATATTTCCATTGGACCATTTTCCCCAACTTTCAGCTAAACCTAACCTATCAGATAAATGCCTCTGAAACAGTCTTTGTGTAACTTTGCATTTCTTTCAGTAGAAATATTTTCATTGAGCTGAATCGCATTATACTGCCAGTTTTGCAGTCTCTGGCTGTGGATAAGCTCCAAGCAAAATGATGCGTTTGGCACAAAGCAAGGTTGATTTAGTGTGCTGGCATTAATTACCCATTTTGATTAACAGTCTTTCAAGTGCTTTATGCTTTACTGTTAAAAATTATGTGCATGTTTAATTCAGCAAGAAGGCTAGCTTGATTTTGTAGAAATTTATCCAAATACATTTGTTATTACAAACACAAAAGAATTCACTTCAAGTATGAAAAATATTAAAGAGGTGAGAGTGACAGAGAAACAAGAAAAGACAGTTGTACCCTATAGCAAAGATATCGGCAGGTACTGCTACATCTTATTAAGCTTAAAAAAAAGCCTTTGGATTTTCTACACTGTTTAAAGCTGTATAGCATGTTCCTTTTAAAACACATACTCAGGTTTGGAAAACTCTGTAAGTTCGAATTTCACATCAAATTCTGTTCTAACATTAACATTAAAACCAGGCCATGGAAGCCTTTGTTGACGAGGTCATCTGCTGCATGGTTGTATTATCCTGAAAGGCAGATTCATCTCTTGTATACTATGGACACCACAATGAACTTTTTCTCCCCAGTGTACGTCATACTTAAACAATGCATGTTTCCAGTGCCTCACTGCAGTAAAGCATAATTAAACGTGGTTAAAAAAGCATATTAACGTGGTTAAATAAAAAATAACATTAAAAAAAAAGTTGTCTCAATAGCTTTAACCTCCCTTAATTGAACCACAAGAGTACCAGAAGGGAATAATAGAAGTGGCATCTCAGTATGTACTGTAGATCATTATGGAAGTGCTACAGAAGACATCTTCATGACAGCTTCTGTTTAGTTTTCCAGCAAGGAAGAAACCCTGAAAACACCACTTTCAACACTTCGCTGAAAGTCAACAAAAAGAATCCCAGCAACTTCAACAGAAGTTCTGTTTAGCATTCATTACAAATGCCAAACAGCATTTTGTTTAAATTTTTTCTTATCAATACAAGAGACTTTCATAAACTACTCTTTTTAAAATATTGCATGTAATTCATGTATTAGTGTTAATGACAGTTACGGTCAAAGCAATTTTATAAACAAAAACTGTATTAGCTGCAAGTTTTAATTATAGCTACTGTTCCTCAGTTGGGAGTAACTTAACATACAGTGCTACTACCCCAAATTACAAGTCCTCTGATTTTCTTCTAGTGAAAATCAGTGATAGCAAAAAGAGCAAATAAGGATAGAGAGTATTTGTATCACATGAATGAATAGAACGCTTCACACTTGGAAGATTTAAATTCACACTTTCCGATGCCATACATTTCATTCCCGATATGAGTTTTGGCATCATTATACAGCACACACCACAGTACAGCATCTAGGTATGCAAAAAGGAAATTCCCATGGAACATGCCCTTTGGTCACATCTTAGGCATATAATTAGCTACAGTCATTAGGAAAACTGGCTGTTGTATTGGAAGGACTAGCAATTCACACTTCAGCCTACTGCACACAAGTCTGCTAGCATGTGAGCTGGACAGAGTGAATATTCAATTGTTAGCGCTTCCTCTTCTGCACCTAAACATCCCACATCCACCAAAACCAGCAGCTCTTTACCCGTTGCATTACGGAATAGGTATGGCATAACAGATTCCATGCAATGCAGTAAGAAGTTGTTACTTTTTCCACCCTGAAGTATATTAAACTAAAAAAAAGTGTTCGAGTCATGTGAATCCCATTCCCTCCGTCATCCTGAGCAAGCACCTCAAAACTCCGTGTTTGGTTTAGAGACAACGACCCCAGTGACCAATGCCTAAGTTTCTGACACTCAGCCATCAGGGCAGCCATACAATGCTGCATGCAAGCAGCATCAGACATCTCAGAAACATCATTCTGAGGTGCCCACATGCTGACTTCAAAGCTCAACAGGTGGATCAGAAATCCACAGAGATGGACAGGGACAGAAAAAAAATAAAATAAATAAATATCTCTCTCTGAATAGGCAGACCAGTCAGTCTGAAGTAAGATATAATTTCAGCAGTATGAAAGTTCCTTGTGAGAATTTAGTACAGTTACTTAACTACACATTTTAAGCTGTGATCTGCTTTTCAATATACACTACATTATTAGTATAACTACAGAAAAAAGCCTCTACAGTAGTTTAAATAAATTTCAGCTGTACTTACTTTGGCAATATTTTTAACTGGTTTTCTCTAAGTTCCAATATCTGGAGTTTAGTTAATCTGTAACAGAAAGACAGAACAAATTATCACAATATACTATATTTTATAACAAAAGCAATCTCTGAACTCTATAGGTTTGAAATATTTTTTCTGTAAGAATAAAAATATGTGAACACATTTGTTTTCCTTCATCCCAAAGATTTTAAAGCACTTCATTGGACTCATTATGGGTACATGTTATCATTATCATATGCAGAAGTACATAGGAAGTAATAGAAGAAAGGTAGGATCAGTCTGCACAACTTAAGATGCTGAATTTCTAATACTGGCAATGTATAAAATAACAAGCCTCATCAGAGGAATACCTGTGGTCTTCCACACGGTAAAAACAACCTTAAATTCATCTTGGATTTCCTTCTATATTCTCTTCCTGGTCAGCTTCTTAATCCGTTTTTATATTTCTGTTAGGAGGCAGTATGACCTTCCTTTCAATAAATCCTTGGTTGCAAGATAAATAAACTCTAAATCCCAAACTCAACTGCTTGGCAAAGATAAGTTCAAAGCAGTCTTGACACTTAAGCTATATACCATTCGCAGTGGAATTTTTTGCATCAGGACAGTGGTGACAAGACTATTTCTTTGTTAAATGAAATGCAGAAACTAAATTTGGTTAAAATACAGACAGGACTGTAAAGACAGGAGTTCTACCCACTAACAGCCCTCTTACAACACCAAATAGGACATAAAGCTCCTTGACTCAAATAGGAACTTAGTGAACAGACCAGTCTTTCCTGAAGGTGCTTAACTGAGTACGTTGTAAGGACAGAGTGCAAAACCCTTCATTTTGATTAAGTAGTAAGAACTACACTTACAGTAAAAATAGAAAGCTGAAAACAATATTTATTCTTCCCCTAGACATTTGCTGATTTGTGGATGCATTTGAAACCATCATTTTGCTACGCCTACGAATAACCTGAGAATACAACAGTCACCTTGAAACAGAGCAGAAGTCAACACAACCCAGCATTGCAAGCAGTACTTGCCATCTGGTAGCAACTGCTGGAGGGGAACGTCCTCCTCCCAACTTCTCAAAGGAAAAACAACACTCTAACACTGCTGAAAGTCACTGCCGTCAACCTAGGACGTAATTGGAAAGGACTTCCTAGCCTTCTTACCCTACTTGTGTCCTAAGATACCAATTTGTGACAAAGCAGAACTTGTTTGTTTAAGCACCCTCAGATTTGAACAGTCATTTTGAGCTTGGACTTCTGAACCCAAAACCAACCCAAACACTGCATTAGGCTCCACTTGGTGTTCTCCTTTGGTGACAGAGAAAATAGCTACACGCTTTATAGGTTTTCTTCACAATATGAGTATGCAGTCAAATTCCTCATTTGAAAGCAGTAAAAGCAAAAGAAGCAAAAGAACCTACTGTACACGTGCTAAACTATATATATACACAGCCAACACTTTGTTGACTTTAGCCAGAAGTGACTGTATTACACTTCTAATTCTGTGGATTTAAAGACTGCCTTTGGTGATATAAAGGTTCATAGCTTTGTGACCTTTTTCACGTTCTGCTCTTTCTTTAGCTAACCCTAGGGAACTGGAGATACAAATACTGAATTTCTTATGTGTAGCGCTACACAGAGGCTACTAGGGAAATGTTTTCAACCTGTCCTAGCTAGAAGATACAGCCTGTGTCTGAATGAGCAATTTTCTTGCCGTAATTGATGAGAAAAATCGGACTGAAGTATTTGTCACTTCTTCCATTATGACTGGAAGTGTTAATTCAAGATTAATATAATAATACACATCAAATACTGAGCCTAGCTACTCTTTAAATTGCTGGTGTAAACACCTATGCTAAGCATCTGAAAAACACAGAATCACAGAATGGTAGGGGTTTGAAGGGCCCTTTGGAGATAATCTAGTCCAACCTTCTGCCAAAGCAGGTTCACCTAAGACAGGGTGCACAGGAATGCATCCAGGCGGGTTTTGAATGTCTCCAGAGAAGGGGACCCCACCACCTCTCTGGGCAGCCTGTTCCAGTGCTCCGGCACCCTCAAAGGAAATAATTTTTTTCTCATGTTTAGACAGAATTTCCTGTGGTCCGGTTTGTGCCTGCTGCCCCTTGCCCTGTCACTGGGCACCACGGAGAAGAGTCTGGCCCCATCCTCTTGACACCCGCCTTTTAGGTATTTGTGGGCATTGGTGAGATCCTCCCTCAGTCTTCTCCAGGCTAAACAGGCCCAGGGCTCTCAGCCTCTCCTTATAAGAGAGATGCTCCAGTCCCTTGATCATCTTTGTAGCCCTTTGATGGACTTTTTCCAGCAGTTCCTTGTCTTTCTTCTACTGGGTAGCCCAGAACTGGACACAGTACTCCAGATGTGGCCTCACCAGGGCAGAGTAGAGGGAGAGGATGACCTCCCTGGACCCACTGTCCGTGCTCTTTTTAATGCATCCCAGGATACCATTTATTGGTATACTGGAACTGAAAAACTGGGGTTTAATTTGGAAAAGAAATACAGACAGAGAACTAGTCCACCTATACTAAAGGAAAAACAGAAGTCATAGTGGCAGAATATGTATTTCCTGTCCTTACTCTATCACAAAGATTTGTCATACTCATATGGAAATATTTAGTTTCTCAACTGTAAAAACCCATAACCACAGAAATATTTACACATCACCTAAACACAAAGCTATAATGGAATATTATTCAAATTGAAGTATACCTGGTGCAACAGTCTCAACAAAATTATTGTTGCAGTATTGTTAATGTTACCAACTTCGTTTACTTTTAAAAATGTATCTCAACTTTTAAATAAAACAAAATCTTTTAAATAAAACAAAAAGCCATTAACACCTTGCCAGGATAAGATCAATATTCTTCCTAAATCTGTCTTCTTTAACTACACAAACTGTAAAAAATGTGAAGGAAATATACAGCAGTAGCAGGTATACTTAGAAACTCGCTGTTCAAGAGCAGTCATTCCTTGGAAAGGAATTTCAGACAGATGTTCTTTATTTTTCACCTCCTCTATAGTTTTGCTAGTGCAGAATTTTATTGTTTTTTAAAATCATAACTAAATTATAAAGGCAATGGGACTGAAATATATGTATCCTATAGCAGGCTGCATTTGCAAAAGGTTCAGCCCATTGCGTATTTGTAACTAAGTCCCCAATTTGATTATCACTGTACATTTACATAAAATATTATCACAAAGTAGATACTGCTAGGATATCTACTACTGCAAACACTACTGGCAAACTGTTGAGAAAAAAGATAAAAAGTAAATTCATTGCAACATCACAGTAAAAAGTCTTTGGAAGCAATATCCCATTGTAGACAACATTCTCAGACTTTTTCAACTGACACTGAAGATGAACTCCTCGCTTATCTTAAACACCCATCAGTAACTAGTGCTTGTCTTTTTAAGCCCCGTCTCACAATTAGCATGCATTGAGCTTCAAGTTTAGAATGCTCTGCTTAAATATTTAAATGTAAATATACATAATGTATTTAGATACAACAGATATGGTTTTCTTAGGTAAGCATAAGCAATTCTCAGATTTCTGTCCTTTGGTTAAAGGCTAACTCTGGGATCCATGCCAATATTAATGCATTCAAATTAGAATTTAGTGGAGGAAAAAAAACCCACTTTATCACCTCAGAATTCCAAAGGAATACTGGCACATTTAATCAAAAGTCTGGCGATTTTTAATAAGTCTAACCAGCTGGACCAGTACCATGTCACTGAAGAACAGCAGGTATCTAATGCTCATAAAGAAAGGGGGGGAAAAAGGATGATTTCGACATCAAGTAATACGCAAAATTTTAGCACAAATTTTGAAGGCAAGAATAAAGCACTGAAGGATAGGAGAAATGTTTAAGTTGGCTGATGCCACAAAAATACAGGGAACTATTAGGACACTGTAGGGAAAAAACCTGCATAACCTTAAGGATGGAAACAAATAGAAAAGGGACAAGATGCCATAGCACCAAGTCAAGTACTCATGATTTCCTTGTAGAGTCATCAGCCATTTCTAACTGAGCTGTCCAATGCATTAGTCAATCATCTGGGAAAAGACACTAGGCAGCTGCACAAAGGGCTAGCGGAACATAGCACATAACCACAGACGTTTCCAAGAGAAACAAGAAGATAATCATAACATTGCACAAGCCATGAAGAGATCTCAATTTGAATTCTAAACATAGCTACATATGTCATCATCCTCCGTCAAAAAGAAGACTATTGATTCAAACCGAAACTTGTTCCAAGATATATTAATACAATTAGGCACAAAGGAAAACCTGCCACACCAGAGGGAAAGAGCATTTTGTTTAGTCTAACAAACTAAAGGAGGGATATGAGAACACTACAAAAGCAGCAAGTGAGTGTATGAGGGACAATACTCATGAGAGATGACAGCAATTAAACTGTGGAACAAGTGAATATGAACAGTCAGAGAGAAACTGATGTGGGAAAACAGGTTTCTAACCTGAACCACTGGAACAGAAACCCTGACACATGGAGCGTAAACACCTTGCTACCTTTAGTATGTCACTGGCTTAGTTTTAAAGGGCCATCATTGCCTGCAGTTGCCAGTAAGAGGAAGCAACAAAACTCAAGTTACTTCATGCATTCCCATGTAATGAAAAGTAATTGCTGTAAGGTCATATACGGAACAATTAATGCCCCAAACTGGAAGAAACTGAAGGCTTGTTCTTTAAGGGAACATCCAACAACTCTGTAAATATCCCAAAAGCTTCTACCCGAGCTTTTTTTGTTCATTTGTTCTGTGAAAAAGTATTCCCATATTCTGAAAAGCAAATTAAAAGACTGTTTGCCCTAGCAAATGTTTATATCTAGTTGCAAAGCTGTGGGGTGGCAGAGCAGTCTGATCACTTACAGACCAGATGGACTCAATGTCAAAGGGGTCTGAACTTTATCTTGAAATGACATTTTACCAGTTGTTTTCTACTTTATTTGATCTAAACATTATCTTCCTAAAGAATAGTATTTACTCTGTGCAATACCATTATTAGCAGCTAAACTTATGTAAAAACTTTGAATTCATTTAAAAACAGCTGATGAGAAAAGTCTTAAATTCAGTTTCACTCTACTAGCTACAAGCTAGGATGCTGCAAGTTACTATACTTTAAAAACCAAGGGTGAATTCTTCATAGCTATTAAGTGAAACACTACACTGGAGAATCTGCTTTCAAGATGCCTTCAGTAACTGATCTCTAAGCTGTTAGTAATTAATGACTTCACCATTTCCCTAACCGTTAAGAATTATAGAAGCAGACAGTGATGAAGAGAAAATGATAATGAGGCTTTTTTTAAACTATGTGTAACATTAACTATTTACAAGACCAACTACATAAACCCGAAGTCTTCAATTTCATCTGTAGTGCCTGTTTTTACTACAAAAATTTTGCTATTTGGTTCGACCCTTTAAAAAAAAAAAAAGAACAAAAAACCATATAGGCAATCATTAAAATGCCAACAAGTAAAGACTATGGGTTTTCCAGATATTTCTTCAACCTTAATGAAGGCTTTTGAAACATAAACTTTATGTATTAGAAACAAGCACAGTAATTAGTACTCCTGCATCATAAGGAGGTTTTTTGGTAGCTGAGTGTGTAACAGATCTGGTGTTTTCAATTGTTCATCAGGGAATGACTAGTAACTGGACAGAGAAGAACAGCGCAACAGCTCTCATCACAGATGACTATTAAGCTGCTGGTCACTAATGGACTGCACCTGTGCTCATCTTTCACTGTACATCTCCTGATCTGCCAAACTTCTGCAGGACTCTATCTGGGGGCTTTCCTAATCTCTTGTAAACTGTGCTGACCCAGCTATAACCATACACCCTACGGCAATTGCTTTCACACAGCAATATGTCTGCTTGACTAATAACCGTATTTACTGAAAGAGAAGCTTGCTGTACATGGGGTGGTGTAGGAGAGTGACAATCTAGGAAAAGAGACCATAAAATAAGAGTGGAGAGAGGGGAGGGAAAAAGCAGAAATGGCTAAATCAGCATGATAAGGAGAACAGGATGACTCCTCATCTAGGAGTCTTTCTTTTACCAATATTATCCTTTCACTTTTGCTCCCAAGATCTAATCCATTTTCAAGAGTTATGAGTTTAGTGTTTTCTTGTACTTAAGCTATTACATGGTACAATTTTGCTTAGTCAGCACACTGTAAATATGCTACGTCTTTCAGAAAGATTCCTGACAATGACGCACTTGAAAATTACAGATGTGCATGAAGGAATGTGTGCATCCAGGAGGGGACAAGTGGAATTACAGATGTCATCATTTGCTTCACTCGAACTACTAAATCATAAACAACCCGTATTTCAGAAATACTAGTCTCCCAGACTTGTGTTGTAAAAGAAGCAAGTATATAAATAAGTTTTATTTCTTGGCCTTTTGTAAGCATTCTGTCTGTCCTTCAAAAGCCCAATTAAAAAATGGTGATAAAGAATCACGTTCTTTTCTGAGTAATATGTGGCATAAATGGATTGGTAACATACACTTTTTCCCCTCCTCCAGTTCACACTTTGCTTGAGAAGCAGCAGAAACCACTCTGCTAAGTTTAAAACTAAATGTAGATACTAAGTTTCAAATTCAACTTACCTCCCAAAATTGGCTGGCAAAAACTCAAGAAAAGCATCATTCAGGTACAGCTGCGTTAAGTTTAGCAGTTGGGAAAACCCATCTGGAAGCCTATATATATATATATAAATAAAATAATTTAGTGCCTTTGTTTCAATTATATCCAGGGCATTAAGTCGTATTTTCTTAAACAACAGCACGGTATTGAAGTCCTGCCTATCGATACTATTAAGGTGGTACCAGAATTTCTACAAAATTGTACTAGACACTTGTTCTCTGTAAGACTAGTTTCAAAACTATTTTTAAATATTGAGGACAATATTGAGGCAATAAAAACTACACACAACATATGTTGTCCTGCTATGTATTTGCAATCTCCCAACACCTAATGTGGAGGAGGCATTCACTGGAGAGAGTAAAATAAATTAAAACCTATACAACACTTTTTTTCCCCAAAAGAGTTATGCTGCGCAAAGTTTCTATCTCTGGCAGTGCTACTTCTGGCAAATTAATTTTGTCATTACAGAAGGTGACAGGAAAATCTACTCATATAAAATAAGTTTGAAAAACAGTGTTAGGGGCTTTAGAGTAAAATTAATTATTGTTATTAAGAAAGAGCGCTCTTTGCATATTTCTCTACATTCACAGAGAAGTGACAGACTTGAAAAAGCTGAGAAATCCACATGGTATAATGCAGGATTGCCCATATATACTATTAATTTGGGTAAACCACTTTAATGACATAGCTATACTGTATCACAGTGCAATGAGGTTAATGAATATACCTCTCAGGTAACTCTGCTCCTTGACTCCAAGGGTTGGCAGATGTCTGGAGTAAGTTTGAAACTCAGCAGTGTTTGTGCAAAATAGAAAACATTTTTTAAAATTACAAACTTACTTTGAAATAGGATTTACGCTGGCCTCAACGACTGTCAAGACTTTACAGTTTTTTATATTTTCTGGAAACTCCTGTATGCCTGCAAGACACAGGGAGAGGCAAGGAAACAGTCTTAAATTAAATTATTAGACTCCATCACAGGTGTAAAAGTGATGCACATAAAACCGCTAGCTATAAAAACCTTAATTCATTCAGCAACCAGAGGACTGCTTCTCTGATATGTTGTTTTAAATACAATTTTCATTAAAGAAATACTCTTATGCAATATCAATTCTTTTACTATTCCATTCCTAAAGCATTTCATATTGCAGCTTAGCAGGCAGCTCACCAAGCAGCATTACAGACACAGGACACTAACGACACCCGCTGTTTATTACCAAATATTAGAGTATTTGTACTTGTAATGTTCTTAAGATCAGGCCCTCAGTCTCAATTTTTTTGTTTGTTTGTTTTAAAAAGGCACATGCTAGAACAAGGTTTCCAACAGGATCCGTTTGTCAAAGGTGTGGCTTGGGTGACATCCAGGTGAAATGGCAAGGCTTCAACTCTTAAAGTATGTTTACAGTATTCACGGTTCTGAACAGGTACCCCAAAATGCAACATATGCTTGCTGCTAGCTTCAGATTATTTGTAGAGAAGGACAAAAACGCTGCAGAAAAACTTATGGCTGAAAATTAAAACAATAAGGAACCTCTTTTACAAGGTTATCTCCAGAAATGCCAGAGCCAATTTGCAACCAAATCTGTATTTGTCAGGAACTAGCAAAACAGGCCTTGAAAACAAAAGACAGGTATCCACCATGGCAGTAGGAAATCAGTACTGAATCATTCTATTGCCCAAGACTTTCACCTCAACCTTTACTACACCATAAAAACAAGTAAAACCATGGTTAGCACAACAGAAGTTGTGTTTGCAATGTATCATTACATTGTTCTCATACCCTGGTTTTTATTTTTATTACGTTTTTATTTTAAATAAACTTGTCCTAAGTATAACAACCATTCATACTGCAATCCTTCCACTTGGATTCAGAACATACTATTTTTTCAAGGAAAACTCATACATTAGTAAAATAAAGTTATTTTAAAACAACTGTGTTTTTTTCAGGTAACAGAAATCTTAGCTCTCTGTCTTTCACTTAATGCGTGCAACTGTGTCTGCTTCTCAAGTGCTTTAACAGGTGTACTGCAAGGGCAGCCTGAACCCAGGGAACAAGACTGCTAAGAAAGAACTGTACTCTGTGGATGCTTGCTTTTAGGCTAGTGAGAATGTGAAATTTCATGCTGCTCCAGCAACATTACTTCTTTTACAGTCCAGCTGCAGAGAGAAAGACAAGGGCAGTGTCTCTTCTCCTTCAGCTGGCAGGTGGGACTTGGTTATGTCTCTCCATTTGTCTCTTCTGAGAAAACTGAAGCAGAAAAAACATGGCAAAGCGTCAACTGCTAAGAAATGTTTTTTCCTTACATAAGAAATTACACACTTTCTGACGCTAGCTTAAGAGTCTGGCTCTTTCTATGTTTGTGCAGTAACAAGATTGACCTGGTATATTAGGACTTAAGAGATGGCAATACCACCTGACAAGAAAAGTAGTCACAAAACACATATTTTCACATTAAGTCAATTGGTGGTGTTTGGCGCAAAGTCACCATGCTGACTTCTCTGTAAACTCAACTTAAGTAGATGCACCATTTCTGTCAAAGTAGACTTTTAGTTCTTTCTTGAGATGAACGTATTTGTCATAATAAATGGTTGAAAGTATTACTTTTGACTCGTACCAGGTGTTGTACTCTGTTGCTGAGAGACGAAAGGTAAGAAAAGCACACTAAGCCACACAGGTAATCTAGATGTTTAAATACCTCTAAGTATCACGGATCCTTTTGAGAAATAGTTTGTTGAACTCAAGAACAATAAAATATAGAAGCAGAGGGGACCAGGAAGAATTGAACCATCAACTGGATACAGACCGAGATTCCTGACACTTACAGTTTACTACCATTCATATTCATATGTATGCACACATGTGTAAATAAAAATACAGCTTTACATATATGGCTTCAGCCATATAAAGTTTACTGGGGCTGTCAGCGGAGTTGAAAGAGATGACAATGACAGGAGATCATTTTCTACTCTGCGCTTGTGAGACCCCACCTGGAGTACTGTGTCCAGCTCTGGAGTCCTCAACATAGAAAGGACATCGAACTGCTGGAACAGGTCCAGCGAAGGGCCACTAAGATGATTAGAGGGATGGAGCACCTCTCCTATGAGGACAGGCTGAGAGAGCTGGGGCTGTTCAGCCTGGAGAAGAGAAGGCTCCGGGGAGACCCGATAGCAGCCTTTCAGTATCTGAAGGGAGCCTACAGGAGAGCTGGAGAGGGACTCTTTGTCAGGAAGTCTAGTGACAGGACAAGGGGTAATGGTTTTAAATTGGAAGAGGGGAGATTTAGATTAGATATTAGGAAGAAGTTCTTTACTGTGAGGGTGGTGAGGCACTGGAACAGGTTACCCAGGGAAGTTGTGGAGGCCCCATCCCTGGAAGTGTTTAAGGCCAGGCTGGATGGGGCTTTGAGCAACCAGGTCTAGTCAGAGGTGTCCCTGCCCATGGCAGGGGGGTTGGAACTTGATGATCTTTAGGGTCCCTTCCAACTCTAACCATTCTATGATTCTATGAGATACCAATTCAATTCACTTTATCACTCTCACTGTTCAAAATCAAAACTAAAAAGGTAATACTAATAATGTAATGAAGCTTCATTTCTAGAAAGCATCAGTGATATTGTCAAGTCCAAAAAAAGATTTAAAGAAAGATTAGAAAACTACCATATAAAGACTAGAAATATATCTTACCTATTGCTGTCACATAATCTTTGTATTAAGAGAAAAACATTTCCAAGAAATTTAAATATACGTGATCTTAATTCCAGTGGCAGCAAGAAGCCTCTTTCAAGCAAGAATATCCAAACACACAGAGGGAAAGCATCTAACATGACACAGGATGCGGAGCCATGGCAGATCAACAAAAATCTAGCACATAAGAGGCCCGTATAGATTACGTTATTATGGATGATTTGTATGAAGTGGTCTTCTATTGTTTAAAAGTACATCAAGACCTCTTTATTGCTGATGATCTAACTTTACCTTCTTAAAATAAGTGTCTACATTAACCATAATAAACCACAGCTAAGCTCATCCTTGGAGGCAGAGTTGTGTTTCAGACTTACTCTGTGCTATTAGTTTTGCTGTTTGAATCACATTTGAGAGATTCTCTAAGCTTAGTTTTTCTGAAGTAAGGTCACACTACTGGCCTTGGCTTGGTCCTTGAATGAAAGATTGCTCTGATCCAACATGCTAAACCTCATGTTTTTAATTTAATACTAGTTTCCACTGCCTGTGTCAAGAATTCATTGAAGCACAGAAGACTTAAATCTGTGGTAACTACCTAGAAAACAAAACACACAGCACATCTGCTAGAGAGGAGAATGTCAATGTAAACTTACTCTCAAAGGAACAGCCAAATAAAATATTAGCTATCCAAATACAGACATGTGAAATCAGCACGCTTTTGTACATAATCGGAAGACTATGCAGTAGTCTCTTGTTTGACTACGCCTCAGGCAAGAGGCAGCAATGGTTTTAACAACAAATTAACAACAGAAATTCAACTGATATGAGAAAGCTAACAAAGAAGGAGCCCATGAATTTAATTTTGCTTCTTCTCGGACCCAGGATTGTTATGGTACACACCATCTTTACCAACCTCACTCAACACTTTAGCGTGGATAAACACCATCATTCAAAAGAGCAGTAAATTGAGAACGACAGCACAAATATACCTTATGTTTGTTCTAGTACACATTCAGAAGAGAAGAAACATGGTAGAGAGAAGCAGTCTCCTAATATAACAGGAAGCTGCATTTACTAACTGGCTACACAGCCTTCAGACACTCACTTTTCCTCAGCTACACTCCTCTTGCGTGCTAGAAACATGCAGTTATTTTTTGATCAGTATTCTTTCAGTTCTCACACCAAGAAAATTAATTCAAAAAGCAAGTAAGAAAGAAAAGAAGGCAGAGAGACACTGGAAAAAGAGAAAAGGACAAACAACTGTAAGGAACACTTCTTAAGAGGATCTGTTCCTTCCTTCTTTCTCTGCTTTCCATCTATTCTTACTGTCCTGAATCTTCTTCCCCCTTAACGAAGATCAGCAAATCTCAAGGGTCTCCATGAGCAGCACATCTTTTCCACACTCCTTTTGTAACACTGTGCTAATTAATCCATTTGATAGCCACCCCTACCCTTCATGATCTGATCAAATGAGCACCGCAAATTGAGATCCACGTTCCTTTCTAAATCCCATTTTTCTTTTGGGTTTTTTACTGCTTCCTTTATACACCGATACTCAAAGACTATAGAAGACAGTGCAAAAGCTTATTTGGGGGTTACCTAGTCTGTTGCAACCCTATCCCACTTTCCTTGAAAAGTATCATATGGACAGGTTCTTCACCCTGCTGTTTTCTACTTTACATGGTAACAACCATCACCGCCAACCCATTGCAGTGCTTTTTTCAGCTAATTTACAGATCACACTTACTGTTCAAAAAACACCAAAACAAACTATTACACTTGTGGACTATGACCATTTGCAGAGCACAACAGAAGAAAATACAATTTGTGGGTAATTTTTAATTCTAGCCACAAGATCCAAAACAAATTGAGAGCAAAGTTCTTTTTGTGGTGCAGTTTCCCATAGAAGTGAGATTTACATAATAGCATTTAGTATTTACTCGCCTGTTTCTTCCTCCCTGTTTACCTTGAATTTCAGGCACTTTTAAACTCAATGGCCAGTTTCTACGAAAACTTTTTTTCAAAAAAAAGGGGGGGGATGGAAGTGGGACTGTACATTGTTAAAGGAAAATTTGGCAGTAAGGTAAGGAAGAGGAATCTAAAATTCTTGTCTAGATTAAGCCAAAAGCAGAAAGCATTCATCATTCAGAACTCTACTTGGCGAAAACTCACCAGCTAACCAGCCTAACCTGTGTTTAATCACAATCCCAGACCAGCTCCAGCACATGCCCAAAGGGTACACCAAAAAGGTCATGCAAGGATTTCAGGTCAACGGCCATAAATCTGAAGGTAATGAACCTCAGTTCTGGATCACCTAACATGGCTGCAATATAAAATTTTGCCTGATCTCTAACACCCTGGAGAGCAATGATTTTTTTGGCACAGCTTGTCAGAGCAAATGTGCACAAAAGTCCCTCTCTTTGTTTAGCCTGGATTAATGCAATTGTAAGTATAATTGGGGTCCCACTCACCATCTGGAGTTTCACTCATCCCCTCCCCTATATAGCACAATGCTTTCCTATCACCAGGGTCAACATAACTTGCACAGCAGGAGAAAAAACCATGAAGATTTTTTCCTCTCCATCAGGTAAATTTTTTCTCTCTCAAATACTGACAGTTCTGGATTTACAGGAAATTGTGCAAGTCACATCCACTGCTGGAGAATCCTTCACTGCGATAGATCCCAGAGCTTACACCCCAGTATGCTACTGTTTCAGACCTACTGCAGATGGGGGCTTACTCTGCTGTTGATAGTCTAGTCACGTAGTTATACTTTTCCTTACAATCAAATGCAAAAACTAGTATTCCCAAACTTCAGTTACTAAAACCACTACTGATACAGAACAGTGGCAATGCCTCTAAATCAAGTTCTACCTCTTCTCGTACAGAAACAACTTAAACAGGCTTGCCAAAAAAAAAAAAAAAAAAAAAAAAAGATTGGTTCAATTCCTAAAAAGCACAAAAACAATCCCTTACAAATATGAGACCTATGGAAGCCATATAGGTGACATCCCCAAAGAAAAAAGAGTTTACAGATAGAGCTCTCAGTTTGTGGGGAACATGAGGAGGAGAAAAAAAAAAAAATTCTCCAAATAACAGGCACACCAAAAAGCCCTCTTGCTGCAAAATAAATGGAAGTACAGCCCACTGTGCGCCCATCGCACTCTGCACCCTTACAAGTATAGAGGACACAGAGGCAAACAGACAGGCTCAGTTTGCATGAATACCAAAGCAACCTTAATTACATACATTCTTCGCTCAGCTAATCTATTCATCCTGGTCTCAACCTTCTGGACAACCTGGCTGAAAGCAGCTCCCCGTAAAAAGAACAGCTTTTCTTTGTTTTTCCACCCAGGCCTCTGCTACAACTGTCCTTCCAGCCTATATGGATCAAACATGGCAATCAAAATATTTTCAGAGCTCAAGAGTACATAACACAACTCTCCCAAAGATTACATAAAATTGCTTTGCAATAGCTGCAATTGTAAACCCAAATCTCCAACTAGAGTACCAGCAAGTTTGTATTCTTATATATTTATATCATTTGCTTTAATCTGGGATTCCTGCATACCTTCTGCATTAAAAGTAGCTCTTTTCATTATTCAAAGCAAGCAGTGTGCTAGAGCCCAGTCAATTCACTGTGCAAAGCTGACCCATCCATCCTTCCTTTTGAACATTCATTTCTCTCTCCAAAATTCTCAGAGGATCCCTTGCCACAGCTGATTCCAGATCAACTATGATCTCAGGTTTCCATGAGATGCCTGACCCGGCTGTAGGGCAGCAGTAACACCTTCCTGCTCAGAGCTCGAGTTGCAGCTCGCCACAAGGCTGGCCTCCGTGTACCTGTGCACAAGGTGATACTCAGTACACTAGTCATTGCCAAGCAGCTCAGGAGCCTCTGGTTCATTTAGTGAAAACCTATCCTAAAAAAAAAAAACAACCATAATTTCAACAGAAAGGAGCAACTATTGCAAATATACTTTCATCTAGTTTATCAAACAGATATCCCAAAGCTTTTGAAACCTACTATATGCCACATCAGTTACTCCTCTTGCACTCTCAGAGTGTCAGGATTGTTAAATTCCTTGCAGCTTGGTTTTCCTTGTGTATGAGTATTACAGAAGCCTGGCTTTCTGTCTGTCTCTTACTAAAGGTAAAAATGTTATCTTGATAGACCTGTGGGAGAAACCTACTCTTCTCAAGAAGGACAACTCAAAAAATAAATGTCATAGATTTAACCCATCGTCATTAAACTTGTTACAGATTTAACTAAACACCAATTTTAATACCTGTATATAGCTTTTCATTCTCCACTTTCTCCACTTCATTTACGCAGAAAGTTTCCTTCCCAGAAAAATTTTTGCTTTTATCAAGGAAATTAGTAATGTAAAAATCTTACAAAACGTTTACAAAATTCTGAAAACAAACTCTATTGGATTTTACTGATTTTTAAGTGACTTTGCTTGTCAAGTATCTACTTATAGCTTAGTAAGCAGACTGGCCTCTCCATATTCACTTTACAAAGTCCTTTTCTCCAATTCTACACACGCTGATCAAAGATTTAAAGTATCCATTTCCATTTGCCCTTCCTTTAATGATGGTCACTGGCAGGGTTGTAAGCTACAACTATGCTGGGGGCTCCTTTCTTGAATTTACACAATGAAAAATGGAAGTTGAATCTTTATTAGTTGAATCTAATCATCATGATTTGGAGGACTGTTTGGAGAGGGTTTGTAAGAGGAAATAGATAATAATTGTACAGTCCATGGAATGATTAATGCAAAAATGTCAGTCAAGCCACAAGTCTGACACAAGTTAAACAGTGTTTTCATTTTTAAAATAGAAAAAAAATCCAGGAAATACTTTCATAAGGAGACCTATGTTTTTCTAATGAGTTTTAAAGAAAAATGTACTTTTATTGGTTGTGATAACTATCATAATATAATTAGATTTCCGATAAAATACAGTATTGGCAATATATTTGGTGCTCATTTTGTTAACGAGGTGGGTGCTTAATTACATATTTATATAGTAATAAGATATGCATTCTAAACTAAGACAGAAGACTTTTGCAGAATAGCTGTCCACATGTGGAAAAAGCAGAAGCATTAAGACATACACTGCTTTTTTACAGCTTTGAACATATTAGAATGAGTCCAGTTTAGTACTTCTAAAATTTCTGTTTTGACACCACTTGTGAAATTCAAAATTTTAAGTTTTTAATCTGAAAGCTAAAAACTCGTGCCACTTCTGTGAGGCTCAGACAGTAATGAATCCTATTTTATACCGTGTGTTAGCCTCCTGATCTGTTTAAATGGATAATGCCTCCGCATCACTTTCTCCAACAACTTGTGCTGCTAAATTATCAGAGCTGAGGCAGCCAGAGAAAACAGGATGACAGTTTAGTGGGGGCTTTGTGGGTTCTGGTTTTTTATTCCTTTTAGACACATGTATTAGCACAGCTAGGACACTCCATCAAGCCCACAAGAGTCTTCCAACCATTCATCCTCAAACTGTTTGAAGAACTTCAATTTTTAGAGTAAGGTATCTCTAGGCCTGCTCTAGCTATGTTCCTTACACAACATAAAGGAGAAGGAGTGCGAGCAGCAAGACAGGTTCCTAAACGTCTTTTATCTGGAAAAAAAAACGATAGCAAATAATGCTGCCTCTTGTTGAAGACATGCCTGACGCACTGATTTACATAAACCTAAACATGCCAGGGCAGAATAAAATTGCAAAATGTGAAACACGAAGAAGGTTGCAGGCAGCAGTTTTGTTAATGATGCTGTCTTGGACAATTACCAAGGCTCAGGTGGTTTCCAACTATCTCTAATTCACGCCTGGAGTGTTGTCAAGTCCCCAGAGTGACCCAAAGCTGAAGTGTAACATAAACATGTAAAGCTACTTTGCCTCTCCTCCGTCCCTCTTCACCTACCACCCTGGGCTGCAAATTGAGTGTTGTCTGCCCAGTCACTTTTGGTTGATACACAATGACTGTAACTCAAAAGCATCCATTTACAAAAACAATGGTACATTCTCCCTTTACATGCAAATCCACATCTAAAAACCCCACAATTGCTTTTACAATGCCTTTTCTGTGTTACAAAAATTTGTTTGAGTCCAGGAAGGGATTTATATTCAACTTATTTCAGAATTTCAGATATGTACACTCAAATTCCACATTCCAGACCTTAACTGCACTGAAATTCCGTTCTGTTCCCGTCCTCTCTTACACAGAGATAATTTTATTCTGCAGAGACAGGTCCTATTCACTATCTTTAATAGAACAGACAATATATTTAAGAAAAAAATACTATAAACACTTGAATAAAAAACTTCAACTAGAACAGCTGCCTAAATTTATGCCCTTTATATAGTGACACATTATAGTAAAGCTACAGACTCAGGAGTCAGCAGAAGATCAATTTTCTTTTATTTCACTATCATGGATGATACAAAGTCTCTGCTCCCATCTGCCCCTCCCCACCATCCTCCCTCCCAGTATAAGTAGAGAAGCAACAAATTTACAGCAAGTTGTTTTTTTATTCAGGATCCTCCTCTTACTTCTCCCTGAGCAAAATAAAACTTGGATCTATCTCCCTATAAACTATGAATAATTCTCAATTCATTGAAAAAACAGACTCCTAAATGCACCAGATGGGCAGCATAAGACTTGATACTCTCCTGAATTCTCATTCTCCAACTCCCCAACTTCTGGCAGACAGGAGACTAAAGCTAGTTTGCCAAAACAGCAGATGATTTTAAAACTCTGAAGAATACATTTTATCTAAATGTGCATCTGTTAACAAAATTCTTTAAAATTACTTAAAATAGTTTTATAGGCAGATATGGCTGGAAGCGGTGTCTGTGTACGTGTGTTTGTTTTCTTGCGTTTAGTTTATGCGTTTTCCATGAAGATTCACTGCAATACAGACTGACAAACTGAGATGTTTAAATTCACTGTAACGTCATAGTGAAAGAGAACCACTCCTTAATATTTAAGAGTCTACTGAAGATACTCTTATTTCTGATAGTCTTATTTCCAAAACACCACATTTCTTTTCATCTTGCTAGTTACTTCCTAATCTTGCTATTTAATCCTCCAAAGGCCTGAGTAATACGGCACTTAAAAATTCAATCTTTTTCCTTCACCACCTGCAAGCAGGTAAAAATAGACCACCTCACTGTTTCCTTTCAAGCCCATTTCCCAGGCTTCCAGAAAAGCCTGACTTCCCTGGCAGTACGCTTCAGCCTTTCAAGTAACTTGATTCTAGTAACCTGTAAAGCCATCTTTTCTGTGCACTCATATATGCCATCATACACCGTACATTAATGGTTTCCCCTTCTTCAAAGATGTAAAAGTATTTCCCTGACAGCCTTACACATTGTCCTAGATGCAGGCTAAGGCTGGCATCCCTGTTGCCACAAGGAAATGATTGTCCCTGAAAGGTTAAGAAACCCTTGAAGAGACAGGTTTAGGAGCAAAGAGTGTTGTTATGGGGTTTTTTGGTGGGTGTTTTGTGGTTTTTTTTGCTGTACAACTGTCAATACGTAAATAACTTAGCCATAGAGGATTAAAAAAATTAAAATTTTCCTTTAGCTTCATAAATTAAACACTCATTTTTCTATGTAAGTCTCACATTCTGTATGCTACAACTTCTGTTTAGGATGTAACACAACAGGACTCGCTTTCTACAACACAGGATGTAATTTCTATTATAAGAACGTAGATCATTTATTGTACGATTTGTTCAAGTATCATTTCATCTTTGTGACTAGGATAGCATCAAGCTTAAGGTAAAAGCTTCAAAGCTGAAGTCTACCTGGAAAGCAGCAATGGAATGCCTCTGATGTTAAGGGTTCACAATAGCCTTGGGAATCAGGTTAAAATGCCATAAAAAGGCAACCGATCTACTCACTGCTTCCAGAATACTACAGAATTTATTGCCTATTGCCAAGACTAAAGGCAGAGTTCAAACTAACTCCATTCCATGCTTGCTGCACACGTAGCAGCAGTTTGATATTTTAGGCTACATCTATGCCATGACCTTCAGCAGCCATGAATAATATATTCCAAACCAAACACTTGCACAGAGACTTCTGTATGCTCCAGAACACACAACCATTATATGCTTGTTCTCCCTAACTCAGCACATGCCTCAAAATGTACATCACTTCATGCAAAGACAGAGAAAGAGTCAAATGAAGACTACTAAATAAAAACCCCACCCTCTCTGGCTCAAGACGACCCAGCAACAGAAGGTCCTGGAAACTGGGAGCATACAGGGAAACATGCATGTCTCCTGGCCTTCTGTACTTTACTAAATCTTCCCCAGGCTTCTGCTTTAGATCACTGTTGGAACCAGGACACTACACTAGGTGAATCCTTGCTCTGAATAAATATTATTAGACTTAAGTATCTGCATTAGTACATATGCCATGTCTCTCTTAGACAGTTTTATATATTGTATATGTGAAGTTAGACTCATTTAAATCAGAAATAAAAAAGGCAAGGCCTTTTGTGAGCTATTAAAACATAAAGATCGCTCCTTGGACTAATACCTTTCACGTAATGAATCTGCTACCTTGAAGAAGTTCCGCAATTTTTATCTTCCACATAAACATCAAATATTATGCACATATCCATGTGTATGTGCAGTTCCACTTGGAAGCTGGATGCTATCCTGTGCAATAGATATCCCTCTGTGAGCTAGACTCTGCAATTCATGAAGTAACTTGAACACATTTTAAAACTGAAGCTTCATTCTTCATTTTGTATCAGCTCTTGAGAAAATGAAATAATTCTCTTTGGTCAATACATTCAATTATGCCATAAACCACTCAACTATCTTACATGAAAATCCTATCATATCTACGTATGCTGATATTTGAAAATTAAAGTCTAACGAACTACTCTTCTAAAATGCAACATTTAAAACTAAATGCATATTTGATCTAAAGGCATCTGCACCACATGATTTAGCTCCATGCACATCAGAATACACCTACAGTATATCAATACTACAATAAAAATACAGGAACTGTCACCTTCATTTGCCACAAACAGAGGAATCTGAAAAATCCCATTATTTTAGAATTTGGCATCTCTCATCACCCTGCGATATGATTGGCGATTAACCCCCAGTAATATTTTTTTTTTAAATAAATTAAGAGAAAGCGATCGCTGTACTTCCCACAAAGTCCATTGCTTCCACACTGTATTCTTTCACTATCCAACACAGAAAAACGAAGAATCAGAGATTTTGATCAGTTTTGCTAGTCTTGGAGAACTAGTAAAACCCCTCTTACTTGGCTCTATTATAGACACACATCAGAACAATTGTGGACAGTGGGAAATGGAGCAGTAAATTCTTACCAAGAGAAAAGGAGACACAAGGGAAGAGAATAGGCTTGCAGCTGTCCAGAGAAAAATGTTCTGTGGTTGCAACAGTGAATAGGGAAACAGAAAGCGAAAGGCCCTTAAGCCAACAAATTGAAGTCTCAAATAATACTAAATTTATTACAGAATAAACAGCATTATTTCTTACCTCACCCAACAGGGACAAAGCAGGACCCTTATTTGGTTTTATGAGTTTTACAGAGCTTTCAGGAATAATTGTGTTTCAGATCATTTATCAATGATCTGGACAAGGGGATCGAGTGCACCCACAGTAAGTTTGCAGATGACACCAAGTTGTGTGGGAGTGTGGGTCTGCTTGAGGGTGGTACGCCTCTATAGAGGAACATGGACAGGCTGGATCCATGGGCTGAGGCCAATGGTACAAGGTTCAACAAGGCCAAGTGCCGGGTCCTGCACTTGAGCCAGAACAACCCCAGGCAGCGCTACAGGCTTGGGGAGGAGTGGCTGGAAAGCTGCCTGGCAGAAAAGGATCTGGGGGTCCTGCGGACACTCCGCTGAACGTCAGCCAGCAGTGTGCCCAGGTGGCCAAGAAGGCCAATGGCTTTTATCGGTAATAGTGTGGCCATCAGGACTAGGGGAGTGAACGTCACCCTGTACGCAGCACTGGTGAGGCCCCACCTCGAATACTGTGTCCACTTCTGGGCCCCTCACTACAAGAAAGACATTGAGGTGCTGCAGCTCATCCAAAAAAGGGCAACGAAGCTGGTGAAGGGTCTAGAGCACAAGCCTTATGAGGAACGGCTGAGGGAACTTGGGTTGTTCAGCCTGGAGAAAAGGAGGCTGAGGACCTTATCACTCTCTGCAGCTACCTGAAAGGAGGTTGTAGCCAGGTGGGGGTCGGTCTCTTCTCCCACGTGACAATTGATAGGACAAGAGGAAATGGCCTCAAGTTGTGCCAGAGGAGGTTTAGATCGCATATTAGGAAAAAATTCTTCGCTGAAAGAGCTGTCAAACATCAGAACAGGCTGCCCAGGGAAGTGGTTGGAGGTATCCCTGGAGGAATTTAAAAGACATGTAGATGTAATGCTGAGGGACATAGTTTAGTGGTGGTTCTGGCAGCGTTAGGTTTGCAGTTGGACTTGATACCTCAAAGGTCTTTTCCAACCTGAATGATTCTATGATTCTAAGATGTCCCAAGTAAACAAGCATGTGACCTCAGGACTATTTTTGATGTGCAACACTACGCAGAGAAGCCATCCCAACTGCGATAAGATTGAGAACAGGCACATGATAATAGTTTAAATAAACTTGTGTACTGTCGTTTCTCTGAAAGGTGTTAAAAATAAAACAAAACAACACCTAGAAAATAGAGCTTCACATTTTACTGGGATAGCATGTCGTTCAGCTATTGCCTCCTCAAATTCTTTATATGCCTCAGAGGAACAAGTGCTCTTTCAGCAGCTCTCTGGAAGCTTAGCTAAAGGTTACACCATTTTGGATGGACAAGTAACTCTCTAGCTGGTAATTGACCAGCTGCCTATTTACACACATAAGCTGAGGAATTTGCCAGCACTAGAACCCAAATGCCCTTTTGCTGCTTTCAAGTTTTCTGCATTGAGAACTTGTGTTGGAAACAGTTAATCCTTTCAACAGTTCAGTCTAGGACAAAAAGATGATTCTTTCTCAGTTGTGTGTCACTATGAAAGTTTAAGGCCAGTGTTCTTTAAGAAAGACTATTAATCCACTTGTACCAGGAACAGAGCAGTGATAATAAGGTCAATTTACCACATTAAATGCTGCATTCATTAGGCAGAATAAAGTAACAGTTTAAGTTACATTGGGCTACAATGGACAATCAAGGAGAAAGCCAACACCTCAACAACTAGAATACTTTCTTAATAAAGCAGAACTTAACTTTGTTGAGTCATTATTAGCTAGCTGTCCAAATAAAACAAGGAATTTAATACGATACAATCTTTGACATGTAATTCTAATTTTCAAATATGATTTCAAGCAGAGGCCCCTCTAACTTCACTTTGAATTAGTAAGACAACAAGACTATTATATCTTTATCAATTATCATGATTAAACTTTTTTTTCTCTCAAATAAGTCTGTTGACAATATAAGTTACTTCAATTTCCTCACAGCTGCACAGATCTGCCAACTTGCCAGAGCAAGCACCATTAATAAAACCCCAAGCATACAATATTTGACTGACAACATTTTGTAATTTATAAAAGGCTGACTCACACAGAATGATAGATTTTTAACAAGTCAGACAAGTGAACCAGCCATTGTCCACAGTCACTCTTCCCCGTGTGACAGAGGTTACCATCCCCAGAGCAGGACAGCAAAGCAGCCAAGTCTTACTCCAACTTTCAGACAGCTCATTAAAATAAATTGAAAACAATTTTCATATGAAACAAAACATAACAATAGAATCTAGCAAAATTTTACAAGTTCTTGTACAAATTCTCTTCATGTGAAGAATGTGAAACATGAGGGAAGACATTAGAAGTAATAAATTCAAGCATGTGCATTTTGAGAGAATGTAAAATAACTTACAATATCCATTTTCAGTAATGAATCTCAAAGTACAAACCAATCAATTTGAGAAATACAATTAAATATCACAACCAGACCATAAAATAGCATCTTTTACATTAAACAGTGGCTTAGAGTAGTAATTTAAAATTTACTAGCTGTGTAGCTTTTGGAAATTACACTTTCACTAGTGTTTTTGTACAGTCAATAGCAATTTGCCTTTTATTTACCCCAATATAGTAAGTGAAGCGACTTACCATTCTTGCTGACATCCAGTTCCCTGAGATTAATGAGATTTGCAATGGAGGCTGGCAATGTGGTTAGATCATTGTCTGGCAAACTCAGCTTGTGCAGAGACTGACAGTTAAAAAGTTGCTATTGAAACAGAGAAAAAAGTGAATATGACTTTCTCTTAGTTTCCTCTGTATAGCTTTTCGTTTTAATCCCTTTAAACTTCTGACCTCACGGAGTGAAGGCCAGACTATTGAGAGCCTTTGACTACAAAAAAATTTATTCAATGAGTTTTATTCAAAATTGATTACATTTACAATGCTTAAGAAAGCAAAAAACTGCAGTCACAAGCTAGCAGCTATGCTTAACACTTCCTACAAATTCCTTCCCATATCTCAGAAACTGTGACTTGTAGTTACACATAGTCCTGCAAACATCGCAAAATATTTTTCACAATAGACAATGCCGTGTGATATCCCAGAGATAATTACAGTTTTTTCAAAAAAAGAAAAAAAAATTACAGATGCATTTTTTAAAGTCAAACAGTTTTGGAATACAGGATCTGAGTAGGTATTGATCTTCTTTAAAAGTTTGAATTTTATTCTGTTATATCTTCTATTTTTTTTTCCCTTCCATGTTTCCTAGTTGAAGTACACAAAATTACAATGAGAACTAGAAAAAGTTTGATCGAGGCATACAGAAAACCCTATAATCTCTTCTGTATACATGCATTTTAATTTGTATCACATACTAGCTCAGAGCCAGATCTCCACCAATATGCAAGGTACCTTGAGATTCTTACCCAAAAGCTTTACAAATTGACAAAACAGAGCAAGTAATATTAGTGTAGCGGAAGAAAAATCCTGAAATGATATGTAGGAAGCTTACAGATAATACAAAAATATATCGGTAAGAAAGTGGTTGGAAAGGTTCATCTGAATAATTTATGCTGAATACTCCTTTCCCAACAATTTTGGATAGATCATTCATGAATACTTGGACTTAGCGTTCTTTTCTTTTGGAATTCTGAGAAGAGATCATACAAAAATCAGGAAGTGTTCTAGGACTAAAAAAAAAATTACCCTAATCAACATCATAGCAATGGGCTTATTTCAATCAAAATTTCTTGGGTCTCTCTTCATTACAAGGCCGTTATTTCGGCCACATACATAGCCGAACAAGCCCCATTCATATGATGTTTGCATATACCACCCCAGAACAAAAGCAGACATAAATTAGGACAGTTCACGGAATGAGCTTTAACTTGCCTACTGATGTTTCCAACTCCTCAGAAACTTGTGCCTGTTTGAACGAGTTGATATCATTAAGGCCTTGAAGAGTTACAAGTCACTTAGGATATTATACGGGAAGGAGAGCCAGTACTTTAGTTCAGTACTTCAAACAAGAATATATACTTAAAACTCATCCTTGAAAACAATAATCTGGACTCCTGGAATCATTAGAAATTTCCCCAAATAGCTGAGTGAAAGCAAATGCAGCACAAGGATCCCTAAAGGAAAATGGGAGGGAGGGGAGTCTGGTATGGTGTTAACTTTGTAGTTGTTCCCTTTCTTCTTGTTGTTGCTGTTCTTTTTTCATGTTTGCATATTCAGTGATTAAGTAGATCATCATTACTGTTAGTAACCACCAGAAGTCGTATAATTAAGAACTATTTTACTGCAGAATTCAGATTTCTTCCAAACAGCGAAGTGAGAGGGAAAACCGAAGCTGATATAGTTTGAGCTTTTCAGCTCAAATGCACACCGTGGCACTTGGGCTAAACAGAGTAACTTTTCATAAGTGATTTGGCACACAAGGTGAAAGCATTTCAAATGCCCAGTCACCCTTGAAACTGAGGCTATGCACCAGGGCTTCACGTAAAGCAAAGTCCTTCTCTACCACCATCTTTACTGAAGTTTGCTCATGCTGCACTCTCAACCAGTCAACTAAATTAAGGAGCTATCCTGTAAAAAATGATTTTTAAAGTATGCTCGAGCTCTGAAAAGATTGGGAGTTATTAAAAAACAAAAAGCCACACATGCTGACAGGCCATTTCAGTGATCAGGTTGACAAGACAGCCCCAAACCAGTCGTGTTGTGGCATACAAAGAGCAGCAGACTGCAAAACAGGGATAAGAACACAACACTGGGGGCAAAGACTAAGGGGGAAGAGTGGGAATGTCTTAACTAGGTTTTAGAAAGCTGGAGACGGCCTAATAAGTACCACACCCTTTGTCTGAGATGGCTTAATTAGAAGCCTTTTTCAGAGTTGAAAGACTGAATAAAAGCTTGTCTTGGGGGAAAAAGCATACACAGCATGAAACTCTGGCTTCAAATTAGCTAGGATAATTTCAAATGTTACAGACCTTCCCTTACAGATCTTCTATGGACAGTTTTAAGATTACAATTTCTGTCAAATGATTAAATAAAACACTTTTACTATGTATTTACTACTCCCTAATCTCCCTGCTTGGTTCCTTTACAGTATTTCAATTTATACGTGGGGATTTTTGCTTTTGAAAAATCAAAAAGGTAGCAAAAAAAACAACCAAAACTACTTAAAAACTGAAAAAAATTCTTAGCTTTTCAAATATGAGCCTATAAGGATGACTTCTTATAATGTACAAACCCATTACATGAAGCAAGTGTAGGCTATTACAAGTCCCTGCTGTCCAGCACAGAAAAGCAAAAAGGAACGAAATATCTGTGTACAAGCAATCTTTCTAATTGCAGGGATGATTTCATCTTAGACTAGACCATGGCAAGTGGTAGACTGCCCACCTCTCAGTTCACTCAGGTGTCAAAATTGGATTTCATATAGGAACTAATGAAATCAAATGGCATGTAACAGAAAAGGAAGCCAAAGCACGTTAACTGCTTATTCTGGTCTAAAACACCAACATGCAGTCATTTGATCACTACAGCACAGTCTGTCTCCTCTTTTAAGACTACTAAAAGGAATTTTTTAAAGAATTATGAGTTTGGAGGAAGATGTTTGCTTAGTTCTTATGATTTGGGAAATAGGACTTTAATGCAAGAAGAGTTCAGAAAATTTCCTTTCTTTTTGGCCAAGAAAGGTATTTTATTCTGTTTAAGCACTCCAGTATTATTCTCCTCCAATAAAGAAAACATCTGATAAAACTCAAAGGCTGATAAAAAGTCTTTAAAAGGGAGCTGCTAAAACCTAAAGTGACTAAAGTCTAGAGTAAAGAAATATCTGCTTGGGAAATGACAAGAATGAAATAGTGGCAGTTCTAAACTATAACAGACTGACAAAATATCTAGTTTCAACTTATATGTTACTAGCTCTGTTCAACATATAATTACAGATTTCCATTGGTGGCTTCTCAGGAGCATTTAAGGTTGGATTTTCAAAAGTATTCAGCTGGTTTAGGTCAGCTTTACTAGAATTCAGGGCTTCTGATAACTGTGAAGTTACTATCCTGAAAATGCTGTATTTCCTCCTTAATTGTTTCACTTATCTTTCAAGAAATCCAAACCAGCAAAACCTGAAGGGGTTATAGCAAACTTTCCAAAAATCTAACAAAGCATTCTATAGTTGTCCTGCCTGACAGTGAAGATTTCTACACAATTGTGACAAAACAATTTTAAAGATTAAGTCTTTCATCTAACTACTGATTTTTTAATTCCACCAAGACAGGAAAACAAGTCTATTGCAGTGATCACTTTGTACTTCTCAAAAGTCTCACAGGCACAAATTTTCATTCTTTTCTCTAGTTAATTCAGCACTCAGTTTTATCTTCAGATTTCAGAACAAACAGCAAATATTAATTTCTATAATAAAGACATAATCAAAGCGGCATTCCAGCTCTCTAGTTTTTGAACTTCAGTAATTTGAGATACTTCAGAAAGTCTCTTCAGTCAAGTACCAAAGAAGAAAGCAGGACTTCATATGAATAAATACTTTGGATTGTAGCTATCTTTTGTGGGCACAGAGATCTGAGCAAGATATTAATCTTGCTGCTTCTAATCTTCACGTGTTATCAGAGATCCAAAATAACACTGCAATTTGTTGAATACAGTTAGCCAGTTTGAGCAGATACTGATACAGAAATAAATTAGCCTGCCTCTTCTTCTGTGTACCTCTTTGGCTCATCCAAATTAGGTTTCATCCTAATTCATGCAGCAAACTAGTCAAGCTGGAATGTATAAACACTCCTTCTACCTGGGCTGCCTCTCCCGAGACCAACATTTCCTTAGAAATATTTAGCAGAACACTATATACTACGAGCTTCTACAATGATGATGAAGTAACAGAGTTAGTACACAGAACTAAAAGGAAAACCACCCAACATACCTTTGGAAGCTCTTCAATCTGATTAGCATCTAAATAGAGTTCTTCCAAGGTCTTTTCAAAAGTAAAAATCTCCTTAGGCACCTGTTCCAGGCTGCAGTGAGAATAATCGAGCGTAGTGACTGTTTCCTCCTCTCCACGAAGACAGCGGCATGGCACCAGCCGCACAAACAAATTCCGCTTGGTTGTCATTTTCAGGCACTGTAGAACAGAAATTGGTCAATTTAAAAGCCAAGATAACTTCAGAAATGTCTACATGGGCAGTTTCTCAAACTCCCCTGGCTGCTAAATACTTAAAAAAGAAAGAAGTGTATACGTGCCTGCATATGTGTACACATATATGAGAGAGAGGGGAGAGGGAGGATTTACTTATTTTCTTTTAAACACAACAGAGCTGTAGTGGCATTACACGTGGTTAAAACACCTACAGACCCCAGAAGCTGAAGTCAAAATTTAGCCTACAAACCGTCACCTGCTAACACAGCCCTACATTGCAGAGAAGCAAAGAATTTTGAAGCAGCAATTCTGAAATGTCAATTCTGTTTTTACAACATAGCTTATTCCTGCTTTTACAAAAGTTACTGGGATGATATTTTTGCTTAATATCATAAGATCCACCCTCTACAGAGCATTAAAATGTAGCTATAGGAAAGCTAATTTTTTTTTTTTGGTGATGAGTAAGATTAAATTTATGTACCTTAATTTCAAATTCCTCATTTAAAGACAGAATACAACAAAACGAACCAGTGTGGTTTCTACCAACTGTTCTATCTAAAGTTTGAAAGGGAATGCTTCCAAGTGCATAGATAAAGTAGTGAGTTCTTTTTGCAACTCCATGAAGTTTGGAAAAATTTAACACATCTTGCTGTGCACACTGGAACTAAGGAAACTTCACCTTGCTATGGAAATGTATTTCTTCCTTTCAACCCAATCACTGCTACAACAGCCCCCTCTCTATGGCTTCTATGACATTCCTACTCGGCAGGAGACAGCAAACCTAAATGGTGCAAAATGATTAGATGATTACCGATGGCACACACCAGTGACGTTCTGCCTCTTTTCTCCTCAGCAAGAGCACAAGTTTAGGTCTCTTTCCTCTAAGTAGCAACAAATTTTCACAAAATTCGGAAACAATCATCTTCAAAATGTCACCTTAAGCTTCAAGTTTCACTGAAATCAGGTGACAGACTCAACAATTTTTCAGCAAAGACCAACACGTGCAGACAGACAATACGATCATGTAAGCTTCATTCCCTCAGGAAACTGATCTAAAAATATATACTTCTCCAAAATAGCACTGAGTATTTATTTTCTCAATCAAACTTCCATGACTACCAATTAAAATATACTTGTTTTAATCTCCTTTTTTTTTTGGAATTGCAGAAATTATATTTCAACTTCTGGATTGGTGACAGGAAACTTTCTTCAAGTGCCAAAAAAGTCTTTCAGATACATTTAGCAGATTGCACTTCAACTTTCAGACAGGATGTTAGTAACACGGGGAGAAAATAAAATACCGTGAGCACTGCACTATATGAAGTCACAGGCTGCAAGACCTCTCTTCTTACTAAGAAAAAAAGTCATGCACTTGGATTTTCCTCTATGAAAAGCTAGCTTGCCAAGTACTTCACAGTATGTTTAATTTATATGACAACACTTTGAAGGGCTGCTATACTTCAGGGTTTTCACTAAACAGAAGTAGAACTTATCAGTCAGGCTGGATAAAGTCAAAATCTACATCCATCCATTAAAAGAATTGAAAAAGCTTCTTAATTAGTGGGATGTCAAGACTTCATTTTTTAACAATGCTTCAATGCTGCCAGTATTTTGTTACAGTGTTGATTATCTATCAGAATATCTAATACTTCCCACAGAACTCCAGCCATGTTATTTAAATAAAAAGTGATCTAAAAATAAAAATATTTAACTATATTGCAATGCAAAGAGTGTAGAGACTGCAAATTCCACACTGGGGATTTCCACTGAATGGGAAAGTCAGCAAAAGAGGCAGTGTTTCTTCCCTCCTGCTTCTTCCACAGGAACAGGCTCCAGCACGACATCCTCCAGCCACCCACAGCCAGCCAAGGATGCTATTGAAGCTGACGTGCTCACTGGGTCTCCAAGCCTCAGAGACCTCACGTGAAGACACAAGAGGAATTCCAGGACCAACATTTACAAATGAAATAACCTTTCATAAAAATGCATATTGTCTCATACTGTTATTACTTCAGAGATCTGCAGAGGTGTGGGAAAACACACTACTTCAGACAGAAGTGACAACAGCAGTCTCTTCAAACAGGAGTATGAACAGAAGAACATATGCCTGGGAAAAAAACAAGGACTAGAAGCAGAAATTGTACGTGTGAGTTGATTACCAGAAGCCTGGCAGGGGAAGACACACCTGTTATCATACTAGCTGCAGCCATCAGTAAGTTCACTTTATCCAGTCGTTTCAACTTCATAGAACTGTATTTTGGTTTCCAGAATATGAAAAAAACTTCACTATGTAGTTCATATAAATAATGAAGTAAGATACTCTTTTTCATTCAAAACCCTCAAAAGGAGTGTACATTACACTGTTTGCTGACTCTTTTCAGTGTCCGTTCTCTTCGTACCTAGTCTTACTTGCTCAGGACTCAAAAGTTTCTGAAGCAACAAAACTCCTAAGGCTTAACAATGGAAAGCACACATACGTAGTTTTCCTAACTTATTCATTTATTTTATAAGAAAGATCTCAAGCTTTTGGGGAGGGTTGGGGAGGAAGGGGTGGTTTTTTTATTTTAAAAGATCATGCACATCCACAGCACTGTAAACACACATCAGTAAACAAAAGCCTGGACAACATCACAGTCTTGAGTCATATCTGCAGTCAGTTATCATATCATTTAAGTACCTAAACTCACATCAAGCCAAAACAGTCAAATTCATATTTAAGTATCAAATAAACAACCCTCCTCCAAAAACAAAGACTTGACCAATTTAAGCGTACATCTAATGATAATGCTTAAAATACTATAATCAACCAAGGGAGCTTCACTTAAATAAATGTAGGAAACTACACAATGTGATTTAGTTTGAATTTGTCTTAGGTTCGTTCAAATTTTACTTCTACACATACATGAAGAACTGTTCAGCACTGGTGTTCCCCAACAGAGATGGACGTCAGTGTCCATCTATCTTGTGGTCAGTTGCCCAAGCAGAAAAACTGTAATGGAGGAAAGGAAGGAGGTACTACAGAAGGGAGTCCACTGTTTCGGTTACCAAAGACAGGAAAATACAATGTCACACAGAACATGTGCTTTTCTTATATTGCTCAAAATAAGAACTTCTCCGTGGACAGCTTGGGTAAATACACAGAAGGCAGAAGGGAAGGTTAAGTACAGCATTGTTTCCCTTCCCACAATACAGGGAAGTCTAGCAAGCAGAAAAACCTAGTTTCATAATATACTGCAACATCAGACCATCAGAAGGCACCAAATCAAACAATGCAAAATTTCTTTGCAGATCTACTACATTGTGATGGCTTATTTTTCTCCATCACTTAACAACTCCAAATTTTAAAGAGGCAGTTAATCTTCTGCTGTTATTATTATTATTACATTTATTTACTTAATATATGTCAAAGCTTCATCTTATTTTTTCTACCTATCTATATAACTAGGTAGATAGATGTCAGTTTATATAGTTTATGCATTTGAGACCACGAATGACTTGGAGCACTTTAAAAGTTTCAAAGCTGATAAACAAGGCCAAACAGCTCAAGGGGTATTACAGTAGTTGTTCAAGAAGGCCGCAATATCCAGTAAATAGTTATTTTAAAAAAAAAAAAATCAACCCTTACATTTTGAAATTGAGGGTTCTCTGCTTCCAGATGTGTGTTTTCCCCTCCCCAAAAGACAAATGCAGACAAAGCATCTACTACCAGAGTAAATAATTATTTAATTATAGCTATCAGCCCTCCACTGTTACAAGCACTGGTTGACACTTGCTAAAAGCCAGTAAAGTTACAAATACAGAATACTGTGTAATTAATCAATATCCAGACAAAAATTACTGTAGAAGCTAGGGCAAAGCAAAGAGTATAATTCTATCACATCTACACTGTATCAACAGTGGACTGTATCTCTGTGGTGGGTTGACCTTGACAGGCTACCAGGTTCCCATCAAGCCACTCGGTCACTCCTACCTCCTCCCCCCAGGTGGCAGAGCGGGATGGGGAATGGCAGTTGTGGTGAGTCCATCACACACTGTCTCTGCCGCTCCTCCACCATCACACTCTTCCCCTCTTCCACTGTGGGCTCACACCCACAGGAGACAGTCCTCCGTGAACTTCTCCGATGTGGGTCCCTTCCATAGGGTGCAATCCTTCAGGAACAGACTGCTCCAGCATGGATCCCCCACGGGGTCACAGATTCTGACAGAAAACCTGCTCCAGTGTGGGCTCCTCTCTCTGGGGCTGCTAGTCCTGCCAGGAGCCTGCTGCAGCGCAGGCTCTCCACAGCATCACAGCCTCCTTTGGGCACCCACATGCTCCAGCGTGGGGTCCTCCACAGCCTGCAGGTGGGTATCTGCTCCACCGTTAACCTCCACGGGCTGCAGAGGTACAGCCTGCCTCACCATGGTCTTCAGCATGGGCTGCAGGGGAATCTCTGCTCCAGTGCCTGGAGCACCTCCTCCTTCTTCACTGACCTTGGCATCTGCAGGGTTGTTTCTCTCACATATTCTCGCTCCCCTCTGCAGCTGCAGTTGCACATATTTTTCTCCCCTTCTTAAATATGTTATCACAGAGGTGCTACCTATGTCGCTGACTGACTCAGCTTTGGCCAGTGGTGGGTCCATCCTGGAGCCAGCTGGAACTGGCTCCATCCAACACAGGGGCAGCTTCTAGCGGTTTTTCACAGAAGCCACCCCTGCAGCCCTTCCGCTAGCAAAACCTTGCCACATACACTCAGTACAAACTATAAACAGTGAAACATTTTTACCGAATAGAATAAAATCACTGGAAGCAGAAAAGCACAGCATCGGTTTGAGAGACCATCACCAATGAAAGAAAGCAAGAACAACAAGAATAAGCTTGGATATACATTAAATATTAATCCAGAAGAGTCTCCTGGAATTCTTTGATGATTCCCTGCACACCCCGTCATCCAAGTACCTGGCAGCTCAAGCACCTGCAGATCTGCCAGAACCTCATGGGACATTTTTGTTTAGCCGCATGTTTACCTATGCTTTGATATCTAAATAATACGCAAAGTAATACAGATCTATATAAACTCTGCATTTTCAGTCTCTTTGTCTGAATTTTAGAAAAGGAATTCAATATGCAATCACCCAAGTTAACAGTTTCAGCTTTCAAAGTCTTTCAGTTTTCATCAAGAGCTACAGGTGTGCACTACTTTCAGTAGTTGCTGGTGTAGCTAAATGCTTCTCATAGGTTGGTAAACAAAAAAACCAAAAACAAAACAAACCCCACAAGAACAACAAACCAACAACAACNCCAGAAAACCCCCACACAGCCTCCAAAGTACCGTGCTGCTTTGAAAATTCTGAACTCCGGCTTGTTACAAGCAGTATTTAGGTTCACACTAATTTTGTTCCTAATCTCTGTTAATTTGCTCAAAAAGCAATAGTTTCACTGTACCGATAGTCCCTTAAATTTCCCGTTTGATGCTAACAGGATGTGACCACTTACGGTCTAAGCTGGTGAAAGCACTTTCTGCCTGCCCCATCCCCCACCAAGCCTTTCAGAAGGATGTTTACCAGTTACATCAGCAGCAGAGCCAAAAATGAAACCAGCTATCACATATTTATACAGAAAGGCATGAACAACTAGGCACAAAAATATCTGGTCAGGTTCTTTTTAGCCTACTCCACTATCTACGAGCAAGTTCATAATTATTGCAGCTGAGGATGTGTAAACATAGGAAAGGGAAAGATCATGTTGGGGAGCAAATAACCTGACTTCCAACCTGACAAATACAAGAAAGCTTATTTGGCCAACTGACAGAAGTCGCAACATACTCCTATTGAAACAAAGAATTATGCAAAAAAAACCCCATTTACTAAGAATCTTTTTTTTTTTCCCACTAAAAAACCACTAAAATAATTGATTACTACTTCTACATTAAAGAATCAGTAGGAAATGAAGCTCCCTATACGGGAAATAAAAACATGAACTAGTCTGTCTTTAGAGATGTTAACGGTTTTTCCTCATCCTAAAGCAGCAACATGCACCATAGAAGACACCCAGACATAGGCTATTTGGCTTGTTGATGAAAGAGGCTAGAACTGTGAAAACTCACATAACAATTTAAATTAACATCTTTCAGCTTACAAGAGTAGTAGTCCTCATGAATTTGGTGAAACTGTAACATTATTAGCTCCTACAGTAAAGACAACAATTACCCTTCATTCTTTAACCTCAAAAATGATGTGGCTCCTCTTGCTCATCAGCAAATCGTGTAAAGAAGCTGGGGGGAGTTGTGCTACGGGTTCGTTCGGGTTTCCTGTACATCAATCCAGTCCTCTTAGATGGGAATGGTGAGGTCTTAATTTAACAGGCAGCAAGAGGCACCTTGCAAACCTTAGCTTGGAAGTTTGTTTCTCTACAATCCTTTTCCTTGTTCTCTTTAGCAGAGGAAAGTATGGCTCAAACCTGACGGCCACTGACAAGAAGCTGAAATATGAAGAGACTGCAGATACTGTGAAGAGACTGCCTCTTTGTAAGTGGCACTGGCATTCTCTGGTTGAGGTGTCAAAGCCTCATTTGATGACAATGCCAAGTTAAGGTATTTTCACCTCCATCTCCCTCTCATCCAGGCTATTTCTTTCTGTCTCTTCCGGGAAAAAAAAAATTGCAAAACTGGAATAAGTATGTCATTCGTTTCACTGAATGAGACTGGCCAACACTCAGGTCAGTACAAATCACTGAACCACAGTGCTGTGATGTAGGGGAGAGAACAAGCAGTAGGAAATAAAAGGGGTTCTGGAACCATTTCACCATTTTAATGTGAAGCTACAGTCTGAGACTCCCTGCTTCTGATAGGAAAACAATGCTCAACTGCGGCCATGGCTGCATGTCCTCATGCAGGCAGGGAACACCAAATAACACACTGTACTCGCTCATGTACAGCACTCAGAGCAGAAGAAATAAAAGGCATTACTCATGAAATTACAATGGTGAATGGTAACAACAGGACGAGGAACATGTTAGTAAATACAGTAAATAATAAGCAATTGTTAAATGCAAAAATATGAACGATGCTTGCTGCAGTTTTTCAGAAAATAAAGGGAACAGGAAGGGCAGAAATCAGTTTTGCTTTTACTGATTCAACAGCTGCTCGGATGTAAGCAAAATCAGTAATACTTTACTCCTAGCTTGCTGAAATAAATACAAAACTCAAACCTGGTAACAAAACTCAGAAGTTTCTCTTGGGGTTAACTACTTTCCAAACTCTCAGTGCCTATTAAAAAAAAAAACAAACCACCAAAAAAAACCCAAACCCAAAAAACCCCCACACAAACAAACAAAAAAACCCAAAACACCACACCACCAAAACAACAGCAAAAAAATCCCACCAAAACACCAGAAAGAAACAGAAACACAGACCCACCTTGAAGGGCCAAGGCAACAAGATAATTTCAGCTAACTCCCAGAAGATCTATGCTAGGTGTGAATTTTGAAGACAGCTGCTTAAATTACCTTCTTCTTGAATTCTATGAAGTAAATTCTAACCAAATTTCAATTCAGTATTTGTTTTGTTTTGCTTTAAAACATTCAGAAATCCTTTACACAACTGAGATCTGAAGTTCTTGATCAAAATATTTTATAAAACCTCTTAGTTACAAGTGTTGATGGCATTAATAACAATCAATAACTATTTTCTTGGTTCAACAACAGCACTCTTCTGCTTTACTCTAACTAGAGAGTATCTAACTAGATATTTGTTGCAACAGTTATTTTCCAGATTTATCTAGACCATGCTAAAACAAACCTGAAGAGTTATTATGACAAGTAAAACCCACTGTAAGTATATCAAAAGAAATCTTTGGAATATTCATTTCTATTCATTTCTGTAACTGTAAAAAAGCAGCAATGCAACAAAGCAGTCAGTACTTGGCCTTATCATGCCAAAAGCTTACAACGACAAAAAGAGATTGATTTTTTAAAAACAAAACAAAAAAAGCATTATTTTTAAACTGAGAAAAAAGCAGCAAAAAAAACCTCTTGGCAAATACCTACATAATAAAATATTCTACTTCAAATACAGCCTTTATCTGAAATGCAGTAGTATTCAATATTCTTATAATCCTAGACCAAGCCATCGCTAAGGCACAGGTATAAGAGTACAGATCTGTAATTTAAGGCAAGAGCCCTTAGGGAAACACCCACAGCAAAAAAAGATGAGGAAATTTTTAGATCAGTTTAGGTAAAAAAAAAAAAATTGAAATGTTCTGATACCCAAGCAATTGTAATTTTGGCTTTTAATATTTATATTGATTCGTCACATTAACACCACATAGTAACTACGCAATAACACACATCCACACACCCTGTCACTACACAACTGCAGTCCAGGTAGTTGCAAGGTAATTCTCATACTTTTCCTTTTTTGCTCTTTCTCTGAGGCAGTCCTAGAAACTAAATTTCATCTGGACAGCCAAACTACCCAAGCAAGTGCCACTATAACCTTTCATCTGAAGAATGGTCTCTAATTGTATGCCATTAACAATGCTGCTGAGATTAGCATTAGATCTGAGCTTCACTTCTGATGTTTGGCTTGATTGCATATTCTTTGAGTAAGTATTTGTAGTGTTACTAAGAAAACGTTTAAGAGGAATAAATTGATTTTTAAAATAACTGTGCTTGAGTCTCACTCATTTCTCCTTCCCAAAACAAACCCAAAAAAAGGCCATAGAAATTCAAGAGTATCTACTATGACAAACTGAAGTTTAAGGGAAACTATAGGAGCCTGTCAAACCATCATGGAATATTCAAAAAACCAAGCTTTTTTTAACAGCCACAACATTGATATTTCAGTATTTCAACACTGATGCTTAAAATGGCTTAAGAATTCCTTTACATTAGGGAACTGACATGTTTGGGTTTTCATGTTTGTCACTTTCAAGTTAATACATAGCAGGGAACATGAAATATTTATCCCAATGGGATGCTGAACTCCATCCCCCCCAGTCACCATATCCACCTTTAAACAAAAACAAAAAACCCGAGAAGAAACAACTAGTAATCACAGCTACTGGGTACAGCTAGCTGTATCAAGCTACTTCAGAACTGCTTTGCTTTCAAAATCCAGTAATTTCTGTATTAGATAACTCCACTTTCTTTCACTGCTGCTGCAAAAAAAGATCCATGGAAACAAGCAAGACAAGTTCCTGACTTTCTATAAAGAGAAAACAGAATTAAATAATACACATAGCAACCAGACTAAGAGATGGTAAGCCTGTGGAAGAGGCATAAAACCATATTAAACCCCTTATGCTTCGGGTTTAGTCCTTTGAGGGATTATGTCTGGATCTACTATATGATTAAATGCCGTGTATCATACACTGTCAACATTTATTCAAGCAGAAAGGAAGAGATACTGTCTTAATTCCTCCCGTTTTAACAAGACAGTCAAAAGAGATGAACCAGCACAGAGGAATGGAAGGGAAGAGGCAGTGCTCGTCATTTGCCCATGGGAAGCAGCAAACCTCACGGAGCAGTGAGCACAGCCGAAGCAGCGCGGCAACAGCTGTTCCTTAGCCCAGCAGAGAATGCCAAAGCACACAAAGCCTACAGCCTCCTAGACTACACAAAAGGCTGGAAAAGGCGAGAGTGTACACATGCTTCTATCTTCTTAAGTATGTGCTGTCTGTAGCAATGCCAGATAAAAACATGCAGAAGGTTTTATATGTTTTAAACTGGTATTTTATAGCACACGTCAAAATTCCAGGCACTGAACTGTCGATGTTTATTAGCGTTTCCACAATCTGAGCAGCACTATTAATAAAATCAGAGCAGATGGAACCTGCTGTCATATGTTGGGTTTTTCTTCATAGGGAAAGGGGGTGGGGGGGAATTAGCAATAATGACTCGTTCACAGAAATTCATAGAGAAGTTCTGAAAACAAAATATTCTATTGGGCTTTTTTTTCATTCATGAGAAATACTTGCCTCTAGAAATCCTTACAATATGAGGCAAAAGCAATTTAGTGCCATCTGCACTGGCATCGTTTAATAAAGAAAAAAGCTGATGCTGAACACGTGTTGCTTTTCCATAGAGCTTTGAACAGAAAATTGAACTTTATTTGGCTTCTTAATACTTTTCATGTCCTTAAGTATGCACTCTAGCTAAAGAATGTCAATACACCAATAACAGTAATGACATGATGCAATGCTTGCCTAGGCTTTACGTCAGCAAAACAGAAAGGAGGACAGCAAAAGACAGTAAGAGGCCCAACAAGCATTCAAAGCATTTTTTCAAGCATCTTTTATTCACATTTTTCAAAAAATATGCTTATCTTTCTTAAGAACTAAAAGTAAAATTACTCTAAAAAAGCAGTATAAAGTGGTAAAGCTGCACAAGCTAAAATATTTAATAATGGACACTGAGCTTTAAACCAGGAATATTTTCCTGCAACTTAGTTTCCCATATACCTCCCATGCTAGATATGCACACAATTACATATAAATACGTATCATTCACTTGGCTCTTCAACAGGTATTTTTAACTAAAAATTTGCCTTCAGAACGACATGAGAGATGATGCAGAAAAAAAAAAATCAAGTGCTATGGAGGCGATTATTACAATATATGAATAAAGAAGAGGATTTCTATTTTAATATACTGTGCAGCTGGTTCAGACGTACTTACCACTGCGTTAGTTTTTTCTCCCTGGTGCTTCTTCCCTGAGCTTTCAAAGCCAACATTCTGTTTAAGACAAAGGTACAAAAATTTTAGTCAACCCTATCCCTACTACGTAAGAACAAACTGACATTTTATTTTATTGGGTATTTGCTTGCTTTCAGAGTTTCGGTTTTGTTTTATAAAAAGTTGTACACGTGTGTGAACAGCAGCTTTTAAGAACTCAGAGAACTTGAAAGACTTTCAAGACAGTAAAAACTACATATATACTTTGGGGAGAGATTATTTTGTGTGTAACATAGTATAAAACATTTCTTTTTATCCTACTTCGATTTTGATTTTATATCATTCTTCCTACCAAGTTGTTTCATTCCTACGCCATTTTAATTGCTCTATTAAATTAGTAAATCTCTTACATTAGATCTCTCTTGTACACAACTAAAGAAAGTTAAAAAATAAATCAGAAATTAACAGAACATGAAAAGAGTATAATTAACTTTAAGATTGTTTTAGAAAGTTGCAACACATTTAATAAGGCATATCAGACTACTGACACTATCTTTGCTGAAGTAGATCATAAACAAAAAAAAACATTCAATACATTTAACTGAACACATTAAAAATTAGTGGCTGGATCTATGGAAAGGAAAAATTTTGCCTCCAACTAAAAACGAAGTAGAACATATCTTCAGAGAGATTAAATGTCACTATGGTTATACACATCACCTAACTGAGCATGAACAGCCCTGAACAAGCTTGAGAGGTGGGCCCATGGAACCTCATGAAATTCAACAATGCCAAGTGCAAGGTCCTGCATGTGGGTTGGGGCAATCCCATGCACAAATACAGGTTGGGTGGAGAACGGATTGAGAGCAGCCCCGAGGAGAGGGACGTAGGGGTTTGGTTGATGTAAAGCTCAACGTGAGCCAGCAATATGCACTCACAGCCCAGAAGGCCAACTGCATCCCAGATCGTGGGCTGCATCAAAAGCAGCGTGGCCAGCAGGTTGAGGGAGGTGATTCTGCCTCTCTGCTCCACACTAGTGAGACCCCACCTGGAATACTGCATCCAGCTCTGGAGCCCCCAACATAAGCAGGACACGGACCTGTTGGAGCAGGTCCGCAGGCAGGCCACGAAGATCAGAGGGCTGAAGCACTTCCCCTGTGAGGACAGGCTGGGAGAGTTGGGGTTGTTCAGCCTGGAGCAGAGAGGGCTCCAGGGAGACCTTGCAGCAGCCTTCCTGTACTTAATGGGCGCCTACAGGAAAGCTGGGGAGGGACTCTTTTATCAGGGAGTGTAGTGATAAGATGAGGGGTAATCATTTTAAACAGAAAGAGGATAGACTTAGATTGCATACTAGGAAGAAAATCTTTACTGTGAGGGTGGTGAGGCACTGGAACAGGTTGCCCAGAGAAGTTGTGGATGCCCCATCCCTGGGAGTGTTCAAGGCCAGGCTGGATGGGGCTTTGAGCAACCTGGTCTCGAGGGAGGTGTCCTTGCCCATGGCAGGGGGGTTGGAACTAGATGATCTTTAAGGTTCCTTCTGACCCAAACCATTCTGCAATTTTATGAAAAGATGTAGAATAGTTAAGGAGCTGAGTCAGGCAGAGTATAATATGTCAAATCTGTGGTAACTAGAAAAAAAAAATTACATTGTGGGAAGCACTGGTAATAGCTTCATTCAAAGGATTTACCTATAAATGAAACTTTATTTCATAGAATCACAAAATGTTAGGGGTTGGAAGAGACCTCTGGAGATCATCTGGTCCAACCCTCCCTGCCAGAGCAGGTCCACCTACAGCAGGTTGCACAGGATGGCATCCAGGCAGGTTTGGAATGTCTCCAGAGTCAGAGACTCCACCACCTCTCTGGGCAGCCTGTTCCAGTGCTCTGCCACCCTCAAGGGAAAGAAGTTCCTCCTCATGTTCAGATGGAACTTCTATATTCAAGTTTGTGCCTGTTACTTCTTGCTCTATCACTGGACAACACTGAAAAAAGACTGGCCCCCTCCTCCTGGCACCCTCCCTGTAGGTATTCACAAGCATTGATGAGGTCCCCCCTCAAGTCTTCTCTTCTCCAGACTAAAGAGACTCAACTCCCTCAGCCTCTCCCCAGAAGAAAGATGATCCAGCCCCCTAATCATCTTTCTAGTCTTTTGCTGCCCCCTCTCCAGCAGTTCCCTGTCCTTCTTAAACTGGGGAGCCCAGAACAGGACACAGTACTCCAGATGGGGCCTCACCAGGGCAGAGTAGAGGGGGAGGGTGACCTCCCTCCACCTGCTGGCCACACTCCTCTTGATGCACCCCAGGAGGCCATTGGCCTGCTTGGCCACAAGGGCACATTGCTGGCTCATGGTCATCCTGTTGTCCACCAGGACTCCCAGGTCTCTCTCTGCAGAGCTGCTTTCCAGTAGGTCAGCCCCCAACCTGTGCTGCTGCCTGGGGTTATTCCTCCCCAGGTGCAGGACCCCACACTTGCCTTTGCTGAATTTCATATGGTTTCTCTCTGCGCAGCTCTCCAGCCTGCCCAGGTTGCACTGAATGGTGGCACAGCCTTCTGGTGTGTCAGCCACCCCTCCCAGTTTTGTGTCATCAGCAAACTTGCTGATGGTCCACTCTGTCCCCTCACCCAGGTCATTGATGAATACACTGAACAGGACTGGACCCAGTACTGACCCCTGGGGAACACCACTAGTCACAGGCCTCCAACTCGACTCTGCCCCACTGATCACAACCCTCTGGGACCTACCTGTTAACCAGTTTTCAATCCTCCCCACTGTCCATTCATCTAGCCCACATTTGCTAAACTTACCCGTTTCATATCTTTCCAATAAAAGGCAGAATCAGCCTATCACAAAATCATCATAAATGTGTCCTAAAAAAATCTTAGAACAGATTTAAAATTAAAAAATTGTTCTAGGAGGAATGAAAGTTCCTTGGTTTGGGTTAAGAAGCAAGCAGCAGTACAATCACAGAATGATGAACTCCGTAGGAAGTCAGGATTTTCACAGCACGATTGTGCTATAACCAACTTTCACATTACGTGTTCCTCATTCTGGAGTCACTGGTGCCAGCTTCTGCATTTGTACCAAATGGACTCCAGTGCACTATACTGCATAAATCCATTAATACATTCTCAGTAGAAGGACAATCAGGACATGCAAGTAGCAAGGGGGAAAAGTAATACAGGTAAAAAGTAATACAAAAGCCTCAAATCTTTCAAGTTTCTTGCTGAAAAAAAGCCTCTATCAGTTTAGCCAGCCTCAAAAATACAGAAGAGCAGCACTGAAGACAATCAGAAATATCAAGAAAGACAGCAAGAATCAAACTAGATTCTGAAACCTAGGGTCTTAGGAGAGAGTCTAACTGCAATGGCTGCATGCTCTTTTCCTTTCCCATAGTGCTTTGCTCTTACTGAAAAACTATTTAAACTTTACAAAAGCTATTCACAGGCACTGTACACAAGCTCCCAAACAGAAGAAATGCAAGTCTGCAATAGTTCTGCTAGGATAAGCAGAATTAAACGAGAGAATACAACAGTGCGGGGCTGGATCTAACAGTGGGACAGTCAGGTGATTGTGCCTCTGGAAAGAAAAAGACATAAGGTCAAGACTTTGCAGGCAGAGCATTCAGACTAGAAAAATGATCAAAGAAATAGCTAGCCAAATAATCATCACAAAAACAATAAACAGAAAGGGATTACTCTTGCGTCATTTCCTGACACCTGTTAGGCTGTCTCTGTTGAAATGCCCGCAAGAATAAAATCCAGTGGTAGGGAGCCATTACCAAATCATGAACTGTTTGCAGACTTCCAAAACCAAGCACAAGGAACTCATTTGATCCTCCCAACCATCCCTAAAAGATAATACAGCAAGTGGGATGCGTGTGCGTGGGGGGAGGAAATCACACCACCACCTGGGTATTTCAGGTCACTCTGCTTTGGAGCTTAAGCAGCTATACATGGAACAAAAGACAGTACTTAAAGAATCAGACAAGAACAATGAATTCACTACAACCTGTGTTACTTTAACTTCACCTGAAACTGCGACAGAGAGTCAGATAACCTTAAGCCTGTATCAGAACAGAACAGCTAACAGTATGCTGTAACTACAGCTGTAAAGCACTAATGAGTCTCCAATAGCAGAAACCCTCCTGGCTTTCACACATTCACATCGCCAGGTCTAGTTGGAGGAAAGCACAATGACCTCCCAAAGAAAACCGACCAGGGTATTCAGAAGAGCCCAAAGTAACCACGCACCTGGACCCTGACTAGCTCAGATCACCTCTTTCCTATTTGTTTTGCAGAAATGGTAACAGGTGCTTTACATGACCAGTGATAAATTACCCTCAAGATAAAAAATACCTAATGAAATCTTATTTAACCCCTACTCTAGCACATGATATCAAACATATCAGACTGTGTGTCTCATTATCTGTCAGGTTCCTCCAACCAAAAAGGCACAGCAGAAGAGCCCTAGCCCTCAGCTTAAAGTATGGGGAGAATATCTGGGGGAACTATCATACATGTTCATCCTGTTCTTAACTCTTCCTTGGGTATAACCCAATTACTGCTAGAAAATGCTTACCAGGTGGACACTGTACTCTGGAGGGTACTTCCACCTCAAAGTATTTCAGTTCCAGCTTACCACTGGTTTTAGATGAGCAAGGCTTGCAATTGACTCAATAAACATCTTTCTTACTATGAGTTTCACACAAATACATTTCGCCTCAAATCCTTGCCATTCTTTTAATTGCTTATTGGAGGACTTTGAACAGATATTGATGCACCCAGATTACTACTGTCAAACTTTCACAGAACAGATCAGGAAACAGGCTTGTATTTCAGCACACTCAATGACAATTAATAACCCCCATACAGTTTTTCATTTCTGCATTTTGTTTTTTTAAAAAAAAAGGGGGGGGGGGGAAAAAGTGGGGGAAATCACAACATGGTCTTCACTTAAGGAAGGGCTGGAAACAAGTATCTTAAAAATTGCTTGCTTCTTAGACAGTTCAGGCAGCCTTCAGCCCATGACAACCATCCTCCATTTCAAACAGTGAAAACAGTAACAACACTGAATTATTTCTTTAAATAATTCCAGCATAGTATTACAGAAGCCTGATTATCTACGCTTGCCCTTTAAGCATCCACTCACATTCAGTGAGAATGTATGTTTACCTAAAAAGACTTCAGATTGATCAATATTATCCATAGCAGAGACACATATTCAGCAGAAAGAGATCCTATACTGCAGCATTAAAATTCATCTTGCAAACCATGAACAATTTCCGGGCAATGAGATTAGTTATTTCTTTCCTTTTGGAATGGGGATCAGGAAGATGAGAGGTTCTGACGAAGGCCAAGGAAGGGCAACTGTATGCACAATCAGTATCACTGTCCTCAATGAAGCAGGTTTTACTTGCACAAGGATACCCATAACCAGAGTATTTTCTTTAAGTATTGCGGGAGTATATACAGAGGCACATAACCTCTTGCATAGGTGAGAAATGAGTGCCTTACAGTGAGCTACGTTTAAAAAAAGAGCAACATATGATCTTGATTGAGGAAATAAAAGATAAACACAGCTGAAAAAATATTTATCTCTAGACAGCATACCTTCTGAAATCAAACAGACATTTTGCACAAAGTAGGAAGGTCTGTAGATCACGGTTTAGTTAATCTTGTATTCCAACAGTGTGGAACAGGGAGGGGCGAGAGGGGATGGCCAGGGAGACACTAAGGATTCAGACACCATTCTCAAGAAAGACTGCATCTTGTTTTTCCTGGAAGCAGATGCCGTAACCATGTCTTGCCATTTCTTGTTACTTCTGTGCCTGTATCAAAGCCAGACATTTATAGTGAAGCAAAGAAACACTCTGCTGCGTGGACTGTCTCATTTACAAAAACCTGACAAGCTTCAGGAGCAGCACTATCTTTCCACTAGTCTTGGGTGGAGGAGTCTGAGATATTAATTATGATAGATTACCTTAAGCAGCATGAGACTGACCTACTTCAGGATTTGTTACCTCCTAGTACCAATGCTGCCGCAGCTGTTGACAACCAGAATCCTTACATGCAGGAAAAGGACAGCTGATGGTCCATTCTCAGTGAGCGCAGGAAGATTCACATTTGCTTCCAGCATGCCCCAAAACAACCTGTTTGGCAACACTGTTGGTATACTGCAGGGGACATGCAGTTGAGAAGTGTTCTGCCAAGGGATAAGGGTATGCTTATCAACAACAATGGAATGGAAAAGGCACTTTTATAGGTCTCTGACTGGCTAACTGGCTAAGAGTTTCATTGTTTTTGCCAGAGTATCTACAATTCTATTAGAGGCATTTCTAATTATCTTAAAACTGAATGAAATGCCTAGAGGCTAGCAAAATTAAACTTTGTTCATTACTTACAATACCGTAACAGCACTTTTGGACAAGACAGTTAAGGAAACACATTTATACCTGCACACATGCAGATAAATCAGATCTGCTGAATTTTGTTGTTGATTGCTTTCTCTTTGGTAAACTGGTCAAAGAAGGGTCTCCAAGGCATAAACAAAGACTGCAAATTTGACCACCATTTTTTTAAAGAAACGGTTTCCAAATTATTTCTCTCATTTGTGTGGCTATAGCTGCACTGTGTAAGTGTTCTGAGTACAAAGTGTGGTTTTGCAACAAAATAAACATACCGAGATTTAGAAAAACTGCCTGGGGTTCAAAAATCCCCCTTTATAGCAGTGCAATTAGTGCAGAAATGACCAATATGCTGAGTCTGATCTCACCAGTGAAAAACTGCTGTAACACCCAATGAGAGGAGTTTCTCAGCTCTTAAAACTGCAAGGAATCATAAATGAATCAAGATGCCCATTTCTCACAGCACAAGCCTCAGCATGAATGCCCTGAAAAGTTCTTCTATAATAAGAATGAAATATAATATTGTTATTAAGTATAAACAATTGTATCTACAACACTATCAGAAGGCCTAACTGTTGCTGACATGTAATCATATTGCAACTTTTAATTACCCTTAAACACAATATTCCCCCTAAAAGCAGCTAGATACGATACTATTTTCTAGTGTTTGCCCCAAATAATTAAAACTGCAGAATGATGAAGGTCAGAAGAGACCTCTCCAGGTCCAACCCACCACCATCACATTAGGGACAACTTCAATATGAAATCCAATGAAGTCAAAAGCTACTTTTGAGTTACGGTCAACATTAGTATGTACAAAAAGGAGGTGGTCAGTTGGCCTACTTCGAAACACTTCCAGGGAGAAAGTTGAGATGTAGTGCTTTTCATGAACCATGGAGATATATGCTTCCGTGCCTCCACTCTAAAAAAATTATGTAGTCCACGTTAATTGCTATTTGGGAGACTCTTTTTCCAAGTCTTACTAAAGCAGCTGAATAATCATATATTGATTCAATCATTCATGAATCCATGATATACAATACTTCATCTCACAGCAATTCTAGTATCCTTTCCTAACATGAAAATAAAAGCATCCAGAAAATCCCCTTATAGAACTACAATGGCTTATATCAATGGACTGAAACTAAATTAGAGAAATCACTGCTTAATTGAAAATTATTTCTATTTTACAGGAGGTAGCAAATACAACCACCAAAGTAGATCCAGTGTTCACAGACTTGCAAATAGTCAGTTTCTATAAACCAAGGTTGTTTTGCAGAACAGTAAAGGTGAGGAAGTTTAAATTGATACTATATACTGTTGACAATAATTCTGCTTAAGGCTTTACTGATGTTTACTGGCTCTGTTATTGTGATGCCACTGCATTAGCTCAAGTAAATAGAGACCAAGCCAGGAATGAAAACATAGCACATAGACACATGACACTGATCAGAGAATCACAGAATGGTTTAGGTTAGAAGCGACCTTAAAGATCATCTAGTTCTAACTGCCACAGGCAAGGACACCTTCCACCAGACCAGATTGCTCAAAGCCTCATCCAACACAGCCTTGAACACTTCCAGGGATGGGGCCTCCACAGCCTCCCTGAGCAATGTGTTCCCTCATGGTGAAAAATTTCTTCCTGAGATCTAACCTAAATCCACCCTCTTCCAGCTAAAAACCATTACCCCTCATGCTATCACTACATGCCCTTGTAAAAAGTCCCTCTCCAGATTTCCTGTAGGCCCTCTTCAAATACCAGAAGGCTGCTATGGGGTCTCCCTGGAGCCTTCTGTTCTCCAGGCTGAACAACTCCAATTCTCTCAGCCTGATTTTATACTTCAAACAATGCTAAATATTAAGAATTTTAGGAAGGCTTTAAAACCAAACATTTGAAATATTAATATAACTGTCATCTTTAAACACTGTATTCATTTAATATAGGCTTTCTTTTACACAAAACAGGTTTATTTATCTATTTTCAACATTAACTTGTCTCTTTTCTCTGAAGTCCACAATACAGCAGTATCTGAACTTCAAAAACCAAGAAATAAACCATGCACAACAGAAGACTACGGTAGGTCCTTGGTCAAGGAGACAAGGCTTCCTGGACAACTTCCCTTGACCTCACAGACCATGCTTTGGGACCACCAAACCAGCAAGTCTCAGAACAGTAACAGTCCACATCCCATGCACTGTCACAATTCTTTACCAAGTTACTTTTCTCTAAGTGACATTTGTACTAACTCACTGACTAGAAGTGAGTAGCTGTGCCAAGCTACACACCAAGGTCTAGTTAAGCCTGAGGAAGCTGTGTTGTTAGTGGTAACACAAAGCATCCAACTTGACTCAGTCTAGGAATTAAAAAGAAAAAAAAAACCACATTATTTGTAAGTTATGACAACTCTCACCCAAGCTTCAGCCATTTCAAAGATTTCCACTGCTGCTACAGAATTGACAACAACTTTAGAGTGGCTTGGACATACCTACATCACATCAGGTGGCCAATTAGCACCACAAACAACGTGACACGAGCACTCCAGATAACAAAAGAGGTTGCAAATCTGTGAGAAAACTATTTAGATCTGGTGGCCTCACCCTTTGCTTCTATGCAACCCCCTTCCTTTTCACCCCTTTTTTCCTCCTCCATTCTTAAGAGTTTCCCATTAGCACATGGATCCTAGACAGTGACAGCTCCAAACAGTCGGAGCTTTTCTAGGTCTACTATTGTCAGCCACAGCAAATGTGCTCAGACCTCAGCCTTCTTTCACAGCAGCATAATGAGACTGATGACGGGAAAGAAAAGGAATGTGGGAAATCTGGGAAACAAATGACTAAGAGAATAAGAATACTTAAGAAACAGAATACACCAATTTAATCAGTAGTAAGAGTTGTAATTAAAAACATGAAACTTAAGTCGTACACACGCACACACACTAAACTACACCAGAACATACACCACCATTTCTAGAAAGGACACATTTGATCTAAACAAAATAGGTGGCTAACTTGTATGATGCTATTATCATGACCCTCATCTCTTTTTCCCCTACTGCCACTCATCATATAAACCCTTTTCCTTCCTCTGCTTCTTCACACCCACATCTTTTATTAGATATTGAAATACTTAAGGAAGGGCGATATCTAATTTTATTTGCACAGTACTTACGAAATACATGACTGTGTCTTATAGGGGCCATGGGCGTGTATAAAATGCTGGTGGCATACAGCACCTGCACTTTGTGAACACAAACTGATTGGTGAAATATTGCATTAAGTAGATGCTGACTCACTCACACAGATAACCTGTTAACTACTTAGTATGAGGAAGACAGAAATGATCTAGATACTAAAATGACTATGACCACCAAGCATGAAGGAAAGAGAAAGCACAGGGAAGAACCACCTTTGGCAAAGATTTTGGGCACAGTATTTAGTTTTATACTCAACTTTCCAATAGCAGCTCGTGAAACTTAACCAATAAGTCCCACAATGAGTCATCCATCTAAACGACTCCAAGACTGTAACAGAGTGTGCGCACCTGTCCTAAAATACAAATGACCCGAGATTCAAGTCCTCTTGGACAACATTTAAGTATAGGTTTCCAACACACCAGATGAACAACCTATTACTTATACCCCATTAATAAGAACAAAAGCGGTGGTATATTTCTCTCCATTTAAAACCTATGCAGACAGATGTACTCTTGATATACCCCCTATATCAGGCAGACGCTTTGTCAGTCATGCCACTGCTTATGCACAAAATTTGATCCTAGAGTTGTTTCAGATTATTAAAATACAGAAGTTTGTGGACATGAGCGGCAGCAGAAAACTAGGCATAGAGACTGCAAATTTTACAGATCCTGTGAATATTTGTGGCATTCTAAATGCAGGAATTTGTCTTACGCCTGTGGCCTTATATTGCCATTGGCTAGTCCAGGAGATTCTGCAACACCGTTTGAGCTGCTAACCAGCTAAGGCTTTACATTTGAATTCATCAAATTATGCATAAAATACTAAACTGTTAGAACCTAGTAGTTGTCTGAAATAGGTTAGAAAATAGGTATCAGGAACTTGATGAATGCTTTACATTTCCCATGTTTCAGGAACATAATTTTATAGTATAATGGAGAGTGCAAATTAAAATTGTTTTAAAAATACCAGAAACCAACAGCAAACAGTTGCTATAATTGTATACTTAATAATAGACCTCACTCTACCAGCCAAGTCATTGTCAGGGTATGTAAATTCCTGAGTTCCCTTTCCTTCCAGGGCAGAGGTGAGCAGTGCTAGTTGAGCAACACATCTATTTTTAGAGGTAATTTTCCCCCCCATACATGTATAGGCATAACTTTCCAATTAACAATTGCTATTATGAACCTTTTACTTCCTTCTGCACTTATTTTGCCCCTCACTGCTTTACAAAGTTGAATTAGGAGACATCACTGACCAGTCCGATAACAGATTATAGAATCATAAAATGTTAGTGGTTGGGAGGGACCTCTGGAGATTAGCTAGTCCAACACCCCTGCCAGAGCAGATCCAACAATTAGCAATCTGAGAACTTGCTTGCAAAACTGCTAAACATTCATAGCTACGAATGAAATTAACCTCTGCTATGTTCTTAACGTAAGAATAGAAATATACTAGGGTGTTACAGCTTGTTTGAGTGGGTTTAAAGAAAAAAAAAAACTGTCAGATACTTTTTATAGTTGCAGCTGCCAATTATTGTGCACATCAATTCACTGTCGTAACAGTGTATCCTTAACTCACCACTTACGCACATTATGAAGATCAATTCTTGAGTATCAGTGTTCTTTATGAACAACAACAAAGGAAGGCACCAGGAGGAATAACACATTTTTATATTCAAAACAGGAATTAAATAGTGGAGAGGGAACAAAGCAGAATCACAGAGACAGCAATTTTTAAAAATGCACTGATTAGACATAGGGATATACTCTCAAGGCAAGTGTCCAATATTAAAACTTCTAGTAAGGCGTGAACAGTTGAACAAGTGTCTTGCTGGAAGCTGAAGTTTCCTGTTTGAACCAATATTAAATTCATAACTAACCACGACAGCTACTGATTGTGACTAAACATATACAATATCAAACCAAAGTGTATTTTTACTTTATTACACTTCACAAAGGCATATGCCATCTGCCACTGAGATATGATCCGTTTCTCCATGACATTATCACATTACTCTTGAAAAGACTAATGCTGCTGCTTAATCTCATGGTTTGAGCCAATTTCTAAACACTAAGCCTCGGCTTGCTGTCAGATCTCCTCACTACCTGCCTCAGAATCAATGATGAATGTGCAGATTGTCACTTTTTACCATATAATTTAAAGTACCCAAACCCCTGTTGCAAGCTAATTTACATTCTGCAAATACTGTTCTAGAAGTGATTCGTTTTACGGATGAAACGGAGCTCTAAAATCCCCCTGGATTTTTACTAACAGGATAACAATCCTCTTCTAACACACAAAAACAATCCAGGACCACAAGCTACCTTAACTAAAAACAAACAGTCTGTTAAGGTTATAAGGATTTCTATCATTTGAAATCAGAGAACCACGAGGTCATTAATCCCCAGCTCATAAGGAAAATTAAGGAAATTAATATGTTGAATTCAACTGATTGGAAAATAGTCCTAGTTTTTTCTGTCTAAAAAAAAAATAACCTTCTGCAGATTGAACTTGAAGTAACCAATGCAGAAACAGCTTCTGAACCTGAAAATACAAGAATACAATGGTCATTTAAAACCCTGGGTAGTAGACAGCAGTGTCTGGAAAAGAACAGGGTATGAGTTTGCTGTGTTCCCTCTGATAATGAGGTTATACTGAGGGTTGTTTTGTTGCTTCATAATGGCTTTTTATTAAACATAATCTAAACTAATACAGCATAAGTGTAACATTTAGAAACTGCTGTTTGTGCCTAGTCTACAAGTCACCAGTAGGTTTCTCCTCGTTCCCAATTTCTCATTCTTTGAAGGGTCATCATGGAGAAATACGCTGCATGGACGAATGTGCCCTTCACATATTGATAGAAGTGCCACCAAGCTGCATGCCCTAAAATGCATTTTGAAGATTGAATTCATGCATCTTCCAAAATCCTTTTTACTGCAATTGCCCATTCCAGTTCACAGTATCTTCCAGTAATATATGAAATGCATTATTAGATCTGATAGCCAAACAATGGAGGTTTTGGGGGGGGTTTGGTTTTTAGATACAGCTCCATTCTCACTTCTGAGTGAAGGAAACAATCAGATGTGAACTCTAAAATCAATCTGACATCTGTTCAATCTAATCTAAAATCAATTCTTTTGGGTCTCCCAGATTTTCTCCAACAAGCCAACATAAGATCCAGACAAAACAATTAAGTCTGTATTTAAAGCTTTCACAGTAATAAAGCAAATCACCTGTTTACCTGGAGATTAATGAAGTCTTAAACTCTTAGAGAAAAAAACAGACATTTATTAAACAGCATTAGATGACATCTCTCTGCAATAGTCTGTCTAGCAATAGACACTGCAACAAAAAAAATAAAATCAACATTTTCCAACAGGTTGATTTTTAACATGTCATTCACCTTTGTTAATAGCCAAAAAAGCACTAAAAATTTTTTCTAGTATGGAAAAAAACCTCAGTAGTAAAGATCAGTATTGAGATTAATAGACTAATTCCATTCTAAATACCAGCTTTCATTTTAATACCATTAAGGGATCAGAACTGAGACAGATAATGTCATGGATAAAATCACTCAACAGTTTTAAAGCATGTGCTCTGCGACAATGCACATAGTCCAGTTTTCCCATAAAACTATAAAAATCCAGAAAACAAGGCACTTGAAGTTAACAGTTGTCTGGTGTTCACAGCAATAAGAGACTAGGCTGAGAGTAAATGCTAACAGCATGATCTATAAAAATAGAGACCAGAATGAGTCCTAGCAGTCAGACAGCAGCAGTGCTATTAGCACTCCAGTTAAAAAGAAACATTCTCAACAGCTTCAATTAGACCTGGCAGGACAGTATCTAAGCTGAAAATAGCAAACACTGAGACAGAGCTTAACCAATTTACCTAACACTCACTAGTTTAAAACTAATGAGTCTTATACTTAAATCTTGCGAGATGCAAAAATGCCTGGGTAATCACTCTCTACACAAACCACCATCTCTAATCAGTTACTGTTTGCTTTAAATACATATGTAAAGGAAACTATAGCTGAAGTGCTTCAAAAGGAGGTGAATTTAAAGGAGAAATCTTTACTTTGTCAAAATGTTCTGTCTTGAAGAGGGATAGGAATAAAAAGAAAAATAAGGAAATAGATATTAGTAAGGGAAAAGAAAAACTTGGTTGGGTTGCTAATGTCTCCTATCAGTCCAAAGTTTCTCAGAGACCTAGTCCTGCTCTACAGGGGAGGCTTCCAATAAGAGTCCTCAATAAAGGTGAGAGCCCCTAAAGACTCATCTCTTTTGCTTCCTCATCCATTCCATTGTAATTTTTTGTGCTGTTGGTTTGTGCATTCCTCTCCACTCTTCTGCTTCTTCTTCTTTTTTCGATACGTTCTTTCCCACACGGAGTTGCTTCCTCCACTCTTCTAACACTACAGTATCCCTGACACTCTTCCACCTCACAGGAAAGCTCCAGGTGATGAGCACCTCTGGGGATTGCCTAGTTAAATTCAGTGCATATAAAACCAGAACTTAATCTCAGCCACCACCACCACCTGTTCTTACCACATGCTTTGATTACTTCTGTGGAAATCACCAGTACCCTGCCCATTACTCTGACCTACAACTCTCCTCAGCTGTTTCTCCCTTGAGTTCCTGTAGCCACACTCACCCCCCGCCCCGCCCCAAACACCCAAACAACACCTTAACCACACAGACCTGCACAAATCATTTCGAGGACACTACTTGACTGTGTTGCTGGTTTAAGTGCCCCTGCTTTCTTCCTTTTCTATTAGAGAGACAAGCAGCATATTTTCACTTATTGTTCTAAACTATTTCCTCATTCAAATCAAGAGGGAGACTCCTATTCAGTCAATTAAGTTAGCTTCTACCACCATCACCAATTTTTCAAAACAACATTTGACAGTATCCCCACACAGAGAGATAAAATTAATTCACTATGAAGTCCTTCATCTTCTGATGTCTTGCCCTCACAACAATTAAAAATAAAATCCTGACAATTACCAGACTGCTGATGTGAAAATATCACTGCTCATCAAGCTAACCAGTAACTCCCACCACCACCACCCCCCATCATGTGCTCCTCTATCTATCTAGGTCACCTTAACCTGTCCTCCTGGAAGACATACGATCTGTAGCCTATCCCACACTTGTGTTGAATCATGATAGGCATTTCCAGTTTGTTTACTAAAACTCCTTTAGGTTGCAGCATCACAAAAGGTGATCATACTGTTGGGGAAAAAACTGATTTTACCCATCTTGCGCTTAAACACATTAAAATGCATTACACATGTTAGATCTATGCCAACATAGGTGTAACGAAACCAGGAGAATTATGCTGGTAGAAGCATTTAGGCTAACTAGAAAATTTAAAGCAGCCGTTATCTACTTAGTATATTTCTTTACTGTAGCAAATAACAGCAAGAAAAATAAAGTTTAATAAGAATATAAAATTAAAGAGAAAAAAATACACTAAGTCCTGACTGTCTTCCAGTGTAACAGAGAGAAGAACAAACTGTGGTAATGAGCCCACAATTCTACCTTGATGTGTGCTGAGAGGAATGACATAAGGCAGTAGTCGAGCAATTCCCTTGATACCTGAAGTGGGGGGTGCCTTGTGCTCTGATGAGCTCAGTTACAGCTGTAGAAACTATGTTCATGCTTTCACAGAATCGCAGAATGGTTTGGGTCAGAAGGAACCTTAAAGATCATGTAGTTCCAACCCCCCTGCCATGGGCAAGGACACCTCCCTCGAGACCAGGTTGCTCAAAGCCCCATCCAGCCTGGCCTTGAACACTCCCAGGGATGGGGCATCCACAACTTCTCTGGGCAACCTGTTCCAGTGCCTCACCACCCTCACAGTAAAGATTTTCTTCCTAGTATGCAATCTAAGTCTATCCTCTTTCTGTTTAAAACGATTACCCCTCATCTTATCACTACACTCCCTGATAAAAGAGTCCCTCCCCAGCTTTCCTGTAGGCGCCCATTAAGTACAGGAAGGCTGCTGCAAGGTCTCCCTGGAGCCCTCTCTGCTCCAGGCTGAACAACCCCAACTCTCCCAGCCTGTCCTCACAGGGGAGGTGCTCCAGCCCTCTGACGATCTTCATGGCCCTACTGGAGCAGGTCCAAACTTTCAGAGAGTTCTTCCTCTGGATTAGAGGGGAGGCATTTCAGCTCCTAAATAAATGAACACATTTGTAACCATGAACAGAGATTTAACGTAAGTCTAGAATACTTTTTCCTTGAAGTCTGTATTTTAGCACAAAAGGTAGAGAAGGCATCAAGGACCATCAGCAGCCACATAAGTACCTAAATTGAGCAAGAAAATGGCTTCAGTTCTACATAGCCTGGTACTAGCAAATAGACCACAGAGGCTTCTTCATCGGACAAGAATGACAGGCAAATCAAGCAGTTTCATACCCTCAAGCAGTCACATGCAAAAGATAAGCAGTGCTCCTTTCTCACATATGCAGCTAGTTCAAAGGGGAGAGGAAGGGAGCATTTTTTCATATGATATACTAGGGAAAATATGAATACTCTAACCTAAAACCAGATTGAACCAAATTAATTACAGGATTATAACCCAGTAACTTGCTGAGTAATCAAGAAATTTAAAACATGAGCCACCTGTCTATTGAAGAAGCCTACAAAGAGCTTGATCATCAAGTTGTTCTCAATTTTCTCAATTGTGAAAGTCTACCATTTTGTCAAGCAAATGAAACATATCTGTCAAGCATACAAAAAACAAAGGGTTAGTATATTTTATCTCATTCTCAAGCACCTTAGTGGTCCTAACATTAGCATCCAATATATTTTAGGTGGACTTCCTGCATGCCTCAATCTCTGCAGTCTTTAGCTTCCAATCTATAACTCATTGCTGTAGATTTTTTCCACTTCATTTAAATAGCAGACACTTCGCACTACTATGACATTACCTTCCTTCAAATTTGTTTTCTAAGCATCTAGTAGAACATCCTTTTGCTGCTTTCCCTTTTAAAATGTAGTAGAAAAGAAATTTATATCCAGGTAATTTGGCTGAATGACTTCCAAGTGCTCTTTTTAAAAAGGAACAAATAAATCCTGATGATTAAAATTTTTATCTATTATGTACAATCAAAATCAATTCATAGTCATTCATACTTTATCACACACAGAGGTTTCAAATACGTAATTGGTTACTTAGCATCTTTCAACATAAGGTGCGACTCCAAATCATTCTACACTGACTTCTGAGAATATTGCATCCATCACCTTCTTTAATGAACATTTTAGTATTAGCAGTACAAGATCACCTGCACATAAAAATTACATTTCCTATACTTACGGAGCTAGTCATACTTTATGTGACTGCAATTTGATGGTCCATTGCAAGCTTTTTACGCTGTGGCTTACTAGACAGAATACCAAATAACAAGTATTAATTTTTTTTTTCCATTTCTGAAAAGTTGAAAATAGGTAAATGGGTAAAAGCTAATTTAATAAAAATAGCACTAGCCTTTCCCCCTTATTTTGCCTTTCCTAAATTTTAGCTATTTTAACCATCAAATACATCACTTCCTACCAAGGGCCAGTGATACTAAACATTATCAACCATAAGCTTTCTTTTTTTGCTCCAAACTGACTACCTAACAATTCTTTCTTTATAAAGATCCTTACAATTACTCATCAGTTCTTGATAAGTGGTATTTCCAATATCTTGTATTTTGGCAGAAAAACAGACTACGGCACATCCATTACAAGTCCTCACAGTTGCTTAAGACATCATTGGAAGTAAAGCATTTTACTAGGCATTTCAGCCTCATCATCATTTCTTCCCATTAGTAGGAAAACATACTTTCATATTATAATGGATGCAATTACATCATTAAGAACAAATGGGGGGAAGGGGGTAGGTGGAGGAGGGCACGAAATGAACAAACAAAAGAAAAGGAGGAAATAGTCAATGAGGTCTGTGAGTGACCCAGAAGCTAAATCTTAACTGAAAGAATAGGCACCAACATTCTTGAACCAGCAAACCGCATTGGTGAAGACCTTCAAAGACAACTGTTAAAAGGTAGCTTATCTGCATGAATTAGTTAGCACTTAATTCTATCTCCACTGAACAATGTAGCTGGAAAAGAAGAGGAGAGAGGAAAAAGGAAGAGGCAGCCAGAATGTGCCACGCTATTTAAATAAGTTAGAAGTATTCTCTGCATACTTTTCCTCTGAAACCACCACACATGTTTATGGCAGTGTATAATTAGTTTTTTATTGGCTAGTTGCTGAATTGACAAATAGGATTCAAGAAATGCTTATGCAATGCAAGAGGGAGTTTCCCAATACCTAGCCTTCGCATTGAATTAAACAAATTTGCCTAGATGCAGTCAGGATGAACATTGTTTTCCTTAGAATATCCAATTCTGGCCATGTGACAACCAGGAATCTTATCACACAGGCCAACCCTCTGATAACCTAATCTTGGTTTAGACAGACTCTGTTAGCAGTGCATTCATTTTCAGTGGCAAACTAACTACTATCCTTCAAAAGACCTTAAAGTAAATAACATTCAGCAAAGCAGTCTAAAATATTTTAAAGTTGAAATGCCCATGAGCCTGAGAATCATTTCCCCTACCAACATAGCTTGTCCATACCTCTGTAGTCCAGAAGCACTACAGGGAACACCAGGCTGACAGAAAGATGAGTTCCCAAAGTACATTGCCAAAATAAAACACATTCTGTGCTGACTGGATTAACCTTCATAGCTGAACCACCTGAGATACATTTGAGCAGGCAGTTCATGCCATAACTTGTCAATAGAACTAGGAAGGGGGAGATTTGGGCCGGCATTTATTGCTACAAAGAGAAATGAATCAGCGAGTCAAGAGGGCTCACGGAGTAAATATGCAAACCAGAGCTTACGTAAGATGCTTGGAACATGTCCAAAACCTATTGAAATAAAGTAGCCATAAAAATATCGAAAGGATGGGATACAAGGGGCCCTCCTTAGCCAATGTTGTTTCGTTACTCAGTAGAAGTCTTGATGGCAAGACAATGAAACAGTATTTTCCTTAACTAACTCTAATTACACTCAGCTTCAAAACTGCATCCTTAAATAAAACATAGTCAGAAGACCAAATACACTCTATTGCAAAAGAAGCTGCAACTCTCTGTATAAGTGAAGATTTTAGAGACTTGTCAAATTTTCCTATTAGAGTATGGATTACAAAAAGTAAAAAAAAAAAAGTGACAAATTTTTCTATTTAACCTTTGGTCTAAAGTTTCTTTCACATATTTCAGCTATAGACAAGTAAGAACTCATTTATGGTCTGTGTGTTCACCCATGTATTTCAGTACTTGTATATACACATTGATACATTATGTTCATGTTTGACCTAAGCATTTAGCAGTGTGCTCACTGTGGATTTAGCAGCTTGACAAATTATGGCACCTCTTCCAGAAACCTATTCATTACAAAAATTTGAGAGGCTGGGGAACATGCACTCAACTGGCCCTCAGAAGCCTCTATCCAAGAGCATCACAAAACATCAGACACACTTACTAGGTCTATTGTGATAGCTAGCCTATTGCAAAGCCAGCATTTGCTTCCCAATCCTGTTGTTTTCAGCTAGAAGAGCTTTTCTTCCCCTAATAAAGACTCATTGGTCAAGCCTGCTAATAAAACAACAGTAAGGAGTGAAAAAAATGACCAGACATAAGAGCAAACTACTGCAAAGCAACAAAAAATAAACCCTAGGTTAACCATTCCATTTGAATTATCTTTGTAACACTTAATAAGCGCTTCAATGTGAAAACAAGCAGATCCGCAGTGAAATTAGAACTATAAAACAAGATTCTAATTCAACATAAAATTAATCTCAACTTTCAAACATGTATCAGCCTATTCTTTTATACATACTAATTTGTACATATACAAATACAAATTTCATAAGACACCTGCATTTCCAAGCACACCATTTCTACAATACTACTAAGCATTTAAAGCAGTATCCTTTCTATTAAAATATTTCCTCTTTCAAAACTCAAACATTTTCTGTGGCTAGTTACAAATATTGGTTAATTTATTTACCTACATTCTTGAATATAAGCAAGAGATAGAGAGGGCAGAGCGAAAGATGTGTTTACTCAATGGTCCTAACTGGGACTAAACCAGTATATCAAGATCAAGCTTACCCTACTGGAGATGCTACTCCAGTATATTAACATCAAAACACACTGTGATCTGCTAAAGATTTTTGTGGCACTTCCATTAGGCACTTACTAAAAAAAAAAAAAAAAAGCCACATCATTCTGGTTATATAGTCCCTATAATTCTGTACAAGGAGCTACATGCACCTGCTGTTAAATTATGGGATTAAAAATAAGTTTAAACAAACAAAAAAACCCCCAAAACCAAACCACTTCGGTCTTAGCCCCCCCCCAAATATACTATTAACGATGTAACAAGCATACACAACCAAAACAGTACATGCTTGCAACTAAAAAAACCAAAACTAAAGTGACCCCTCAAAACAGTAACAACAAAACCCTAGTCATATTAACCTTTCTCTAGACAGTATAATAGCACTTAAGATAGCTTATCTGGGGCAGAATAATTTGTTTGAAATGGCTTTTTTTTTTTTTGCACAGTTACCTGAACACATTACCATAAAATGGGTTACTACCTTGTATACACATTATAGAACATTCAAAGTAAATTAATAATGCAGAAAATTAAAGCAGAAGCAATGGAAGCCAGGTTGCTTATACACAAGTGCTCTCACACAGACATATCAACATGTTAAAACCACAGACACACAGTGTTCTTATGTGACCCAAGTGTGACAGACCATGCCACTGCAGTGAATATCCCTAGTGCTTCTTGACAGAAAGCAATCACAATTCACAGTTCCTACCCACCTTCCCTACAAGCTACTGTAATGCAAGTTCAGCAGGTAAAACAAAAGTCTGTCATCCTTACATGTGAGGGTGAAAGAAGATACTACTACACTATAGAGTTACTGAAACAGTAAGCGCACATAAAACACTTCTTTCCGTTTATCTCCTTCAACACATCTGGACAGACACCTACCCGAATTACGCCACCACTGCCAATTCACACCATGTAAGTCTGAATCAGTTTCTGAACTTGGATCACAGAATCACCAGGATGCAGAACAGGGTTTAATAAACATCCACACGGATCTGTGAAAAAGAATTAAGAAGAGTTTTCAAGATGATGGGTATAAGGGGCCTGGCACAAAAACTAAGACAGTTTCAAATCCACACATTAACTTTGGTTTACACGAGAATTAAACATAGAAGACACAGCAGTGGTAATACGTAACTTACCACCACAACCACAATTCTACAATTACTCAGTTTTGTCCTCTGCCAAATCTCAAAGTAATGCAAACAGAGAAAGCAGTGTCCCAAAACACAAAAAAGGTAGAATTGATTATCATCCTCTCCTCCTATGCCAGCCAAAACCAAAACACATGCATTGCTAGCGACCTCGAGTTCAAAACAGCTCCCTTTCCATCACTCATATGGGCGGAGTTTCAATTCAATTATCAGGTTAACAAAATGTAATCAAAACCAACAAGAAGCTATATGCCGGACCTCAACTGGATGACTTCCTCTTGACGTACTGCTGTTCTGCTCAGTCTCAAAGACATTCTCTGAAAAGGAATCTATACCACCCACAGTCACATGGGGAAACACAACTCCTCGCAAGAGATGAAGCTTTAAAAGAGCTGCAATTATTTTAATAGGACCTGCCAGCTGCCTTTCATTTAGCTTAACATGAGGTTTTATTGAAATTCTGCAGCCACAGCCATTGGCAAGAGAAGAGGGAGTCGCTTACAAGTAGCTGGATCTGTTTCTGACGAGCTTAGTCTCCCTGGTGAGCTTCTGTGCGCCATAGACTCTCCGTGTTGAGGATACAAAGTTTTATTGTGTGGTCCTTGCTAGTAGGCCAGAATAATGAAGCAATATGTACATGGAACACACCCATAGCCTCACCTTGACAACATTTACTAGAGACAGTTCAAATAAGGTACCAAAATATGGGAGAGGACAAGAAGTTACACAGGAGTAATTTTGTCATCTCGTTTCAAAACAGCAAAAACACACACACACACACACCCACCCACCCCAAAAAAAAAAAGGCCACCACTACATCTAGGTTTCTGTGTTGGTAACCACAACCCCTCCTGAAAGAAAAAGACTCTTTAGATCAGATCCTGATTAGTATACTCTTTTCATAAAGCATTCAATATACAGTGTTGAGTTTCATGATTCCTAAAGTTTCTAAGACAAAGAACAGCAATAGAATAGCCATTAAAATAACTGTTTCTACCACTTCCAGAGCAACCTGTGATATTCAACAAACTCTAAAACCTCCATACTAATACAATTGTTTAACAGTTCTCAGCTACCTTTTCCAAAACGCTGCTGGAATCAGGTCCCCATGGTGCCATGTCCAGCACAGCTAGAAAATCTGAAGGATGCCAGGCTTAATGCTGGTCCTGATACTTTCCTAGCTTGCTCAGGAACAAAAAATTTGGATTGCTGCCCCTTATAGTAGTGGCTCTGGAACTTTCCTTCTGAAATTTTTCTACTGCTTTCCTACCTACAGCCAAAACTTTTGCATGACCAAAAATCCTAAAATAAGTATTGTATTATATCAAGTTTATATCTGGCCAGCAACTTTCTTCATACACACCCCATTTAGGAACTTGAAACAGCTTTCTTGGTCTTAACTAAGATGAGTTGAGTAACTTCCCTCTCCCTTGACTTGCAATCTTCCACAGAAGGTTAAACTTTCAGTTCAATTTGAGACATAAGTGGCAACCCTATAGATAGACAGCGGGCTGTTGAACATGCTGACTCCTCCAAATGATGCATTCAAGATTGTGACTACCTCTATCAAGTCAGACAGCAAGAAAAAGAATACAGTAACTGTAGGGCTATATAAACAACGGACAATTGCACAGATCATTACATAAAAGATCTATGCATTATCTAAGGACAGAAAAAGAGGACTGGAACACTCCTCCATTCTCTTTTCTCTCCCCCTACTGATAGATAAGCTGCTGTTACAAAAGCTCAGAAGACAAACATCAGTTTAACTCTACTGGCAACTGCAATGTATTTCCTGTGACCACTAACCACTTTCTTGTTAGAGTCAAAAATCCACGATTTTTTTCTTAAATAAAAAATCGACTACCCTGACATACATGCTACAAGTGCTCAGTCTTAAACTAGACCCCAAAAGTTAAGGGTTGAGGAGGACCAGGAAAATAAACATTTTACACACCTTAAGAAGAAACATGTTCTGCTCTGGCACTTCTTCCCCTAAAGCAAGTTTTCCCCACAACATGGTAACTTAAAAAATAAGTAGAACTAAGACTTCAGTCTACTTCTAGCTTTTTCATTATCACAAGCTCCTAATTTTTTAACTGAAACGCATGCTGCCTAATTAACAGCAAGAACCCGCTCCAACTCAAAACCCTGATGGGCAGGTCACTGTATGAAAGAGAACCCATATTACATTTGAGTTATGAATTAATTTCAGAAGAGTTATGAACAATGAGGACTTTTCAGAACTAGACAGATTGGTACTGTTGGATGCACAAAGTCATCCCTTGCAGACAACATCAGACAGAGAACAACTATTTTTGTGGCTGCAAAGACAATTACGAGAAGAATCAACTTGGATTTTACTCCACTACCACACCTGCTGAAGGAAGATGTCAGATAGAACATCGTAATGGACACTACTTTCATTTCATTCCACATTCCACACAAAGCCAAGAGGCATCATCACACCACTATCTTGGCAATACAGCTGCAATTACTGATAGCAGTGAGCAACGCAAATGATCATGTAAAGCAGCAAAATTCATTAGAAATTTTCCATTAATCAAGTTTTAAAAGGGTTAAAAAAGACTACCTGAGATATCCATTAGTGCTGCTGCATCAGTAGACCTACGTATAAAACCTAGCATTTTGCTTTCACAATGAACAGGAAAAAAATAAATCATTTACTACCACGTGATTCTTTCCTTTCCATTTTCTTCATTTACCACAGCAAAGTAAAAAAGTATATTTACATTTCTTTTAAGCATAGTTTAGCTGAATCCATAGTCCAAAATAAGGGAAAAATATGAACTTAGGAATTCATGAACACAATTACTAGGAGCACACATACAAAACCAGTAATTTAGCAGCTACATTAATGCAACTGGGTATGAACTGAATAAACAAAACAAACATTCTCCACAGTTACCTTCTGAAAGCAACTAAATACTTTGTGTATCTGATTTTTTTTTCAGTTAAGTGGGACAGAGGATGCATACAATTACAGATAATACACACAAATTAGTTAGCTTATATTACAAGAAGTTGTTTTGACACGTATTTACTCCACTTTCAAAAAATCAGTAAGAAGTGCTTAAACACACTCGACTAGTATCCTTCAGAGTGTTAATAGATAATTTCATTATACAGAGATTCCAGATTGCTGGAAGCTAGATGATTGACAGGAGAGGGCATCAACTTGCAGGTACTTTGTGAGCTTAAATACTTGCTGTTGAGTAGCTGAACTGTTGGTTTTTGTTTTTTTTTACACAACCTAAACACATAAATTTGACACTGAATCCTAAATTCTTCTCCAGATGAATGACTTGAGGCAAGGGGAGGAGAAGAAGGGAACCCTCTTCAGCAGTGTATGTTAAGCTCACTAAGCTCAGCCTCACTAGTGACTATAATTTCATCATGCAACACTCGCAGTTGATATCCAAGTATCAGGACTAATAGCATAAAATGCAGAGACTAATTTCTAGTTTGGGTCTTAAAATTAAGGGATCTTAAAATAACCATCTTTCTCTCTTATTTCAAGATACATAGATATAAATCTACACACATATACCTAAAAAGCGGTACACAGCTTGTAGTCTAATCACCCAGCAGAATAAATGTAAGAATATCCACAAAAGTTTTCTTTTGTGAAAACTTTCTGCCTTGCATTTTAAGACACGACAGATAACACTGAAACTAGACTCCAGTCCTTCAAAAGTGTCTGACTCTTCCCTAAAAGAGACAAAGCTATAGCATCAAAAAAAGAAATCTACTTCACATTTTAAGCAGGAAAAATCTAGAAGAAAGGTAACTTTAAAAACACAAAACCTGAATGCAGTTCTTAATATTTCAATCACATACTCACTTGGAGGGAGAGCTATGAATACAAACATGAAGTTATGCCAAAAAAAGATACACATGCCCTCAGGTTTAGAGTCGATTCCAATTTACCACACTCTAGATTCTTATTACAGATAGACTCTGTACAAATGAAGCAGACACATGAAGGAAACATGAAAAAAATATACAGTTGTTTCATGCTTATTTGCAAGGTCAACGATACTTCATGTTTTACTTCCTAACTAGACTGTTAATGTATTTTTTACAAAGAAATTTTAGTATATTTTGAATCTAGGGGGAGGGAAGGAAAATAAGAAAAAAAGACCACACCACATTTTATCTTATGAAACCAATTGCTGGTTTCAAAAGATAAAAATTTCAGTACCAGAAAACTTAATATCATTACAGTAGCTCCTCTCAAGTATGCAGAGGATCACCATTTGGAGACAACCTTAACAAAATAATTTACTGTCTCCAAATCCTGCATAGATTAATCCTTGTACTACACCATTTGAAAGAAAAACTAACACATACGTTATCTTCTCAAATATAACATTCAAAATAATTTGGGACCTAATATATTCTGCTGAGGTTTTTTTCCATCTTGTACCATAGGAAAAGAAATTATCTTCCAGCAATCACTATTTCCTCTGATGTGCCACATGAAATACTTAGCAATCAACCAGCAAATACACAGTTATTTTGCACATTAAAGAGCAGGGCATACAAAAAGACAACTGCTGGCATGAGAAACAGCTTATCTGCCTAAGGACGTTTTCAAAACTGTGCATTTAACACATTACTATTCCAGTAAGCAGGCAATGTCCAGCTACGCTCTCTTGCATAAGTAATTGTTGCTAACACTGGTGTTACTGAAGGAGGAAAACCAACTCAAGTGTTTCTCGTGTAGCAGTTCTAAGAAATGCACTGCAGGGAACAACAATTTAATGTCGGATATCAGGAAACAAATTTTGAGACAATAGGAACTCAATACTTCCCCCCCCTCCCCCCACATAAGAAAGGGGACACTACTGCTTTTCCACATCACTCCACTTAGTCTCTTCTGAGAAGCAGAGATAAGCACAGTATCAGAGTCTTAAAAAGCTGGTACCAACACAGGAAAAATGTTTACCTCATGCCCCTCAATGCCACCTCCTCCCAAGTGTATGGGCTCGGCCCTTCTGAGAGAGAAGAAAGATCAGAAGCTTTGTCACCTGCACTTGATGAGTGCAGGACAGACACGTGAGAACAGTATACGTGGCCCCACACTACAGTCACACAGCACCTTCACACCCGGGCGCCAGATTTCCCCCAAGATTTTAGAATGATGAAGCTAAATGCCTTCTATTCTTCCATCCCCTGCCCCCTAAATTACGTTGCACTTTTAGTACCTCCGTCCATAAACGTGGTTCTACATTGCCCATCTGAGATGAAGCAGTAAAATACAGTAATGGCATCCCAAACTATCAGGTGGCAGACATTTCCAGTTCTATCATTCTACTTGTGATACTAGACACCATACAAACTTGTTCACTACTCATCCTGACTGCCCATCACTTGTCAGTTCTCCATTCATACTAGTCTTGGGGTCCAATTTAAAAGCACAGCATCCCTCATTCAAATACTGTTGACCTACACAGTTCAACAGAAAATGAAAAATACAAACCCACCAGAAATGCCTAGGAACTAAAGAAAAATAGGTACAAAAGTCTCAAAAGGAAGAGCTCTGCAAGGTAGCTTTCAGAAGAAAAGGACTTCATTGCTGCTTCTTCTCCAATTTCAGTTCTTACTGTTCGTGATTTCCCACCCCTGCGGCAATTACAAACCATTTCACAGATAGACATGAAACTCCCAGCCCAGTGTGCAAAGTCTAGAATTCAATCTGCATATGGCCAAAAAGCAGGAAAGACAGAAGGTGGTACACTTTAAATCTGCTCAGAAAGAGATGTAACTGGGTGAGTATCCCAGTTTTTAACTGCACTACTGATTTTTAGGGAAGGATTACTGAGGATCAAATCAGTGATGATGAAGAGCAACATTTACATCTCCTGATCAAGTAAAAGACTATTCCTAACCAGCAACTGGAACTCAAAAGGCAAGTCAATTCCCATTGTCCTTAATTCAAACTAGAGACTGCTAAACAAAGAGTAAGCCCTGCTTTCCCCTCACACTTACCTTTTATTAAATCTAGGGTTTGCATAACTGCACCATGAGTCCAATCAGCAACTGACCCAAAAAGGCTAACCCTGCAAGATGTCAGGAAAATATTTTTTTTAATTAGGTTAGCTTGCTCATCAACTCACTGACCTTCAATACCAAATCTTCACATATGAAGCAAAGGACCCACACAGGAGGAAAGAGGAAGCATACTGCGTGCTGTCAGAGGAGACCCAGCAGAATGTAAGACTATACATTCAGTCACAGGCTTTCTAAATTAAGACTCCATTAAAGTAAAGATGATAACTTTCATTATTACTGGTATTTTTCTCTTAGTATGAAATGTTAATGTTCACAACAGCACATGCCTGTAGCAAAATTCATTCGTGTGGGTCACATTTTATAATTTAGTCTGCCTTGGATTCATATTTTTGGTGGTTTTTTTTCCTGAAAGCATCAACCAGTTAAGACAAGAAGTCTGGGGAAGGGGCAAGGGAGAATAATTTAAAATATAAAAATTAACCATGCCAAATATCTCCAGGCAACCAGCAAGTGGTGAAGACATTCAGCCAGGTTAGTAACTGGTTATGGTCCAGACAGTGACTATGTCAGCAGTTCATGTTCTACACTTTGAATTCATAGCTGAAAGAAATATTTACAGGATGTGGTCTTAACTGCAAGACACCCTTGCTCAGCAAGTGCTGCACATGTTTTTGCAACAAAAAGTCAACTACTTGCCTACAAAGCAATGCTTTACATTTATAAAAGGCTTGAGGGAATGAGACTGAAGTTTATAAAACAGACCATTAAATTTAAAAATTTACCTGCACCTACTTTCTTTCAACCAAAGAAAAACCCCTCTTAAATTCCAAAGTGGCCAATACAAGAAGGTGCCTCAGCAATAAGTGCTCATGATAAAGGGATTCAATTGTTCAGCTGGGGCTAACTGTAGTATCAAGGCTTTAAAAAAAAGTAGAAATATAAGAAATTAATATCAACCTCTAATTCAATCCCCAACTACTGGATAGATCCATAAAAAGAAAAATTGAGACCTGAAATACACAACAATGCCACTGATCTAGATGCATCTTTCATCTGTACTAGTGCTCTTAAAAGTAACTGAAGATATACAAGATGCACCTCAAGCTTCCTATAGTATCAAAAGCTGCCACTGCAAAGCAGATGATGTCCATTACTTAGAGCAGAATGCACCCTACTTCGAATCTTAACAGGAAAGATGATTTCCACCATATCAAGTCCATGTAATAAGACGGTTTCTGTTAACTTTTAGGTGTCTGGATGTAAAGCAAGTCTAATAAATGCTATGGATGAAACGCCGCTCTCTGCGGCACACACAAGCTTCTCATCCAAATTCCCCTTCTACTGCCCCTCCTCCTGACGGATTAAGTAAGAGTCTGCCACATCATGCACCTGAAAAAACACACTTAACAGTAAATCCTGATATGAAGAAATGCAAATAATTTTTTTTAATTTAAAAAAATAATCTTCAGTGATGCTGTCTTCTGGTCTGCTCCCAAGTCAACATTATCAATGTCTTGGAGAGCCTAAGGAGAAAGGACATATTCAGGAATAAATCACAAGGATGAAACAAAGTGTAAAAGCCAATATGGTTTTAAAAGTCACATCAATTATATGTCATGGTTAATTAAATCACAGAGTAGAATTAAGTTGCAAAGTACCTTAAAAAAAACCAAGACAACTGTTTAATGGAGAGGTAACAAAAGAGATACTGGGTAAATCCATGAACTTGGTTCTACAATACTATCAACAGCACAGAAAGCTGTTAGCAGAAATTTTGGAATGAACTCTGAAAAGGGGGGGGGAGGAAATCAGTACAAACCACAGCCTTACATGTTTATTAAAGTCAGAAACGGCAAGGGCTTAGATGAGAGATTAAGTTGGTCAAACAGCAAGAACACACCAACATAATTGTTGCAAATGCACTGCAATTTGCCACGATTTACAGGTTCAGAACAGAAAAAAACCCACCTTGAGTTAAGATTAGGTTTTGTGGAACTGCATTAACAGTACGATAGTAGCAAGTCCAACCTGAACTAATTTCAAAGTTTATTTGAAAATGAATACCTGCTACTAGCGATGACGAAGGCTGAAGCAGGAATAAGTTTTTAACTTGATATTTCACATTGAAAATGTCAGTAAACTAGGCAAGACTCTAGAGAAATAACAGATGCCTCTAAGGTGGGTGGAGGAGGGGGACAGCCACAGATACTTGCTATGGTGCACTAGAAGTACATTTCAGAAACACAAACGGACAGAAGGAAAACATAGACCTGGTAGAACATTTCTTTGCTCTATTTCTGGTACTTCCTACAATTCAATAGCTACAGAACAGCACTGTAGTCACTGATATCTGGCAGACAAGTAGAAACACTGGAATGAATTGTGCCTGAGCAGGTCAGGCATCCCTTTGCGTAGCAAGACCACTATTTGTTCATGAAACACAAAATTTGGTGACTGACACAAAGATAAACACCACACTTTACAGAAGAACAAAGGCTGAGAATGAGGAAAGCTCATGTATACCTTAACATGCGTTCCACAGATTCTCTCATAATTATCCCAAAGAAGGCTGAGACCAGACAAACTAACACACATCACCATCAGGGAAGACAAATGGACTGCCAAAACAAATACAAAGGCACGTGAGAAGCCAGCTGGTGGGGATCTAGACACAAACAAGCAACTCTAGAAGTTGCTTTGGACTGTACGCCTCATTTCTCAGCAGATGAGCACATCCTTAGTTGGTGGTATCATTACCATGGCACAGCTAAAAATTTCAGGGAGGAGGAAGGGTAGAAGTTAAAGCAGAAAAAGTAACACCAGCATCTCCTCTTTCAATCCAGGAGACGGGAACTTATCAAGCTTTCAACTCTGCTTTGCAACTGAGTTCTTAATATCATTTTTTTAAAAAGCATAGCAATGATGGAGTTGTGGCCTCTGCTACAGCCAGGCTTCAGACGAAGCTACCTTATTATTAAATGTTTGATTTAAATAAATCCATGCCTTCCACAGCTGCAAAAAGAAAACGTTTGCCCCCACTCTTTCCTCTTTCAGGGACCTATCACTTCTCACACAAGACAGAACAACAATAAGAGCCTTACGTAAGGTAATTTGCTGAAGTTAATTTTTAACTCTATGTCTAACCATAGCGATGGAAGAGGAAAAACCAAACAAGAGGAAAACAACATCCAGAAAGGACAAGCAAAACTGCTTTAAAGATATATACTTCATTCCTCTGGGTTTAAGAGCGCTATAAAATCAAGGCATTCAAATTATTTCAGATAAGAAAAATCTATGTAAAATATTAGTTAGAAACCAATCAGATGGAACTACAGCTTCTAGAGAAACACGTATTTTCCTGTCAAAGCAATTTTTATTATCTTTGCCTTCTAATTAGGAGGAATCAAAGTGACTACCACCTCCTTTGCAAACAAGGAAGCAACATGCAACAAAACACATCTGCCCTGGGACTGTTTCTTTATCATAATAAAATCCTGTAATATCTGGAGGTATTGGTTGTAAATGTTCCCACTTCCTGCCTTGAGAACTTACATTTGGCAGAAGCAACATCCTTCACTGATCTTTTTAACTTTCATTAACCCTGGTTTTCTACCTTCAGTATTAAGCAATTATGTACAACTGTTATAGGGATGTAAAGAAACACATAAACTACCAGCTTTAAACCAAAAAAAAAAAAAAAACCAAAAGAAACCCACCCACACCAAAAACACACACATACAAAAAAAGGCCAAACCCCCACCAAAACCTGTATACTATGCACAGACCTACATATCCAAGAAGGAAAACATAATACTCTTTTTCCTATATGGCACCCCTACCGATAGTCTCCTTGTTTCAAAATTTCCATCTATGGCATGTATTGACCAAAAGGAAAAAAGGGGGGGAGAGAGGGGAACCAGTACTGAAAACGCTGAAAGTGTAAGTCAGCAATCAGTGTCTAATACTATCCTCAATACAAGAAGTCCTGATTAACCCCTTAATTCAGGAAAGAAACAGGATTTGAAAAACAAAACTACCACATTCTGTTTCAGATGAGTGTGATATTTTTATTCATTTGACATATGTTGCTTCCTGAACGGATTCAGTGTATTCTGGCATTCCAGAACAAAACTGCTCTCATCACGTTTGGCACTTCATGTACAATGCAGCCAGGAAGCCACTCCTTAGACTGTGCAGCCATCTGCAGCAGATACCAAAGCTTTCTAAACAAGCAAGCTGCAATGCTGTAAATATACAGTATTTCAACATACAAGAAAAGTTCTCATCTATTAACCAGACTCTCCATCTAATTGCCTGCAGATAAAGTCAGGCAAACTGCAACGCATAACTCTTCAGCACAAACGGAAACAGAAAGGGGGGGAGGAAAAGGGAACTATTTCTTATCAGAAGATTCCTGGTTACTTAATTCTTTTGCTTTCTAAATTGTGCGGTCCATATATTAAAACAAAATAGCCTCTGATGTCTTTACATGCATTTCCCCCAAGAAAGTAATCAGCAGAATTCCTAGCTAAAACTAGGATCAAACAATGGAGGTCAGAAGCAGCAAGCCCAAAACAGTATGAGACTGAGATACAAAGCAAGCAGAGGTTGGGTGCACAGGAAAAGGAGGATGAACTTACATTAAAAACCCTCTAATAAAATGGATAAGCTGCCCAGAAAAACTGCTACACCACATGTAGACAGGTTAGACAATTCAGTCTGTGGTAACAGGAACAAAAATGGAATCACATCCAAAGACCAGAATTAAAAAAAAAAAAGGGGGGGGAGTGCATGTGGATACATGCATTCATTCCCCATTTTGCAAGTGTTGCATTTAAAAAAAAGAAATCTAACAAAAAACACACACAAAGATGCACCCTGACACTTTATAAACATTATGCAGTACCCTAATGAAAGTCACTACTTAAAGAAATAGCACATACAACTGGACTTCCACTTTACTTTAGAATACTCCCCCCTTAAAGAATACTTCTGTCTCTGCCTTGCGTTACCTACCTCAACAAACCAGTTTGGTTTTGCTTTTACATTTGTTTATATAAAATGCAGTACTAAAACCAGTGAGCTTTTATTTACAATGCAGCTTTAAAAAGTTTTACTTTAATAGGCCTTTTCCACTGCTATCAGAAGGAGTAGCCACTATTTCTATAAAGAGCAAAAGCCAAAAAACAAAAAGTTTACAGATTCTAAGCATCTTGTTTACAGAGTAATTATCACATGCTCTAGCTCAACATTATTCTCAGCAGTTTTAAGAGTTACCATCGTGAGCAAATAAAGGAATCCCTGAACTGCACCCGTACTGTTTTCTTCTACATTAATCTTACAGCTGATATATAAATCCTGATCCATTCCCATTAGAATTACTCTTCTTTGCATCAACTGTGGTTCTAACTACAAGACTCTTCACATCTCCCATGTGGCTAAGCACTGTTATTCTTGTCCTCTATTTACTCTGCTTTTGTCTCACAATGTGCATTCGATTTTTGCCAACTTATATTTTGCCAACTTCACTCCAAGCACAGTAATGAAGCATTTAAGCTAACATTTTTGTACTAAATTATTCTCCTTTTTACTTAGTGTTGGGTTACTTTAAGCCAATGGATGATGATTTAAAAAAAAAAAAAAAAAAAGAAGAGCTGTCAGGTTATTTTTATTTTACTACAACAGGCATTTTGGAGATCAGATAAGCAACTGTTACAACAAAATTAACAGAAGGCTATTCTTGAATGGTTTCCAAAGTATTTTTGCCTCTCCATATCAGGAAGAATGCTAGCTTACTGCTTGCAATAAAAATTTTAAGAATTACTTGGAATTTAGACAATTATATTGAAGTACATTTTCTCTTAAAGTGCTGCTATCACCATAGATAATAACTCACTCTCTAAAGTCAAAACCAAGTTTTTCACTAAGATTCTTCCTTCCCATCACAGCCTCAAAACTTAATTCAAAGCTGACTTAATAATAACTCAGCTTAAAGCGTTACTTAAGTTTTGACATCCTGTACTTTCTAGCAAGAGGAAAAAAAAGATACAATACTACTTTGACACTACTGAAGTAAAAAGTGGGACAGTGCCATATGCTATGAACGTGTCAGCCTCTTTTTCTCTGAATTGGAAAATGGAATTGAATAACACAATGTAGGAATTTCACAAAAATGTGTAAATGTGATTTCAAATTATTTGAATTATCCAGTGCATACTTCCTTTCAGACTTTTCAAACATTAAAAACAAGTTATTACAAGTTCAGGGAAAATGAATAATAGTCTGATTTTGAGTGAAGGTTATTCCTCTGTAAATATTTCATATTCCAAAGCCAAAATTTAAAAATTTATCAAGACTTAACACAAATGGAATGATGGGTGACCTAAGGATCTAAAATGAGCAAGTATATATTTAAATTCAGTGGAAATCGGCAGGGGCTCGCTCCATCTGCAACAGGCAAGAGAAAGCAAACACTTTTTTAAAAAGTTCAAGGAACAATTTGCTGGTTCTTGACCAGTTGTTTTGCGTAAAGGGAGAAGTAAGAAAGAGGATGAGAAAAAAAGTATTCAGACATGTTTCTCTCCCATCCCATAACACTTTCTTTTAACCTGCTCTGTTGACAGGGCCACAATCTTTCCCTTCAGGCATCACAGGCTGCTGCTGCAAAACCAATTCAGTAACACAAATGTAATGAAGGACTACAGGACATTTGAAATCTTGACAATGCCTCTCCCACAGATCCCACAGATTTCCCACAGGAAAATCCCACAGAAATGTCTGCCTGCCCCACTGTCTTTCTCTACTAAGAGCAGCATTGCAAAAAGTACACAGGACTGCCATAATCCTCAGCACTTCTGCTTTGCTTCAGTAAAGCAAGGCAAAATAAGTCCTCCTTAAAAATTAGAGGAGCACACACAGAGAAATACAAGCAGAGGAGTAAATTCTTCTCATCTAAGTCTATTAAAATCTATTTTAAGTCAGTCTTGCTTTTCTAGTACTTGTATTGTTTATGTTTTCATTTATTTAGATGAAATCTCTGGTACTGGACCCAAAGGATTAACGTCTAGATTAAAAACAATGTACTGGAAGAACAGGATTTTCTACTAGCCACAGAAAGCTTGCTCTCCAACAAAACACTGTTCAGAAAAAAAGTCTTCTAAAAGAAAAGACACAAATAGCATCTAGTATAGTTAAACAATAGTATACCAAATAGTAAAGCTCTGACAGTTTCTCCCTCCCCCGTATCAACATTCTGTTCTTACCCATCAGAATCAGAGCCAGATGGCTTGCCAAATTTGGAGTTCCAATTTATCTCCCCTTCCTGTCACATTGCCAGAAAGGATGGAAAAGCACAAGTTTAACCATCTTTCTCTCCTCTTCCTACTTAGGAGCTGAGTCCTGAACTTGTTACCTTGTTTTCAATAGTCTTCCAATACTCATTTGCAAACCAACAAAAACAACCTTAAAGTAAAATTCTAGGTTTGTTCCAAATGTTATGTTCTAGCATTCTACACTTGATTCCCTCTGCCTACAATTCCTCCCAGAAGACCTATTAAAGATCTCATGAATATTCTCCATTACTTAGAAAAAATCACCCTGCCTAAGTTTACTAAAGCACAACTGAAACAAATGGCATAAAGGCTGGATAGCTATGGATCAGAAAGATGTGAACTTTTGGATTTTCTCCCTCAGTGAGGAACTTCACTGCCAACCCCCCAAAAAATATAGATCACCTCAGAAATTAAATGACCCGCAGCTCCGAGGTTAACATCCCGTATGATTATGTGACCAGAAGTAACCCAAAAATGAGTATGTTGTCCTAAAAGGAGCTAACTACCAAGCTGACATTCCAGGTCGCCACAGACTAACTTGCCACAGCAAGTAAACGTACGAGCAGTGGGGCACCAGTGCACATCAACAGCTGTCTGCACGTTCGTCTCCTCCTTCAGATACGCATACCTACCCTCTCCACCAAAGTGGAAACTAGCTAAATTCAACATCTGCACATTATACTCTGTAGCATGAGCATGGAAAGTGAGTATTTACAGAGCTTTTAAGTCATGAAAGATTTAGACCGCTATGCTGTCATACTTTCAGTTTACTTTTGCCGAAAATATAGGCCTCAACCTTGTAAACACTTCGGCAGCCAACCGTTTTTGTTTGTTTTATCCACAAGCATGCGTAAGCACGTACAGATTATTAAGCATGACATTTCCACAGAGGGGGGGAAAAAAAAAAACCAACACCAAACTGTAATTTGCACTAGTATCATTATTTAAGACTTCTCCAATACCCAGTTTCAAATATAAACCTCCATCCTATCCTCAGGGTTACCTGTAAGTAAAGACCCACAGTAATTTGATCAAATCGCTGACAATTGGGTTAATCTTCTAAACTATAATTTCTCCCCCCAGGGAGAGTAATGCCAGGATAACAATATCACATGTTGAGGAAAAAGCATCAGTTATCAAAAAGTTTCTTAGCAGCTTACCACAAGTCTCGCAGACAAGCCTGGAAACACTCTCCCGCATCCAAACACTCAAAATGACATCCATAGTCATTTTGGATGACTGAACCTGTGACTGACATTCACAGGCATCTGGCACTGCATTCCAGACATTTGTTCAGATGTACTGATGTAGCTTGAAGCATTTATGCCCCCTCCTTTCCTTCTTACGAAGGTTAGAAGTATTGGAAAATACGTACTGAAAAACTGCAAGGACAAGGAGGGGGAAGAAAGCCGAGGAAATAATTTCTGCAACTAGACTAAACTTAGACCCCATGTTATGGCACAGAGGACGAAGAAAGAACATGAAACTTTTCTTCCAGAACTGTCTGGGAAGATGGAGCGCCCTACACAGCTGCTACAGGAACTTCTCATGCCAACTGCAGTTGAAAACTGATGAGAAGGCTGCAAAGGCAGCAATAAAACTCAAATCGCAGTACTTCAGACACCAAGACCACCCTTCTGTAGCTACCTTTAACATACTAACAGAATTTCAAACATTTTGTATTTAGTTATTGACACTGGAGCTTTCCCCACCTGGTCCTGGCCACTTCAGACCGAGACACCACCCCTTCCAAATTAAGACCTGAATTATAAGTGTTTCAATTCAAGTATTTGTAACTGTTACTAACACTTCAAACCAATTCACAGCTTCTTCTGCTCCTAAAGCTAGACAACTGGCATAAGCAGTAGCCACTGGACACTAAGGATGTCACAGGAAGACAACTATACACCAACCATCTACTTCAGAAGTGCAAATTTAACCTCCAGAGAACACAAAACTCAAAACTCCTAAAACAAGTACTTCCTTCCTGTTTGTTCACAGAAAGGAAACTCTACTCAAATAGCTCCAGTCTCTCCCACTGGAAGTGTATGACAGTCTAGAATAGTCAGACCATTCACTACTTAGACCATGTCTATGTATCTCTCCTCATTCCACCCCAGAAAACTTGATAAAGAGATCTACAAAACACGAAGCACCGCACCGTACATCTTGAACTATACAAACTTGGAGAATTCATTGTGCTTGGAAGCTTTTTTTGTTTGGAAAGGGAGCTCATGCACCCAGTGAATTCCCAACTGATCACTCTAAAGATACTGATCTACTGTTTTTTCCAGTTATTATTCTCACAATGTGCATCCGAATAAGGATATCTTTAAGAATTGTTGCTTTTAGCAGTTGTTTGACTTTGCACCTATAATATAGCTTTACGATTGCAGAATTCAGATACACAAAAGCATGAAACACAAGTTGGAGAAACCATAGTTCTATTTAGAAATGACGTAAGAGTGTATAATACTGGATATTTTAAAATCGAGAAACTATGAGCAAAGTTGTGTATTTTGGATCACCATCTTTCTGGTAGCTTTGCCCTTACACGGACAGAAGTTGTCCTTACTATCATAAGTGATCTTTAGGGTTTAGATTGTGCCTAATCGTTGGACAGACACAGAACAGAAGGTGGCACAAAACATTCCCCAGCCATCCTTAGTCAAAATTGTGTACAAGACTTGTTACCTAACAAGATTAGGCCTTCAAACACAAGAAGGCCTGGTTACCTTCTGACGATATTACAACTTCCAGGACAGCCACAGCAGCCAAGATAGTTCACAATGTTCACAGACTCTGCTTACACATCACTTTTTGTTCCTGTGTATAATGATTGCTTAGTATCAAGTATGTACAAATTAGTTCTAGATACAGAAAGAAATAATCTACTTTTCAACTTTAACTACCCCAGGGAAGCTAGTCACAATGTTGGTGTTCTCCACTGTTAAGTACATCTCAGATTGCTTTTATTTAGGCTAAATGGAGAGGTTTATTTACCTTTATTTCTCAATTATGTGGTCATGGTGTGTTTTTAAAAGTAGAAGGTGCAATTTAGTGTTGAAACATCATGCTTCTGTGTCACCTTCAGGGTGATATTATAGGTGAAACTAAACAGAATAATAAGCCAAATATCTGTATTGAAATTTAAGCATCAGAGAAACAAGCATCTTAAAAAGAACTGGTAACTAATGAGAGGAGTGGAAAAAGCAGAATTATCCCAAGACTACCATAAAATAAAAATACTACCAATTTCAACATAGCAATATACACTTTTTCCATTTTTCCTAGGCAGAAGATGAGATTTATAAATGTCTCCTAAATCAGCACCCTTACTTTCAAATCTTAACATTTAAAAGGTTTTACTGACAATACATGAACATTGTATTCTTAATTAGAAATGAAGGCTGTATTTCAATAAAGTAATCTTTTTACAACCAAAATCCTCAAAAAACCCCCATGCCCGTCTTGTCAGTAGAGCAGTCAAGCTTCTCTGTATATAATCTGTCCCTTTATAATCTTAAACTCAACAGAATTGCTTAACAGTTAATTATTACTTAAGTACACTAGGCAGTGTTATTTAGGCCCACTAATTTTTACTGCTATTTACTCAGCAGGAGAGAGCATGCCAGCTGTGCTGATACAGTGGGCTCTGAACGCTACCTTCACAGTTGGAAACTGCAGCAGCATACTGCAGCTGCTCCCCAAGAGATGAAGAGAACTATAAGGACTGCGGGAAACCCATCTTTGAAGCTTTGACAAGCCCCCACCCCACTGGAAAAAGTACTTCTTGTCCAGAACTGGACCAGAGTCTGCTGTGTGAGTAGCCACAGAACTGTTCACAAGTTACCCACAACGCTAATAATAAGGTATTCCCTATACATTCAAAACGTTAAGCAAAACTCTCAAAATCAGTTAAATTTCTAGAAGCTGTAGAAAATGTAACCTATACCTCACAAGCATGCATTGAACTTCAGAGACATTCCACAGACAACAAACTAGGTTACCACAAACACTGCACTTTCTAAACGGGGGTGGGGGGTGGAGTTATCTACAGACTATTTACTACACAGACTGATAAACACGTTACCTTTAATGTTTTCATTCTGATGTGAAAAGTGTCATCTGGCATATTGTTTTACTTACTCAAAAGCCGACAAGGTAAAATAGCAATGTTTCTAAATCTTCATTTTCCAAGTAACTCACATTCAACTACCCCTATCAACTGTCACCATCAACATCTGCGTGCTCATATAGGAATACAGTCTACAATATTCATATCTGTAAGAGGAGCTTTTCCGTCAACTCAACTAGTTATTCAGAAAAGGTTAGATTAGCAAGTCCTCCACATGGAGTAAATAACAGGCCCGCCTTTAGCAAATCAGGTTATTCTATAGGGAGAACCTGCTGAACAGATGACATAGCAACCATTCCATCTTTACGTAACATTTTCCCTGCAAGATTTTCCTTTTTGCTTGGGAGCAGGAAGGACAAAAACAAAACAAGAAAACAAAGCAGACAGCCAGTGATTCATTACACCCCTACTCAGGAAAGCTGAGTTGAAGAATTTGCTCCCTTCCCCTTCTATTTCTAGAACCTACTGCTAACATGCCATGTATAATGTACGTTACATATGTGCAAGCCTCTCCTTAACTTTGATGTTCCAAGCATGGCTCTTTATGCCTGGGACTACAGACTCTGAACGAATTCCACTGAGGACAAGTCCTAGCACTGTTTTCTTACACCACCAGCTAAATAAAATACACTGTGCAACTTTCAGTCAATAATACTTTCTCCATGGAACCCCCTCATCAATTCTATATAAATGTGATGTGCAAATGGACACCCTATAGAGCCCTACATTTATATGCAACATTATGTACTGGCTAACTTATTCATAAGACTAACCTAATAATATTTTTACTAGTATGATAATTACCGTAATGATAATCATACTGCATAGTATGCCATATGCTGTAACTTCTAGCTCTTAGATTGCAACCATACCTACTTAAAATTACCAATGTTTATTTAGCTTAATTTAATTCACAAGCAAGGAACTGCCAGGTCAAAAGAACGTTTCCCCAAGCCATCGACACATACCTATGACACTATTGTTTCAAGCAACATGAGCCACCATGTATATACTTAAATAATTTTATTCATAATATGAATAATGATGTCAGACTGATTCTTAGTTTAGATGGTTGATCTCAAGAAAGAATACACGCTTTCATAACTCCTAAAGTATGCTAATGACATGAATGGCATTCTATGATATGACCATCAGCTGTAAGCAGTACTGAATTACACTTTCATCATTAAATAGGGCCTTATCCATAGCTACCATAGTGACAAAACACTAGCGTAAAAAGTTGTTGCTCCACGACAAGGATCTATTCTTCTACATGGCATTGAAAATTATCAAGTGCATCATGAGAAACACAAAAGGTCTGAAAAGAAACAAAATTGCATCCATTACGAACATAGCGGTTTACAACCAAATTTGTCATGCATTGCTACAATTCCCCACCTCCACCCCCCAAGAATCTCAAGTCATTATCAGGACTGAAACAGTGCTTTGGAAAGTGATCTTTCTTTGTAAAAGGATTACTCTATTTAGACTTCATTGCTTTTCTGCCAAGTATCAGCCATATAAGGAAACCGAAGTTCACTGCCATTTATTTTGTTCAGCCCTTTCTGCCGCCTAAGAACCCTTACTGCTGCCTGGAAAGGTAAGTCTATAAATGGGAAGCTAAATCATTTACTTGTTATCAGCGATAGAAGCTGCTTTAGTTTGGTTAAATGTTAAAATTTTTCCTCACAGTATATCAAACGGGTGGAGCTGGATTAATAACTTTTTCCTCAAACACCACATTACTTGATGCTGCTAAAGAACTACATATGTGGGAGTGATAAAAATTTTGCATATAAACGACTTTGTCCAAGCCTCACAAATTCCAACACATCTCAGAAGCTTGACAGACTGAAGCACACACATCCTATCTGATCAACATGCTACTTTCAAGTTTGACAAACAGGAAGACAAATATCAAAAAGTCAGTGCAGAGCTACGGCTTCCAACTCATTTTGAACATTCGCAACACGAGAAATTCCTTGCCTTCATGAAAGAACTAACCAATAATTGCCTCTTTGAGGCATGTGAAATGCATCTGCGGTGAGCAATACTGCTTTCACTACACACAAGTAGTTAGCTGGCGTAATTTAAGAAGCATCAGCAGTACAAAACCTTGCACCAAAACTTAGCTTCTAGTTTCCCCTCCAACAGCTTTGAATGGGACCCCTTTCAAAAATTATAAAGGAGAAAGCAGTCATCAAAACCAAACAAGGCTACATTAACTCGGAGATTCGACTGCACGTACTTTTAAGAAGTCGGACCACTAGCTAGCTGTTAGGGGTTTTTTTTAATGGAGGTTCTTCAGATAATCTTGTTAAAGGATCAAAATGCAATACAGACTTCTCCTGTACAAGCTGAAAAATACGCAGTCCAATTCGTCATCTTGAGGACAGAGAAGGGGCGGAGGGGAGAAAGAGAGGTGGCGGCCGCAGTCGAGGGGAAAAACCCCGACAGCATTTATAGAGGACATGAGGACACATTCTTTTAAAGAAATTTAACAGCTATCTTGAAGAAGACCGGCCACACACTAACCGATACGCCAGAACCCAAGGTGACAGACAAACAAGAAGCGGCAGACACAGGGAGCGCCAAGCCTCAAGATCTTTCGATTAAATAAAAGATACTACCTTCTTTAGGACTTTCCTACTTCCCGAGAAGTTGACTATACTCGCAGGGTTAGCGATCGTTTTGGAAGGGAAGGAGCTGAAGCAGCAGAGTCACGGAGTCGAGCAGTTTCAGTTCAATACCTTCTCCGACCGAACAAAGAAACTTCTGTGTCTGAGGAGCTTAAAAACTTTCGGTCTCCCCAGACTCCTTCCTCAGCCTCCATGAAAACAGTGACTACGTTCATACGAACGGCATTTCGGCGAGAGGGAGAGAAACACAAAGGACAGCTGAACTAAAGAAGGCGGAAAACACAGGAAAATAAAGGCCAGAAACAGGATATCAAAATGAAGCGTGAACTCCTTCCTTTTTCCCCACCCCCTTCAGCAGAGGAAGGGTTTTTCTGTTGTTGTTGCTGCTGCTGCTCCCCAAGCCGTCTCCATTTAATTTACCTTGTCTGCCGGGCGTCTTAAACCAGATCCAGCAGGCAGGAGTTTCTTCCGATCCCAAGAAAATATATTAAATCCAATCGAGTTTTCTTATCGCGAAGGAGAAAAGGGGGCAGAG
>VZSF01010491.1:1333360-1397133 GCA_013398295.1 Chionis minor
CGGGGCGGGGCCCCGCGGCGGCGGAACGGGCCGTGCCGCATCCGCCCGCTTCTGCCTGCCGTGCGGCCCGCGGCGAGGGCTGCCGGGGGCCTGTCCTGAGGAACCCCCGCGCTGGGGCGCGGGTGTCGGCGGTGTCCCCCGGCGGTTCTGGCGTGGTTTGCCTTCCGCAGCGCCACGTTGGTTGCCCAGGAGAATGGAGTCCCACCTGGCGCAGGTTTCCTCGGGCACAAGCAGCCCCGCTTCCTCACTTCATAGCTGCACGCTCAGTATCCACGCCGCTGCAGCAACTGATGGCGTACCAGGCATTGGCTGCCCGGCACTGGTGGCTGTCCTGGACGCCAACCCGCATCGCGCCTCAGGCGCCCTGACCGGGCCTCACCAGGCCCTGGGGGAACAGGCAACCGGCCGCCTCCACCCAGACACGGCGTGCGGGGACCCTGCGTTCCACACAGACATGAGCAACAACCACTAAAATAACACTGTCTGCGTAGCCAAGCTGTTCCACACAAAACCCGGGACGCAGTTTTATTTTGTCTTGAGTGTTTTGACCCCCTGAGGACAATATGGTGTCACTGAAATTGCTGTTAACTGTAACACAGTCATAGAATCGTAGAATTGCAGCATGGTTTGGGTCAGAAGGGACCTTAAAGATCATCTAGTTCCAACCCCCCTGCCATGGGCAGGGACACCTCCCACTAGACCTGGTTGCTCAAAGCCTCATCCAACACAGCCTTGAGCACTTCCAGGGATGGGGCTTCCACAACTTCCCTGGGCAACTTGTTCCAGTGCCTCACCGCCCTCATGGTGAAAAATTTCTTCCTGAGATCTAACCTAAGTCTTCCCTCTTCCGGTTTGAAGCCATTACCCCTCCTCCTGTCACTACGTGCCCTTGTAAAACATCCCCCTCCAGATTTCCTGTGGGCCCCCTTCAGACACTGGAAGGCTGCTGTAAGGTCTCCCCGGAGCCTTCTCCTCTCCCGGCTGAATGTCATGTACAAATACCTTTGAAAAGCAGCCAGTGGGTTTGCTGTAGGTCATGCGGCTTCGATACTGCCATATGCGGAATCGCACCTGCACATTGATGGAAATGTTTTTCCATTCAATTTTCTTGATTGTCTGAAATGGGTATTTGGTAACCTATTGTGTACACAATATGCCATTTTGACAGTCCTGGAGCCTGGATTTCTGCTTGGCCACAGCACAGCGCACAAAGCTGACAGCAGGGTGGATGTGTACATGCTGCTCACCTTATGCTCCTTAATTGTGTTCTGCAGAGACCAGGTCTAAGGACAGAGGTAGTTTTGTTTTCACACCCATTTAATCCCTGGCTTCTCTACTGGGACTGCCACCAGCTAAGCTGGGATAGTACTGTTCTATTGTGATAATCTGTTTACTGAGAAATGGAAAAAATGCTTTAAAATGCCATTTTACGTGAGTCATTGAACAGCAAAGGAAAAAGGTATGTCAGGTTAGTATGAACCTGCCCCTGATTTTAGCATACAATTAGCAGCGAAAAGTCCTTTAAACCCTCACCAGTAACTCCAATTGGTATTTCCTGTTCAGGATCACTGGTTGCTTCATCCATTTTCTTATGGGTCTTTGGATAAAGAAAGATTAATCTTTAGCAACAAAGTGTACAGTTAATCACATTTATAAAAGTCCACCATGTTTAACAATAGTGTTATTTATGTAAAACTTGTCCGTCTATGGGAATTGTATATTTGAGTATCCAGTTTGTATCCAGATATAAAAAATAAGCATGCACGTCTTTCTGCTAGGGTAAAAATATTCGCTTATTGTTTCTTTACTTTTCTATGAATCTGCTCACCATAGTTACAGGGCATAGAGTCCTCTGGGGGCTACATCTGTGCCTAGATTTGAGTAATTAAGCTAAATTAAATATAACCATTAGAGTTTGTAGAAAATAAAATTATATACATATATATACATTTCCCACAACATTAAATCACTTCCGTTTCTTCTTGTTTAGATAAGCCATTTTCTTCAAATGAGACAGCTTTGGACTAAGGCCAAGTATGAGAACTTCAGCCCCTCAAGTTAAAAGCACTGACAACAGATTTAGAATTTCTCAATATAGTGCGCTATCCTGGTGCTGTAATAAAATCACTTATTTTTTTAATCTTATGCAAACAATGGATCATTCCTGTCTAATACCCAGTAATGTATCCCTATCGTAATTAATATGAATGGCGCTCTGTAACAGATATGCTCCATCATGAACTCTTCAAGGCACCTCTTTTATGCACGAATTATCGTAACTTTTTTTAACGTGAAAATGTTCTTTGGTAATGTTTATGGCAAGTGGCTCAATGCATTTACCAGTGCAGCAGGGTAATAGATGGGTGTGGGAAATTTATAGCAACTGTTGCCGGCATGGTGACTCTACCATAGCTGTAATGTTTGTTTCAATGTAATATACTGTTTAACTTACAGGTTTAGCCATCAAAAATAAAACCCTAGCCTGTAGCTAGCTGGACCACAGCTCCTGAAGACGTTTTACAAAGACACGATACAACTGTCGATACAAATTAAGAAAATAGGAGGAGTTATGCCAGGGATTTAAAAGTGCTATAAATATCAAGACAGTATTTAGATTACAGCTTCAACAGAGTCCCCAGCAACATTAATTCCCAGAGTTGGTATCCCAGTTACCATATAATTACAGATTAAGTGCACAAAGTACAAAATATAGAGTTACATAATGAGTCTTTCAAGTGGGACTATGCAACTGATCCCATTGAAAGTTTAAACAAATTCATTATGCACGATATCACAGCAGACACCAAGCCCAAACCCCTCTCATCCAAATTTTTATTTTTACATTTGAACAGGAACACTAGTAAATACTGCAAAAACATGCAGCGAAACTGAAAGAACAGTTGGTGAAACATCCACCTCTGTGTGCCTTTCAAGAGTTGAATGATCTGGACAATATATACATAGTTTTTCAGAGTAAAATTCAGAGTTTAATTGCTGCTTTTCCTGCTCTTCCTGCTGCTGTTCCTTCCATTTGTGCATCCACTTTTCCAAGAGCTAGATTGAAAGGCCTCTGGGATAAGTGCTTCTGCTCATTAAATGCTCAGGTAGTCACTTGAACAGCGCGTTTTAACTTGATTTGAATTGGGACTTCTGGCATTGCAATACAAATACTAAATAATAATTTCTGGAAATAATAACCACCTGAAAGACATAAAGCGACAACAAGTAATCTTTTCTTTAACAAGCATATACTGAAGTTTATTTTATTTAACTCCGTAATTTAAGTTTACACATGTCCACCCAAATGTCTTACTGTACATTTTCTGAATTGATCTGGTTCACAACTGGATTACAGTATATTTATGCTGGTGAAATCATCACAAAATTGGTATAATTCACTGCCAATTACTTACAAATATATTGTTATGACTTCCTAAATGCCTAATGCCTATCTCCTATATTTAAAGAAAATCTTAATAAACAACCTCTGTTTAGTCTAACACTGAAACAATCCCAAATTTATACTGTTAAATAGTGCATGACGCCATACAAAGAGGTTTTCTCTATATTTGGTTGCATTATTTTTCAAATAGTAAAATCAAACAGAGCGATGAACATAAATGTATTGTGTGACTAAGTTTTGGAGTACTATGCAAGTACCAATAGAAAACCTTTGTAACACCACAACCTATTTTGTATATGCTGTGTTCCAGAAATGGTTAGGAATGTTTTAGAGTTATTTTTAAACATTTTATTGTGACTTTTTGTTTGTATTTCTCTTCCTTGGTTACCATGGGTGAGCTCCTGAATTCTGACTGAGGAACAGTTGGCACAACATTTCACATGTAGGAGAAAAGACAAAAAGGTGATGTTAAGCCATCTTTACACTTGCCTGATACGGACTGCTTTGCTCCTGGACAGTCTCCTTAACACCGTCTTTAAGCTATGCTGCATCCTCTTAGCCTAAGAGTCTGTTGTGACAGCTGATGACACCAGATAAATATTGTGCTAGCCAAAACAAATGGACAGGAATGAAAATACAGCCATGCCATGTGAGGACATGGACATCTGCGGATTGTAACCATCTATTCTTCGCTCACAAGGTCCTGCAGAGCTCCTTCTGGCCACACTGCAGACAAAGAGTTAAACAGGAAGTTGGCAGAAAGAGCTAACTATGAAGTTGCCCAAAATAAGCCGTGTGCTCAGTATTTTCCCTCTTCACTGACAATGGTTTTGGACTGCCTTTGGTAAGGTTCTTGGATCCAAAAAGGATAACAATGAATGCTGCTGAGGATATCAGTGTCCAAAAAGCGATCCTAAAAGAATGCTGAACGAACTTCTAATTAGATCTGGAATAGCTTTTCTATAGGAAATTGGTTACACTAGCTCTATAGTAGCTCTATACTGGTTATAGTGCTCTTCCAAGGTCAGTAATTACTGCTGTCTCCTGTAGGAAAACTGTCACTCCTCTATCTCTCCACTGGTAGGAAAGAAGAATTTCTGTGGCAAGTTTGTTTAAAATTAACTGTGGTGGTTTTTTTAAGCTGATGAAAACCCATGAGAATGTATTCTGGAGTAACAAGTTGGTGAATAGGTGATGCGTAAACTGTAAATGTTAGCACAAATACCATTCCAGAATTATTCTGTATAGGCACATCTACAATAATGATACCCATCATGCTAACCATTAAATAAATCCAGATTTCTCTAATTGTAGGATGAATTGCATTTATTTTACATTTTATGTCATCCTTCTCTCTATTCTGAACATTTACTTTTTCTTACAAGGCCCTAACACTGACAATACAAATCTTAGTAGTTTTTAGCAATGCTGTTGAACATGTGGACACTTAACAAATTCCTTGCGTTTTCCTTGTCATCTTACTTTCTGTGAATAATCTCAGATTTATAAAAGCAGAGACTGACAATATATGAATTCCTGACTTCAGTGTTGCCTCAATGACATTTACATGTCTGGAACCACAGGTTAAATCCTTATGAAGCAAGGAGATCCAGACAGTCCAGGGAGATGAACCATCCTGTTTCTAGGCCTGTTACATGGACAGACTATATGCCAAGTAAAGAGTTTTTGTTTTGTGGAAAAGCTGCTGTGGAACATTTTACGAGAGTTTAAAACCCAATCCAATGGTCCTCCATCCGCAAAATAGGGTTCACAATAAAAGGTGACTTTAGTTTGGGGAAAATAATTGCTTTTTCCAGAATCTGTTAAAACACTTGTAGTTTTTTTCATCATATAAGAAAATCTGAAGTGCAATTAGACAAGAAAGAGTTTGTCTTCCCCATTTCTCTTCTTTATGAAGTCTTCAGTTCTCTTTCTTATTTTTCCCTTTTTTCTCCCCCTGACAAATATAAATAACATAGTTTGAAGTGCTAAGAAATGTTCTCCTTCTTAAAGTATTACAGAATCACAGAATCACAGAATGTTAAGGGTTGGAAGGGACATCTAGAGATCATCTGGTCCAACCCTCCTGCCAGAGCAGGTCCACCTACAGCAGGTTGCGCATGTTTTATCCCTTCTCCTTTGAACAAACAAAATATAAAAGATTGCACTTGTATGAGTAGCATAACTGAAAACCATTGTAGACAATTTTAATTCTCCTTTGGCAAGAATGGTTTCAGAGTGGCTTTTTAACATCTAAAATAGACATTTTTTGTGTTACATCTGTCCTAAGTTCTGAGGCACAGTAGCTGCAAACAATAAAGACAAAAGTAGTATTTTTAATGTTTTAATTCACAGGTTTCATCTACCAGTTTCCTCCATCAGAAGGATATTTTAATACAAGCCTTACATGCCAGGTATGAGTATTATGCTACATCAGTAAGGAAATAGCAACTTTCTGGGCCACAAAGGTGAAAAAGTTGTGTATTAACTCATTTCCATGCCTGCAAACAAGCAAAATCTCTCAACAGAGAAACTGGCTTTACCAAGTGCTTTGAGAAGTGCACTTTAGTCTAGAGCTGTAATTACTCTTTATTATGATTTATCTAAATAAAATCTTTTAAATATTCTACTTTGTTAAACTAAGGTTGCAAAAATGCATGGATTCTGATTAGCCATGCTATTAGCAACATAGCAGAGTTTACAACAGAACCATGACAGCATCAACTCAGCACATTTTCATGAATATATTTTGAAATGTTGTGCTTAGGCAGCATACATTCCAGTTAAACAGACACACAACTTTGGAGAGAAAGCCCCCCTTTGAATTTGCACAGAAAAGTTTTCATTAAAAAAAAAAAAAATAGCCTTGTTCTTCACTGTTGGTGAGACAAATCCACTTACATCTAGATGCAGGTGGCAGAGAAACCTGTCAATTCATGCAAAAACCTTCAGTGTGAAATACAGTTGCTGTTACGAGGCCGTTAGGGCACTGCTTTCCAACCTTCATACAGTGGTCAGTCTTTAGCTGAAGTTAAAATTTATTGTATTATCTCCCTCTTCCTCCCACACCCATTTCATTTGCTCTATAGGTAGAAGTGTTTCAATTAAAAGTTTACCTCACCTCTGTGCATTTTGAGAGTACATTTTGAGTGTTGCCGTGGCTATTATACTGTGCAATACAAATGAGACAAGGTTTGTAGAAGAGGGGATATCTTTAAGTAGACCAACTGATAGAAGTGGAGAAAACAAACAATGACTGACATCCATTAATCAGATCTGACAAGCACAAAATCCAAGCTAAATAGAAGTGGAACGTGATTGTTCTTAGTATAATGAAATTATTTTAATCAATTAAACCACTGGAGAGAAAACAGTTGCTAACATGAATGTACAGGGATGAATCAGCAAGAAAACTGTAAGCTTTAAAAACAATGTCACTACTGAGTCCACTATTTGTTTATCCACCGTTAAGTACTTAGTTCCCAGGATTATTTTTTAGACATGACTTGTAAGTCACCTGTGAGGACCTGGACTGTGCAAGAGGTGGAATATTTTCTTTATGAAAAAAATCGTCCCCTATCTTTTGCTGTGTTTCGTCCTTCACCAGTTATCTGTGTGAGTTCATTGTAGTGAATAATGGTTGGTCAGTTTCGTGCACGTAGTTCTCATGAGGGTGTGTGATGTGTTTAGTGTAATATATCACATTTTTCAAAACATATGAAGAAGACCCATGGAGCTTATTAGTTCTTTCGGGCACTGACATCAATTATGTTAAATACATCGGTATTCATGAATTTTGCATTTGCTGTGCCAGCACAGTTTGGTTCTAATGAGTGTTTGTTAGTACAGGGGAAATCTGCTTTGGATTGTGAGTTTAATATTAGAAGTGTTGTTTGAAAAGAGGGGTGGAAAAGCGCTCCAGAAGAACTCTTCAAGGATGTGTTTTAGTAGATGCAGTGATTATTTAACAATTTTCTTTATACGTACCAGCATCAGGTAGTACATAACAGACAGGAAGATACTGTCAGTGAGGGTTTCTTTTTTGCTTTAGTAGGTTCACATATGGTATTTGGGTGGTTAATTCAAATACAGAGCCTGCTCATTGCAGGGTAGTTCTAGAGACTTTTTTGCTGCAGTGTTTTGCATGGTGGCTGATTTTCTGAAGTTTGTTATCTCTGGTTTCCTCTAAAGAGTAATTTGTATTGTCACTTTTTGTCAGCCATGTTATCTAGAAAAATGATTATGTTCATATTCTAGTACAGGAAGTGAAGGAAATACTGAATTAGCAGTGGAAATCAGTTCAGGTGATAAAGATGTGTATCTTTCAGATGCAGAGTAGATTTGGTGGCACAGTTCTCTCAAACACCTTCCCATGAGCAGTTCATGAACAGGCTGCCGTGACTGGTATGAGAGGCACATTTTAAAATATTTTCAAACTTTGGTTGCCCCACCCTAATGATTTGCACAACTCCTCACGAGTAGCAGCAACCTCCATCTGAAAACCACCAATGTAGGTGCATCAGCGCTGTAGTAAATTAGAGAAACAACTGTGCTCTTTTTCATTTCTTTCTTTACCTTTGGCAGAAACTCTCTTGAATTAAGCAACTTTTCAACCAAGAGGCCTTTGGGAGAGAAATCCTCAAAGAGGTGAATATTCATAAACTGCTTTTTAAGACATTCACATGTTAAATGGCACTGTCCTTGTCAGGCTATTCAGCATTTTAGATCTGCACAGATATTTTCTTATGTGAACTCTGAAGAAGTAGGAAATTGCCAGGGTATGGTTGCATTCTTTTCCATGACATATGTATTTTTACTATATGAGCTATTTTGCCTGGAGTGCAGCCATGTATTTATGTTTCAATACAACCATTAATAAGTAGAGTTCTGGAGATATATATGTGTGTGTGTGTATACATATATACATGCATCAATCTTCTAAAGCCTAACTCTGAAATATGACATATGACATATGAGACATATATGTATATAAATCATGTATGTGGCATATATATATATGCACAAATACTTAAGTGATAAGCATTCACCCTTACAGTGTAAAACACCTCTAGTGTTAGTTTAATTACTTTTTAGTTTTAAGTCAAATAAATGTCAATAAAAATGTGTGGACACAAAAGCTATGTGAATCACACATAAGTTTGGAAAAAATGAGTGATGTCGCAGAAAGGTAATTTAATAGGCACGCTGCTGCCTCAGGGATTTAAAATATAAGGATCTGCTTTTTCAGATGCAGAGGTGTTTTTCACATGAGTAAGCGTATTGCCTTCACTGAGATTGTTAATAGAGTCCTACACCTGACTCTGTCTGTCAGCTGATGGCTTGTTTACAGAGTCAGAAAAGTATACTAAATATATGTACATTGGAACACCTTAATTTTGTGTGATACAGTTTCAATATGTACTAGCTGTTGAGATAACGTGAAGCCTCTATATCCATTTGAAGCTTAGGAAATGAGACATATGTAATGTTTTACTAAGCTACTGCCTTCCTGCCCTTCCCAAGCTGAGAATATCCTGCAGGAGTTCAAAGGTGAGGAGACCTCTGTCCCTGAATTCTGCTTCCTCATTACAACGTTGGAGACTCAGGCACAGCACTGCAAGCTCTTTGCATCTCCTTGCTCCACAGAATCAGATACAGAGCTTCGGAGAGCTCTTGTGGACCCTGTTGACAAACGTTCCCCTCATGAAGTGCAATGTGGAAGGAGCTCAGACCTTGCTGAAAGGAGGACCACATCTGTCTCTGGCTACCATAGACAACTTGTCCTGCTGCTCTGCTGCCATGCCAGATAAAATATCATAATCCACTTGCAGGAGAACAAGAAGTAGATAACCAGCAGCTCTCCTTTCACCTGCATATGTTAGGAAAAGCCTGACTGGATTTTGTCATGGAAAGCCATTTCAAAGTCAGCTTGCTGTAGGCAGTGTTAATGCTAGCGTACGCAGTGAGGACTCTGGGGCTGGCGCACCCTGTTGTGCAGAAGACTCACGTACAAGTCAGGACCACTTTGCCTGAGGGCCTGACTGATTGAGCCGGAGTATTGGCTGGATACATCCAAGGGTACCAGGACGGGTGTCCAATTTGTCCATCTTACAGGCTGCTCGGGCTGGCAATACTGCGAAAGCAAATCAGCCTGTAAATCTCCTTGTTTTGCTGGGTTATATTAATGTGAGCATGTTCATGTGAAAAGTTGCACAAGAGACAGCAGTCTTGTAGTTCTCAGGTGAGGGGTATGACTTGCAGAGTTGCTGTGGGCATTTTAAATTTCCCTGCTCCTAACAACCAGCTGCACCCCTGCAGAACTCTTCGTTCCCTTAGTGTTCTTTTCAGTTGCCTTCATTTGTGTGTTCCAGGCAGCCAGTGTGCCAGAAGTTTCAAGAGCTAGTTAAAAGTAATGATCTCAAAGCAAATATAATAGTTTACTCACTCTCAGATGTTCAGTGGAAAACACTCCTTTCTTTCCTTCGCTTTCCTCCCCCACCACAAACATTTTCTCTTTCCTCACCGCCCCCTCAACCACTTCAGCTCAGAAGGGAGAAGTCATGAAGATTTCAGTATTGCAGCAAACAAGTCAAAGTTCTCTGCCATCACCCCTCACCCATAAGAGGCACAAGCCACTGTTAGCTACTGGAATTTTGAATAACCAAACTTCACTAGAAACTTGAAGGATTTCTTAGAGGAATAAAACACCTTAAAATGCCAAACTTATTATTTTAGAGCTTATTATTATTTTACAGTCTTCTCCGTCATTCCTACATTGAAAGGGATGCCTTCCTAGTCGTATGTGACTCTGTTTCAGAGGAGATTAGACTGCTTCTGTTCCCCCACATACAGGAAACGTCCTGTGAATTCTTTCTTCCTCTAATGATTGCATCAAGAGGGAGATCACCTGGAGCACAGTGCTGCATTCTGTCTCCTATTTATGGGACTGCAATTAGAAGGGGAGTGTTTAGCCACTGCTGAATACTGAAGAACTTCCGCTTTTCCTGGAGCTGAATGATACAGTTCATCTGACCTTCAGAGAAGGACCAGCCTTTGAAGAGTGAAAAACAGAGCGATTAACAGAGGTGTTTTGGTCTCAGGTGAAGGTCTCGGGTGCTGCCTTGGGAAGACGAAAGTAAGCCCAGGCAGACCATGGTGGAGTGAGTTGGAGAAGAGGCCAGTTCTGCATCCAAACAGTTGCTTTACTTTCTTATGTGTGAAGTAAATAAAAATACTGTCAAATTCTAGTCAAGCTGCCTGTGTATACAGGTTTCTGGAAACGTAGATGAAGCAGCAGATGCTAGTTCTCTTGTAAAGGAAAGATCAGCACTCTGAAAACTGTGGGAGTGACTCTTTAGGAAAGAAATGCAAGTAAAGGTTCGATTAAGGTGGCTACAGAGTAGGGAGGAACTGCTGACACTGAGGAACGTGAGGATTAATACTTAGGAAGTAATACCTGTTGGTGACTGCAGAGGAAATGGATGTGAGCAGTTAGTATGTCCTCTCAAATTAATGTACAACTGCAGAGAGATGAAGGAGGTAAGTGAAAATAAATATTACCAAACACAGCAGGAAGGATATCCAGTGGTCTTCACAAAGCCTTGGGAGAACAGAGAAGTGGTTGAAAAAGGAAATGAAAGGAGGTGAACTAATTTTCAGAATTAGTGTAGTCACATATGGCTGGGAAAATACAGGCACTTGGCAAAATCATTCAGCAGCGTAAGCAGGGAAATGCAACCCGGGTGAACACCATGCTAGGCAGAAGGCTGCCACGTCCGTTTTCTTACTGCAGTGGCAACAGTCGTACCACCCTTTCATCAGCTCGCTCTCTTCAAGGTAATTTGCTTTTTTCTCTTACAGCTTCACTGAAGAGCAGAAGCGACAGTCTGATGGAAAATGAGGTAAAGACAAGAAGGGAGAAGTCATTAAGTCTGCTGATGAAGAAGACTACAAAGGAGAGGGAGATGAGCAAATGAAGGGACAGAGAGGAGGGAAGAAGTAATAAAATAGCCACTCTCAGCCCAGCACATCACTCCAAAAAGAGAACCCTAGACCTATGCAAATATCATACTCCACTTAATGAAACAAATGCATACATAACACCACGTCCCTGGAACTTCTGGCAAAAGATTTAAATAGGATTTCAGTACTTTCCCATTTTCAGCCTTACACTGCTCTGTCAGAGCCTTGTGGTTGTCTACAGCCACTTTAGGATTAAAGACTGAACATGTATTAGGCACCTTTGAACAAAAGGCTAGAACCTAGATCCAATAGACGCACTTGGACATTTAATTCCATTTGGTTTAGGGGAAGTAAGATTCCTAAATACTTCCTCTGACGTGGGCTGGATTTCTTGCTCACAAAAAGGACAGTTACAATGGAGGTTCTAGAACTCTGCTAATTTATCCCACTTGATAATTCTCATCACAGATGCAGGAAAAATCCACTGTGCCATTGCCACAGTGCAGCAAACACCACCTATTTAAATTAATGATATTTTGCTTGTAGTTAGTAAAATATACTCAGAATATACTTTGCTAACCCAGTGCCCAGTTTAAAGAATTTAACTGGGATGTATTTTAATTGTTCTCTACTGCTTGAAATTAATTAGTTAGGTGTTAAATATAATTTCTATTTGCTGAAAGTGTAAAGCTGAGGCATCCAAAGGAATCATATTGTACACAACCACTTTTTAATGTAACTTGCAGCCTTTTAGGTGACTGAAGTACTAAACATTTTGTAAGCATATATAGATACATGTAATTTTTTATGTTTTGTATACTTTTTGCATTTTTCCTTACTACTGAATTATAAAAATGGAGTTTCAGTTCATGTGAGTTTTGCTATTTGATTACTTAAATTTTAAACAGAGTATATTTTTATATATACATAGGGAGGCACTTATTCATTGGTCATTTTTAAACAAAAAAGTGTGGAAATATTCCTTTTTGTTTGGGGTTTTTTTTTTTGTCTGGATTGTTTTTTAAGGAACATTTTCATATATATTGAAGCTGAATGTTATGCCTTTTTTTTAAAGAACAGTATCTTTTTGAAGACAGCTACTAATGCTATGTACGTGACACGATTGTAAAATCCATCTTTTATGCATACTCTGCTTTGATGTACTACCACTACTTGTTAAAATTTGTTGATAAAAATATTAAAAGAATGGACAAGTCACACTGCATTTGCCTTATAAGTTTCCCACTTCCATTGATGGTAATTTGTATTTATATATATAACACAAGTCTAAGTTAAAATGAATTCCTTGTGCTGTTTTGGGAATAATAACACACAGAAATCCTTTCCTGTTTCCCTCTCCCACACTTAGATATTTCTGCACAGATTTCAGATGTCAGTTACAAAAGGACAAAGTAAAGCCAGCAGTGAAAAAATGAGCTTGATTTAATCAAACTTAAATATAGCTTGTCCCCGTCTTTTTTTTTTTTTTTTTTCCCCTACAATACACAACGATTATTTTCCAGGTGGGATGTCCCATGGTAAAGAAACCCAAGATAAACCTCTTGTCTTTGTATTTACAGAATATACAAAACTAGCTTGAGTAAAACGGTAGGGTTTCTAAGGATATTGTTGTGCAAGGTCAATCTTCTGTTTGAAGTACTGACTGTTACTTTACAGAAAGTGAATGAGAAAGCTTTACATGTGTCGAGTATAGAAAACAGTTACTGCCCTGCAGCAGCTGGGCAGCATGAGGAAAGAGAGGCAAAGGCAGAAGTGTAAAAGCTACCCATTCTGCTAAACACACTAGAACAAAGGTCAAAGACGTTTACTGTAAGTCTAAAGTTCTTTCTTTTAAGAATATTCTCAAAAACAGTTCTAAAAAGGCAGACAGACCTCATTAAGAAACGGCTACCCCTCCAACGCAGATAGGTTCATATGAGAAAGGTGATAGACTGGCCTACTCTCTGACCAACATAAAATCATCAGAAGATTCTCGTATTTTCCAAAGTCCCAGATAAAAATGTTTTCAGTTACAAAATAATTCACTGTTATGAGCATGACATTAGTCTTCATCCAAAAAACACAAAACCAATGTGCCTTAAGCTATCATTAACTTATCTTTTTATATCAAACGTGATGTTCACATAATTTTATCTCATGTTTTCCAGTATTTAAGATTTTGTTTCAAAAAAAGTATGATGGATTTTCTCATTGACACCATGATCCTGAGATTCTGAGTAGCACCTGTTAGTGCTGGCAATTTCCTGCTGACTTAGACCTCAAATTAAATTAAGAATTATAGTAATAAGAATCTATGCATTAAACAATAAGAATGCCTAAATTGTATTAGTAGTTGGAAAAGGATAGACTCATTTAGATCTCTTACTGAAAATGTATGTTTAGATTGTAAAGAATTGATTTTCTTTAGGCTAGGATGGAGAAGCAATGTGCTTTTTTACTGTAATGAAGCTAAGCATAATACACTGAAAGTATAATTACATTTGTTTAGAGTTCTTTTGTGTGATGCATTTTGACTGTAAAAGACAGGCTAATCATTCTGAAGTCAGGGGTGCTAAATGATACGCTAAAAGAAGCGGAGGCAGTTAAAGAATTCCATTCCATTGTTGGCTTCGGTACCCAAGATCCTTTTTTCTCCAGTAAAGTATTTTTTCTGGATGCATGTACAATTTTATCTGAAGAAATTCAAAGATTGTTCTTCCACATATTGGCTAAAGTACAGGTTTATGCCGTGTATGCTAATGCAACTTAAGTAACATGGTAAGAACAGGAGTTCCTTTTTAATCAGCAGAAGAAAGGAAGCAGAACAAGTAAGGGTTGGGGTTTTTTGTAATTATAAGTAATCTGATTTCATAGGTTATTTAGAAAGAACTGTTTAGGACACAAGAAACCAGGTTTTAAGATTACAATAAAGAGATGCAATTCTGTTCCAAATCTGAAGCCTGTGCAGTAGTCATTGCATGCATCGCTGGTGGAAAGTGCTTAAAGGAACAGCATTATTATGTTGTGGCATTATCACAGATTTAAGAGATACTAGAGCCTTTTCCTCAATAAGTCAGTTCCATTAAAATCCTGAAAGCTCATTTACAAATAAATTCTAATATTTTTTGTCTTGAAAAGTATATATCGATGGTTTACTACTTCTCTTAGCCGTCAGTTCAGGAAGGACTGCTGCACTAAGGTAGCCAAGTCACCATTACTTTTATTACTCCTCTGTGCACCATTTCTAAATTTTTTCTAAACCATTTTTCTAACTGATTAACTGCTAAGTTGTGTTGTATCGTTTCCACCATCACCTCCATCTATGATGCTGCACTTAGACTCCAAGAAAAGACAGCAGACTTTCACAGAGGCCTTAGAAATTAAGCAAAAGACAGTGATAAACACCCAGGATTATTGACCATGTTCTAACCATATTAAACACGTCACTAGTATATTTTTTTGCTGTTGAGAAGGAAAAGACCTCGTAGAAGGGATTTGCTAAAAATGAGCATGCAATAAGCTTACAGCCAATCAGACAAGCAGAATAGTCTGAATATGTAACTAAAATGGGTTGAACTGAAGCAGCTATTAAGATTTTTGTGAGTTCATGGAACTCTTAGGCCCCTTGATGTTTTGTTTTTCTAAAATACTCAGGAGGATGCAAATTTTTCAAAGTCAAGCTGGCAAATACACATTTTTAGTGCTCTGCTTATTTGTAATACTCCTACCCCATTGCTTGTTGACCTCAGTTACTAAACATTCTTGTTGTAGGAGTTTATTGTCAATCTTGACTGTATATCCATGTGCCAGATAATTTCAGAAACATATTTTAACTTACTTTAATTTGATAGCTAGAAGTAACAGCTTATGAAATTCCCACTGAACTTGGTTCCTGGCATATGGTTTCAGCTGTAAAAATCTTCAATTGTAAAACACTTAACACCTTAAAAATAACTAAGGCTTTTCTCCCCAGTGTTCATGTGCTGTTTTCCAGGCAGAGAGAATTTAACAAGTGAACTGAAAGCAAAAAAAAGACTGACATTAAGGCATGTTTAGACCAAAACACAATACAGAGTTGTCAGACAAATATGTAGGGTAATTTAAGATTCAGTGGTAATACCATGTATAACAATGGTTTGGGACAGAAGAAAAGAAATTTCGTGCCAACAGTTTATCCGGTCATGCAGAATCAAAATCTCCTCATGCAAATAGTTCTATAATGAGCACAATGAGGCAAGACTCTTAAAGGTATGTATGCTATATCACAAAATTTGGCACAAAGACTTGGCCAGCGTAGCAGAATCTGCATTGCCTGTTCTCTGCAGATTCACAGCTTTCAAAGCTAAAACACCCTGTGGGGGAAAAAAAAAAAAAAAAAAAAAAAAAAAANAGGAAATTTTCCACACTCCTCCAGCGCGGGCAGGCTTTGTGCACAGTGTTGTAACAGCAAGAGGAGCCTCTCGGCTCCAGACCTGGAGGAAGACGGCCGCCAGAGTGATTTATACCCTGGGTCAGTTGTGTTCCTGGGGCGTAGCGGGCAGCGGGGTCCCAGCAGCCGGGAGCGGGAGTGACTCGGTGCCGCTGTGCAGGCAGAGCCGCTGCTGTCGCGGTGCGAGGGAAGCAACAGGCATTTTGTCCCCGCTGCCGATGCAGGCGGTGAGGTTTGAGGTCTGCTGTTTGGCCCTGGCTCAGGCGTGGGCCGCAGCGTCGCGCACAAGCGGCATTTGTTCTCGCTGTTCGCCAACAGGCAGTGACAGAGGCGCGAAACAGCCCAAGGGAGGGCTGACGTTTGACAGCTACTCTGCTGCAGCCCGATCCCGCGGCATGTGCAGCCACGTGCTGAGGGCAGCAGGATGATTTGCAAACCTATAAAGTACCTTCCCAGAGTACGGACATTCCTAAGGCATATCCTGTAGATACTGAGTATTTCTGATTTCGGCCCCACAGTGGGCTTCATATAGGCAAATCATGAACATCAGGGAAAACTAATGCAATAATACGATACAAATGTGAATTTAAACAGCTAAAAATGGATTTTGGTGGGAAAGTGGGAGTTCCTTACTCTGAAAATATGGTAACGCTGGGAGATGGCCATTAACCATCAGTATGGCTCTGCTTTCCCTCATTCTCATTGCCTGCCGGAGTTTTGCTGTAAATGCAAGTCATGCTAATAAGCTAAATGATCCAGCGATGGAGTACCACAGAACTGGGCTAGGACGGATTGTTATTACTATTATTTAATTTTGCTGGATAGCGTGGATGTTCTTTCTCAATGTGACAAGCACTGATGGGAGTGCAGATCCCATCCTGCAAACACGTTAAAGGTAGTTTTTCCACTGCCCCTGTTCCTAACACACAAGTATCAAGCAAGCACATCCACAATTAGGTCATCTTTTCTCCCCTCCTTCCGCAAGGCCCATGCTATGCAGTCCTGGCAGCGCCTGGGCACAGCCACTGTTGTACTCAGAAATCGGTGTCTAGCGCCGAGACGAAACACTCCGAGACCAGGTCAGGCCAGCAGAGCCTTTTAAGGAGACACCGGAGGGCCACATGGACGAAGCTCCTTCCATGGCATGTACTGACTTTAAATCTGACATGGCCAAAGCTTTCATGGTCTCCACCACAAGCTGAGTGCGTGTCTCGACGTATGACAGGGGATGGTTGCTTCTGGTCCCACAAAGGGCACGCAGGCACTCACGTGGCAGGGTACGTCCCCCCACACGAACGCCAGGCAAGCAGGAGGGTACGCTGCTGCATGACGCTAACAGATTCCCATCCACCATCTTCTGGGGCTCGGAGGGGAGCGGTGTGGGCACCTGCTCGCCCTGAAGCTCCATCACCGTGCCGAAGTGCTGCCGTGGGTTGAGTGAAGTGTGTGGGAAGGAGCCGGGCGGACGCCAGACCCTACGGGCACCCCCACACCACTCAAAAACATGTACGTGTGTGTCACTCCTCTGCACCTGCAAGTACCTGGTCTCTGAGGGGACATGCTGTTGCTCCATCCTCAGCAGACCGTAAAAAATATGAAGGATGCAGGTGGCAATACTGTAAGGAAGAGAGAAATGGACCTGTTGGGAAGAGTGGTGCTGGGGAAGGAATAGGGGAGGACCACCTCTGCGTCACGAGAAGCGAGGGAAAGTTTGTGGCTGGATTTTTGCGAGAGATCAGTTAAAGTCTCTGCTGGGTTCTGGATTTCTTTGCCAAAGTTATATTTTAAATTTAATGTTTGCCTGTGACTTTTTCTTTCTCTGAGACAATTAATTATTTTGGCCTGCCTTCCTCTAGTACTGCTTGTGCATACAGCAATCCTTCATGCAGACAGGTCTTAAACATCAGGGAAGAGTTTATAATAGAAATTCTGAGATCAGTTTAAGTGCCCAATGCCAGGAGCTGCTCTGCGGCTCTGCGTGCACCCAGCCTGTTGTAAGAAACCTGGCCCATTAAAACTCTTGTTTATGGAAGATCCACTTGTTCTGGCACTCGGTGGCATCTGGGACACCAGCAGAGCTGTTGATCAGGACAAACTACTGCTTCTAATGCCATTAAAGCAGAAGACTTCAGCGTGGCAGCACTTATTAAGTACCAGGACATCTGCTCTTTCATGGAACAAGTTATTTTAATTATGAAAGTATTCGTAATGTCATGGGAGCTATTAAAAATAAAAGACGTGTCAAACAGCCTCACAACTGACACGTGACTGTATCTGTATGATCAAGGTGGCACTTTTACACTTTAGCAGCAGAATTGTGGGGGGGTTTCTTATTACGAACACATGCAGTATAAAATCTAAATGTTTTACTGTTCCAGGTAATTTAATGTTACTTAGTTTTCAGGCGGCCTGCTGTTACCAAAATCTCTCTCAATCTTGTTTTCAGAGTGAAAGGATAATCTTGTTAATTCACTGAGCCAGGAATTAGAAGCTCTGAACTCTGCATCCCGGTCTGCCATGGACCACGTGTAGCAGGAGCGCCGTAATCCCTCCAGCTTTGGACGGTAGGCAACCCGGCAGAAGGAACCTCCCTTATTTAGTATTTGCAGCACTCGGTACGCCATTGTAATACAAATAATAGGTGCTGTAGCGTGAGAGGAACTTATCAAAGTCGTTGAACGCTTCTTGGTCGTGTGCCAATGTCTCTGAAATGCTGCAGGAAATGCAACTGACTGAAGCCGCTCAGTTACCCAGCACGGGGCTCGGCGGCAGCGGCACGCCAAGTCCAGCCGCCACTTCTGTCGGCGGGGCTGTCTGGTGGCCGCTGTGATGTGACCGGCAGAGTGTGACCAGCCGCAGGGGGACAGAAATAGCCATATCTTCCGTTTCTGGGATCTGATGAATGGGTGCTCCAGAGCCACTGGCCCACGGCGGAGGTGCTGTGCTGCCCCCCTCCTCACTGCCGACGGCCCCAGGCACACCATGAACTGCTTACACCTAGCAGGGAAACAAGAAGAGATAAACCAAACTAAAAGGTGGTTTGGCTTGATAAACCAGAAAAGTTTCTACACTTGCAGGCTCTTGACATCTAAACATTATGGTAATGGCTTACTTACTGGCAGAACAGAGAAAAAAAATGGTCATACGTGTTTTCTTTAGCCATTCAAAACTCCCAGGGCCAGCGGAGCCCTTGGGTGGACTTTGGCACCTGCCACCTGCCCTACAGAAGCCTGAGATGCTGCGCTTCGTTGCTCAGGGGTGGTGAAGGGCACAATATGGTTGCGTTTTGCTGTTTTCTTCCCCGTAAGCCAGCCTCAGGCCTATGAGAAACAACTACTTTGCCAACTGAGCCTGCCAATAAGAACAGGTGGTTGCACAGCTTCCTCTAAATGGTGCAAAAAGCCACACAGACAAGGAAGCACGAAGGGAATAAACAAAATTATGTGGGGACAAACTCAAGGGCGGAAGCAGCCCAGGTGAATGGCTTTGTCATCAGCAGAATACAGCTCCAGGGCCTCGTTGCAGAAGGTACAAATGAAGGCAAATCCAAACATGGGAAATGTATTTCAGTGGGATACAAGCTGCTGCGTGGGCAAAGTGGGATCTCTCCCATCTGTGATCAGTCGTAATAGCATTTATCATTTTGTTTCCACAAACTGGACTTAAACATGAGTATGAATATGTGGAAACAGTTCTCCAAAGCGACAGTTCGAGGCATTTGCATCATGTGCTACGAATAGGTCCTACCCCCTCCCACCTCATGTCCCATAAGCTTTTCCTCTTCACTAAAGCACATCCATATTTGCTTTTCACAATTCTCTCCTCTCCTTCCTGCTTTACCACTTTTTTCCCTTCAGTCTTCTCTACTTCTGCTTCATAAGAGTTCCGCTTTCATATACAGAGACTTAGAACTAAGGCAGTCAAAATAATAAATATTCTGCACATAAGTTTTAAGTGTCAGACGAACCGTATCAGCCATCCATTTCTCAGATGCAGCAGCCTGCAGGCTCACTGTGCTAGATTCCCTGTCTCCATACGCCAGTCGTTTGCCCACTCTGCAGAATGCAACAGCAGATGAGCAGAGTATGTTATTGTACATTCAGAAGTGCTTTTCTTTCAGTTTTTCAGTTTTCGATCATAGTTGCTTCTGTGTAATCCAATTAGGGTAAACCTCCTTAACTCTGCTATTTCTTTATGTAGATATTTGTAGTACGCTCTCCCTGATTTACCCTAGATGCCGGATCCAAAAGTTCTGCTAAATTTCTCCATGAGGGAAATTTGGATGACAGCCATCTCTCTGCCAGGATGCAAAATAACATCATATGCTCTCACTTAGCCTGCTTGTTTTCCAACTTGCAGAGAACACTCTGAGTATTCAGGAGGTGGAACATCAGACTCTGTAGCTGGTCTCTTCAGATGCAGTGGAGCTTTTTTGTCTTTGCAGCTGTGGAGATTATAAAGAATTGGTTTTCCCGTGTTTCTCTTCCCAGATTTCTTTAAAGCATTATGACAGAGACAAGCGGGTGAGATACCTCCTCTGCTTTAGTCAAACTCCTACAGGCCTAGAACATTTGTCAGACAGACACGTCCCATGTGACAAGACAATCTGTAGCTAATGTGCAACCACACAGAAAACACGGGAGCAACACGATGTCCCTTTAACCCCGGGTGTAAGGACATTCGCAAAATACTAAGAAGCCAAATGAGGACAAGAGGATGGCACAAAAGATATCCTAGCCTCATACTGTTGTCTCCATGTAAACATACTTTCAGACTTTGATACTCAATAACATGGTTTGTTTCAGTAGGTGGAAGGATCCAGGGAAAGCAGGTGGACTCTACAGCATAAATGTCCTGAAAAAGAGTACGTTTTGTGCTTTCCCAGTACAGGGACTAGTTGTGGTTAGCAACCATGTCACCCGCCAGTAAAGTAATAGCAGCACTGTGTGAATGTTATTATCAACAATTCTTTCTTCTTCCCCTGTCCCCAAGTTTGCTAGCCATCAAACCCACATTTTTTGTATTTTCTAGAAAAGGTAGAGTCATTGCTTTAAGTTTTACCCAATCCTACTGCATTAAAGGTTTGGCTGGGTAGAGCTTATAAAGTTCTGAGGTATCTCTTAGCATGGAAAAGCCCTATGGACTTTAATCAATCTTTGTTTGCTTGAAATTAGGAAGATAAAATGTGCCCAGATATTAACTGTCACTTATTTTAGATATGTAGAATTAGAAAACTTCATTAAAGTAACGCCAGGAGTGAAAGGAAATAAATAAAACAAATGCAAATATTTAAGGTCCTACATTGTGACATAAGTAACTAAAGTGCCCTGATCTTGAAAATTGATGGTCATCCAGTTCCGCCTTAAATTCTGATTTCTTTTAAATAAACAGGCCAGGTATAATCTCACTGTAGATAGCAGACTTGCTCAAAAGTGAAATTTTATATCAGTTGCAGAACCGAATAAACTTTATTTAGATTAAATAAAAAGAAATCTATTAGCTAACAAGGAATTTTCTTTTGAAATGCATCACTGCTAATCCCAGACAAAAATAATATTTCTAGATGTTAATATTTCCAGAAGCACGGGAAAAGAATCAATACTGCAGAATCCTTATGATCCTTATTGCATTATGAGGCAATTTTTTTTAAAATGCCCTGTGGAGGCACTTGTCTGTGTAGCCAAATGTTTTGCTCTCCCTGTTGAAGTGCTCTTGTTGGAGCTTGTTTCGAGCTCTGAAGCTCACCCGGGCGAAAAGCAGGATACCTCATGATTTTCTCTCACTCACGACTCCACTCGGATCACTTCAGAACTTTCACTCCCGACCACGGAAACGTCACGTTTGGCTTTGCTGAGCGCCTGAATAGCCAGCCACAACAGTCTGGAATCGTTGCTGCTTCATAAAGAAAACGTGAACAATTCATGTTTACAACATGTGGGGAAATACCACAGCTACGTGCTAAAAGCCTGAATATCTAGGAAGCTGCTGCAGCCGATGGCGGCCTGAGCAATTTTAACACTGACTGCAGCTCAATGACATAAACCGCTCCAAATACAGTCTGTTTACAATTTCAGACACGCTCGAAGCGCTGGTGGGAATTTCTTTTTCAAAATTTGCCTAGCAGACCAGGCCCAAGAGTCAGGAAGTGGCAAAGTTGTTGTTCTCAGCCCAGGAGGCTGCAGAAAAAAAAAAAATAGTTGCTGAGTCAGACAGAATTTCCCCTGAGGACTCTGGCTGCAGCCCAGCCTTTAGAAGACCTGCCAGCTCACCTAAGGGTAAAATCAAAGCTTTGAAAAAGCCTATACAGCTCACAAAGAGGCAATCTCATTTTTAGGATGGCTTTTTGATATTTTAAATTAGATCTGTGGCAAGAAAATCTCTGGAGTCTTGGAAAATCTGTACGCACAGTCTGTGTAGTATCTTTCCAACCTCAGCCACCACTGATGTAGCCAAGTGCTCTGAGCCGCTCGGCTGAATGCTGCTGTACCTGCTCCTGTTACCATGGAAATGAACACTGGCAAAAGTAGGATATGAGCCTTAAAGTAATTACCAGTTTAATTAGCACTTTCACGTTTTTGGAGATTGGTTCCCCCCAGGCCCCCAAATGGTGAAACAGTCCAATTCAGACTCATCAATACAGCAATTAGTATCTAAAGAGGCATTGGTTAACGTGATCAATGTGGGAATGGCACAAGAAAGGAAGGTATTGTTGGAGCCGGGAAACAGTGGGTTCCTGTGGCCTTCTTTGCTTATTAGTAATAAGAAACTCTCCTCCTGTGCTGTGAGTCACTGTTCCAGTTTCACCCTTAATTAATTCAAAGTCAAGAGAAAGGGCACTAACGTGAAGGGAAGCTCCCAGTGATAGCTCAATAAAGTTTGCAGAAGGGGAGGAGGGCAAAGAAGTCATTATAGTAACAAATCTCAAGATAACAGGAAGAAACCTCAACAGACATGCCGTTCTGCAGCTACACTGGGAAATCTAAGTACCAGTGTTTTTCTTACTGTACTGAAACTGTCTGAATAAAACGCATCAGACAACGAAATGCTCATCAGAGCAGCGCTACCCAGCCCTTACACACACCACGAATCTTTCATCCAGGCAGCAAGTCAGTACACTGCGGTCTGCATCAGTTTCTACAACATTGCAAAAGCCAGCCAAGGTCTCTCACCTTTCCCAGCAACAGCTCCTTTATCTGCAGAGGAGCCAGAAGGGACTTTTAGATTCTGACATATAATTTCACACTTCGCTAAAAACACAATAGCCTGCTTGTGTTCGGGTTGAATACAGAACTCACCTTCAGTGACCGGTGAAGTGACTGCTTGCAAAACATCCTGCTTTGAGGACACATAATTATTACTGCTTCTAACAACACTGACATTTGGCTGGATAGAGCCCGAAAGGTTTTGGCTACAGATACTTAGCAGAAAGAGATGTGCTTTCAGAAGAAACTGATGAATGCTCAGAACTGATCAGAACCGATGAAAGTAAGTCAGGGGAAAGTAGGAGGTAAACTTTTGTAGTAGATTTCTTGGTTTACTAGTGGATTTTGGTGATCGCTAAACACATACTGCAATTTAAAAAATTTGATACTAATTATCTCTGTTCATCTCAAACTATTCTCATGAGGCTGTGGGCTGCCTGTGAGCAGAGCTGGGCAACAGAGCCAAGCTCCAGGTAGAGCCATCTAAAATGAAGCTGTGTCCCTGGGGATGGATGCCTTTTGTGGAAACCGTGCTTGATAGTGCATCAACCCCCGACCCCCCCAATCCTTTGGAGTGTCTCCTTACTTCAGTGTTGTCACCGCACAGCAGAGCAAATAAAGCTTCTTTATACCCCCCACCCCCATGAAAAGGTAGCAAGATTCAACAGCAATAGGTGATCTTTCTCTTTGTTAGCCAAAGACTGCAGGTTTTTGCTTTAAGACATGTATTGTTGCACAGCTGTTCCTCGTGCACCTAGATTTTCAGGACCCTTTAAGATGACAAGTAATTTTCTCTTACTTTTTCAGCGTACGAATTTTTCTTAAAGACACTGACATCCAAAGTTGCTGTTATTCTTCATTGAAATACTGTTGAAACGAAAGATTATATCACCCAGATGCATTTGTCAGTCTGTCTCCCTGCCTACCGTTGTTAAGTGTTTTCAAATGAGTGTGAGGGTTAGGCTAATTTCTTCCATTAAGGGCAAAACATCCTTATGGGTGGAACACTTCTCTGCTTTCACCATGACGACATAGACCTAACTGGCTGGGCAGCTTCCTTCCAATAGAGAGCCCTTGAGACATGCACACGTGGAACACACACATATTGTCATGGCTCCTTTCAGAGAAGATGGGGGGTTTTCCCCACAAATAAAAGTAGGTAGGGGCAAGACTGGTGAAGACCATCCAGGTGGAGAATGCTGGAGGGAACTGTCATGCCATGTGACTCCGTCAGGAGGTACTGTGGCTGCTGGGCACTGTGTTTTGCTCCGACGCTCCGTCTGGACAATTTCCAAAATGATGCTACTTGCTCCAAATGCTCCTGGAAGCTTCCAAGATTCCTGGGCTCCCTAGCTGCTACCCTGAGCCCTCCTGAATAGCTCTCATCCCCCAGAAAAACAAGACAGCCAAAGCCCTCAGTAACAGCTTTATTGTCTTCAAAGTCTACTGTCAAAATTTCTTCACTAACTAGCTGTCCTGGTTTGAGCGACACAGGACTAATTTCTCTTCTAATGCTTGCAAGAACTGCACTTTTAGAAGACTCTCGTGTCTGAACTTGCAAAAATATTTACTTTATAGCCAGTTACAGTGTGTGGGTTTCAAGGCCTCAGTGTTTCAAGCTGGCCAGGTGCAGGGATGAGGAGAAGCGACATCCAGGCACTTGACCAAGCTGGCCAACAGTATTATTTCATACCATGTATGTCATATTCAATATAAATTAGAAAGTTTGAGGCAAAGTGCTCTCTCTCCCTTGGCGACTGCTGTCTCGAGAAATTCTTGCCTCAGAGCCGGACCCCTGAGCCCTCCCAAAGCCGTAGTGCTCCCAGTGTCCAACACTTACTGTCCACTGCTGGGAGTGCACGGCTTCCTATGGATAGAATTGGCTGAGTATAATCCTTGTATATTTCATATTGGTATCAGGCTCAATATTGGTTCTTTAGTGTTATTAATGTTAATTATCTAGTCTTATTCTATTACATCTATTTATATCTCAGCCGCCGGGTTTCCTTATTTTTTCCGATTCTGCTTCCTGGGTGGGGAGGTGTCATCGGGTAATAGAATAATTGTCTGAACGACAATAAATTGTTGTGGGTTTCTGAGACTGTAACTCTGGCTTTAAAAAGTTAGACACAGAGAGAAAACCCACTGGTACTTGCATTAACCAGGTAACTGTCTGCAGAGGGTCACAGCTGATACAACCATGGCATGTTTCGCAGGCCAGCAGAGCTACACCAGGCTGAGGGTCAAGGCAAACACTCAAAGAGTTAGGAAGTGCTATAATTAAGGTACATAAGGTTAGGAGGTGCATAATTACGTTCAACCATAATTACACCCACTGGTGACTGTGCTTTATGATATAGTCTTCAATTACATGACCACCTCCTTTCGTCTTTTCCCAATGGGATCTTCGCCTGTGTCAGGACGTCTCCATGGCAGAGTGCTGCAGGATTGCCCAATCTGCCATTAAGCGTGCCATTTAGGACACCGGAAAGTGCAGCAGCATTTGCATTGCACTCTGTCCAGGACAATCGGCCTTCATGTGAAGTTAGGCTCACGATAGAGATGTCTGAGGTGTAAGAAGTCTGAGCTCACAACTTTAAATATTCTCATGCAGATCTGCAGAAATTTACAGCTTTGCATGTCTGGCTTGTGTGTTATTAAAAGTCTGTATTTATAAATCTCTGCTGGTGCGCTTAACTATAGGGCAAGAAGCTACTTACCAGGACTGGGGGTTTTTTATGCAAAAGGCCTTATCCAGCCTCTATTTCTGTGGTAAAATTCTTATTGACTAAAATAGGAGCAGGACCATGCCCCCGGTACCTGCTACCCCACCCTGCTCCTGACAAAGCGTTCTTTGGTTCAGCCAAACCAACAGGAATAACTCTGCAACAGTAATTTCTCAATTCATAGCACAAATACATCCACTTAGCATGACAGACTGAAAGGCTGTGACTGTTGCTCACACTGAAAAAGTGAGATAGTTTTTCAGATATATGTGGCAAACCTTTGTGTGCGTGCTGAAAAGCAGAGTGGAGCACTCATCTTTTACAGGCACTCACATGTCAGCCCCATGAAGAAATATTTACATTGTGAGCAGCTAATAGCAATCTTTCGTAATTGCTGCTTATTAACATCTCCATACTTTTGAAGCATGGCGGAATCATCATTTCAGTGATACTTTTGAAATAACTAATGCAATGGCAATACAGAAATTGAACTATTCATAATCTTAGGCTGTCTGTCTGACATGAGTGTAAATAATCTATATAGCAACTACATTGGTGAAACTAAAAAACAATCCCAAACGACAGGGTAACCTAAATGTGATTTTTAAAAAGATACCACTAAGTATGTATCTCCTTATAATGTAAAACTAGACAACTAAATTGTTGGGCTATAATACAAGTGTACTTGAAAATTCAAGAAGATTACATGCACTAGGTGAAGCATATGAAGACCTTATTTTGGTTTAATTAGCAGTATAACTATCTAATCTCTGACGTACAAAGTACTGAAAAAAGAATTTTGAAATCTATCAGACAGATATGCAAAAGAGGCACAAACTTACTAAGGGAGTCCAAACAAGAAGAGACCACTATTTCAGAAGTTATTTTTAATTTGCTGTGACCAACTTGGCAAACCATTCTGTAAAATAACTCAGCGAGGGTACTTGCCTTCCTGCAGCAGACCACTTGGCATGGCATTCTTGTTCAGCACCACAAATTCCATCAATAACATCTCAGCAAGATTTCTGGCAGCAGGAACAAAATGATTTCTACCTTCCTTTAATCGCACTGGACAACCCAGAGCTATTGTGATTCAGTGCCCCTGGAACAACTGGAGAATGTTATCTGATATATTACATTACACCAGGATAAAAAAGATTAAAGATCTTATTATACATCTGGAAACAAAACAAGTGTTTCAATAAAGTTATATTCCCTTCCTCCATCCTCCCACAGCAATAACTATTTTAAAACTCCATCTCTTATTTATATCCTGTTTATAAACACATAGTTTTCTTACAAATATTTCATTTACTCTACTTTACTTTAGCTCATACTCCTGGTGATATCTTTTCATATTCCTACTTTTAAAAGTTAAAACATCGGGGTATTAGATTTCACTACCAAGGAAGGATTAACTCTGAAGTTGAAGACTACAGTCACCTTCCTGTTTACTCCTGTAATTACTACTCACTCAAGTGTCATCCTGCTTTTAGTTTCAACACATCTTCCAATGACATACACATCGTTGTCATTTGGCAAGTTGCTCTCCTGCTGTTGGCATTAAATACAGCGCTCCTTTCTTTCTTCATGTGCGACATCTACGTTTGCATCTGTCAGCCTGACATTCTTGTATCCACACCTCCAAGCACCTGACGTAGAGGAGAAGCCACGTGGATATCCAGCCCATTTGACTTGCAGCAGCAGCAGTTGTTCTCACCAATAACTGCCAGTTCTAGCTTCGATGTCTTGTCTTGTGGTTTCACTTCTGGGAGATAGATCTAACTTCTTCATTTAGTCCTTGAGCATACAGTTGTTTGAAATAACTGTCTTGATAGCTTCCTCGGCTGAGACAGAGTATCTCTACGTCCTTCAGGCTTTTGCTTTACACCTCTTTGCACAGTGGGAGATTTCAGGTCTAATTAAGAACCTAGAGGCAGTACTAATATATATCAGGTGAATAATACAACAGCTGAAGTAAATCTGTCCATTACACAAAACACAGCATTCTCTCCTCTTAAAGTTGACTAGAAAGTTGCCTTAGCAGACATTTAAATATTTGATGATCCTCACAGTTCATTTATTCTGTTAATGCAAGCTGACTTGACAGCTCACTTAACATAGCTCCACTGACTTTTGGCAGACCTGTATCAGTGAATCCCTGGTGAAGATTCCCTTCTATACAACAGCCACCTGAAAACACATCTTATGCATTGCAGAGTAAAACTTAACTCTAAACCTGACCAGTCCATAAAAATTCTGCTTTTTACAGAAAGGAGTATTTCTGTAAGTGTCTCAATTAAAAAAATGAATATTAATTTCCTCCATTAAAATTTCAGCCTTAGGGAATTTTTCAACAGGTCGTACCACTGACCAAAATCTAAATGATGCAAAAACATCTGATGAAATAAATGTTGTTAAAAAAAAGTAATGTTACTGAAAGCCAGAGCTCCAATTAAAAATATAACACAACATTAAAAATACTACAATACTTTAACAAGTACCAACTTGGACAAATCGTAACAAGAAACTCTTTCTCCACCTACTTTTATAAATTGTCATCTTACAGTTTCAAGTTACTTTCTACATGTGGTAAATTATAGTTTGGGCTCACAGATCTGCCTGCAATTTAAGTTGCCCAGCACTTCCCATTGTAACAACCTGTTTTCAATTGCTTTTAAGTTTGTCAGACTATAACTGTTTGAGCTGAAACTCTCCATGCTGATTATATTCCCCAGGCTGCTTTTGATGAGGAAACTTTCAGCTGAATTATTCTGTCTGCTTCTGCAATCAACACAAAGTGTGATACATATTATTTCAATAACTAAATACACCTGGCACCCATGCTTTAGAGTAAATATTTGAAATTTGGTGTTGAAATGTCCTTTCTGCTAGTCTCATGAAGATATGCCTACATTTACACAGGCTATATATACATCTAAGAATGCGCAGTTCAGTAGAAACTTGCTGTGGTTATATACCAAAAAACCTCTGAAATCTCTTGAAATGCCTGGATCTCCCATAGCCCTCAGAGCAGGCTCAACTGCAAATGAGCCACTTTATCCCCTGCAAGAGTTCCCTCCAGGCCACAACCGCAGGGCTGAAGCTGGGCAGACTGTGACAACAGCTGCCAACCAGCTCAGGCTACAGCAAGACAATCCAGCAGAACTGTGGAAGTGCAGCCTGTCCCTCCTGTGCCCTCAGTGACCCATTTCCTGGCAGCAGATAAGGAGGTGGGAGGGAGCTCCCTGATGTTAATGCAGAAGGAACAATCTGCACGGGGACTCACTGAACAATTTTTCTAGATCTTAAATCTAAGGCACAAACTGTAGATTGGGAGCTACAGTAAGTTGTTGCACATAAATCAGTTGCAGGAAAGATTATCGAGATAGTATCTCATTATTTCCTTTACATTCTCAGTGGACTGTGCATATATAATCAAAAACAAAATGTACTCTGTGCCCTGTGTTTCCTAGTGCAACTTAATCATTACGTCCTTGCGAAGTATATTTGAAACAGGTATTTCTGTCTGTGCCAGGGACACTCTTTTTTGCTGAAGCTGATAATCTAGTTCCTCACCAGCAACCACAACCGCACCAGCACCGAAGATCTGTAAAACCACTAGCACTGGTGTCTGTAATGCCAAGCATAAAGGGCGCCAACTCTCTTCACCCAAGCTCACCAGCTTCTTCGTTACAAGAAAATTCAGTGCCAAAAGCAATGAATTACAAGGCTTAGCATTTAAAGCTCTTTAATCAGCAGAGCATTTATTCAAGTGCTGTCAAAGGAGAGGTGGACTTGAACACAGGTTGGTGTGCATTTTGAATCAGACAGAGAGCATGTACCGTAAATCACTTGTTTCATAGCAATTCTGTTTGGGCATTTTGGTCACTGAAATTGTACCAGTCAGCATAAAAGAATCTGAAATATTGCCGCTTCTGCCAACTGAAAATTACTCCAGTACTTTATATGCCTCTTTTTATAATAGATACTAAATACTGAGCCTTAATTTTATATTTTTGTCTATATAATAAATGATGCATTCATATTTGGGGTTTCTGGTGAAAAGTTATAGCTACACACTTCTTCCAGTGAAGGGTAATTTTATCATCACGTTACTGCTTTCTCCCTATTCATATTCATATCTCCTGTAGTCATACCAAATCTCCTACTTTTGTATCTGAACATTATTTCTCTTCCCTCTCCCTCCTAAATTAAGTCCTTTACAGCACTTGAATAGAGGTTCTTTAAAGAAAAGGGAGATGCCATAGTTTCCAATAAGTATGGCATAAGGAGACAGGCATCCTTGCTTACATTTGCAAACCTGAGAGGCTCATTGTTTGACATTTCCCAAAATACCTTCTCTAGGTCTCACTTTTTTACATGTAAAGAGAGATATTCTTGTTATCCATTCTGCAAATGCCTTAGACAAAAAAAGGGTCAATAAGCGGAGAATAAAATTTTTCAGATGTCAGGCACGTTACCATAGTACGATTTTTCAGCTCCCTTAACAATTTGTAGCTCTCATTGAGCTCAATAGTTCCTCCTTCTTCAAAAATCACTGTCACTTAAATGACCAGCCTTGGGCTGTGTATTTTAACATGTAAAATTGTAGCCATAAAATGCTGTTAATAAAGACAAGTTACACATACAGGAGTTATACTTTGTGCTTGAGGAAAAGTCAAGTGGTTATTTAGATTCACTCCCACCTTTTCTGCCAGCAGAATGAACAAACATAAACTTACAAACATAAAACATGTCAAGGTGGAAGTAGCCACAACACAGGTAAATAGGTTTCACAGAGGCACAGCTGCTACCAGTCGACGAGGCATAGCCAGTACTTCTGAAAAGACATGAGGGGAACTTGTAACCTTCATGGTCACCCTGTGTTTGCAATTTAACAGGATTCAGGTTCTCTCTCTAATGAAAATCTGATTAAAAGTAAATGTTACTTTAAACTACTCTCCATTATGAAGGGTCTTTTAGATGTATTAAAGACATATCAAAAGAATCATATTATTCAAAGGTGTGCTGTTGCTTAAGCTGAGGCATTGATTTGCACGTCACGTACAGAAAGGTTTCTAAGACTGGGGGAACTATTGCAGAATTCACTAGCCTGAACTCATAATATTATCCAATTATTGATAAAACTGTGCAACAGCCAAATCTAATTAAATGCCAAAAACAAAATGACACTCTCCTTTACTTTCTTTTAAATGGAGGCAATTCTTTTTCATTAAGTCTATAAAAGAATATTAAGTCTCTGTTATTTTCTTAGACATCTTGTTGATTTTTATTTGTATGACATACAGCAATATTTTACAAATGAAGTCATTATTTGTTTTATATAACTGAACAACCTTCTTTAGCCAAAATTTCTCCTTTGAGGATAACTAGCCTAAAGCAGAAGAGAAAAATCCAATATAAAAATGTGCTATGCCTCAAAATTAGGTATAATCATAGCAATCAGATGCTAAGCTCTGGGATAAAATTCTGAGTGTGACACTCAACGCTAGAAGTGATTGAGAGATTTTTCCTCTGACATCTAAAATTTTTCTTCAGAAAATTCCAATTCCACTGCTGCCTATATTTATTATCCTTTGTTTTTATTCTGTCTTCTTATTCTGCTAAATTCTGCCTTCCTATTGTAATGCTTCTGCACAAAACCAAAACTGGCTTCTTTTTAATGGTCAGCAATATCTTTACACTTTCCATTTTAATTAAATGCAGCTTTCCATTTTAAGTAAAGCTCTACATAATTAAATAACAGGAAAATTATATCAGCAACTGAAACATCTTTGTTATGGTGAGGAAATAATCTAAAGAGGCACTATTTTTGCTACAGATGTTGGCCAGGAATAGTAATAAAAAAGTTCAATACCCATTTTTAGTATTTTAGGAACTTTGTTGATAACTAAACGAATGTTACTCTAATAGACATATTAGGGATTTATCTGGCAGATCATGCTACAGTGGCATAAGAAGTCACACCGGTGCAGCCTGCCAAAGAATGCACTAAATTACAGAACTGTGCCCATATTAATCAAATATGTGTATCAGGCAAGTACGATTTCTACTCTCCAAGGCTTCTCCAGCCCAGAAAGCACTTAAAGAGGTTTGAATTGTCTCTTTTCCTCTTTTCGTTTTGAGATAGTCAGTCTCGGTCTCTGCTTTGGGTGTGGACAGCCCAAAGCAAAAAAAATTTGAAAACACAAACCTACTCTGTCACCTGTTCAAAATCAGGAGATCCGATCACCTTCGGACACCCAACAAGACCTGGCACCCCGAGTACCTGTCCAACCTGTCTCTTGGATTCTATTTAGTTATCTTCTAATTTCAAAGTGCTTAAGAAGACAATACGCAATACAGCAAATGTAACTCTTGCTATTCCAGTCTGGGCAATTGTCATCATTTGTGAATTTGGAATACCCAGACACTGTTCTAGGCTTTAGCCATGCTTTTGCCAGACCAGCATTTTCCACCTAAGACTGACTTTTTTGCCTTGAAACATACAGATGGGTTATAGCATACCTGCTTCTGTCCAGGAGAAAGTCTATGAGATGCGGTTATGTGACTAAACTGAGTGGATTTTTCTCTGGTGTGGAGATAAAACTTTCCCTGTAACGAAGGCCTCTTTCCCTGTCATCCTAGATCATGTCTTGGATTTCATTACTCAGTTCTCTTTGTTATCTCAGTTATCACAATTAGCTTTCCATAGACTGTTTGAAGGTGAGTTTTGTCGGTGGTTGGGTTTTTTTGTTTGCTTGTTTGTTGTGTTTGGGGTTGTTTTTTGTTTTTTCTTCACAGATTCTATATCATAAGGGGTTCTGAATTTTGTCTTCACACACCTCTGGGGGAATAACCACTTTAACAGCATACCATTCCTTCACCACAGCAAGCTTAGCCTTGTGCACCAAATTTATGTTTTGCCTAAGCAAAAGTTATCACCCCCCTTAAATTTTCCCCTAAAAAACCTGACCCACTGCATTCCAACCCAGACGTGTTAACTTTCTATTCAGGCCAAACAGACCATTTAGGAAGGCCTCTTCCCAGTCTTCGTGGCAGAGAGGTTCCTACATACAGCTCTACTGAGAACTTAGCACCCTGGATAGTGTAACAGGAGCACTAAAATGAAACCAATTCGTGACTGAAGCAGTTTCTATCAGAACTCAAGAAAACCCAGTATTATCTCTGTGGAAGGAGATGAAAGCCAGCCACCTTAGACTTAATACATGCTTTTCCCAAGTACCATGACACCAAAAAAATGTGGTTCAGGTCTTGAGAGCCATCCTAGACCAGAAGTTCCTCCTTCAGGATAAGGGGCAATGCTGAATGTCTCCAGTAGAGTAAATGTGCGCACAGAAAACGATCCAAAGAAAAAAACAGATGGTAATTTGCCAGTAAATCAGAAGATCTTCGGGTGTGTTTTTTGTCTACGTGCAGATTCACACTCGCTCAATCTTGCCCTCGCTCACAAAGTTCCATTAAAAATGGTGGAGGGGCCTATGGCTGGGCTTACTCGGGGTTTACTATGCTTGATGGGAAAGAGAATGAGCATGTCCCTGTAGTGACAGATAAGGCATAAGCATACCTCAGCGTAAGCAAATTTGTAATGTGAATATGAAATACACAGACAACATATCTGCAACACCTTTCAGCTTCTGCTGATTTTCCTTTCCTGTATAGAATGTGAGCTTATTTGTACAAAAGTAAAATTTCATTGTAAGGGCCAAATGCTATTAACACTATTAAATTTAATTGCATTGTATTTGTTAATATTTTACAGATAGCTGATTTAAACCCTGTAATCTCTCTGGGTCTTAATTCTGAATTTTCAACAGGATAAAATTATCCTACTTCTTGACTAGGCTTGAAATATAAAAATACACTTTTTAAAAATTATCATGATGACTAAAATGCGTTCCTCTCAGTGCATTCTCTCGAAGCACAATGTGCCATATATGTGTGCTTTGAGACACTTCCCATTAATGTTTTAGGCCAAAACTCATGTTTAGAATATAGAATTAATTAGTCCTTGTAAAAACCTTCTATTACTGACAATAACATTTTATACATTATATGGTTGTATAAATCTGACTAGATTACTGATCCTTTGCCAGATTTTGGTTGTAATTTATCTTAGACATTGAGCCATGACCGGTTCATAGCAAATAAAGAGTTTAATAAAAGAATAAGGAGGAATAAAAATTGCTTAGTTCTTTGCCAAGTGCTTCTCCCCAGTTTAAAGCATACATCTCAGCTAACGGGTTGACTGAATTACTGAAGAGAACAACACTTTAATGGAGAGGCAAGGGAGGGGGGGGGAAGAGGATAAATTTTTGACCTGATAATGAGTCCAATCAGAAAGTATTAGCTCTGCAAAAAGAAGTAATTTGTTAAAGCCTAACTTAAATCTGGAAATCCAAAGGCGACAACTCAATGAAGAAAAAGCAACTAACTTTGGCTAGTTAAAAATCCTATTTGGAAGAATATCTTGGGAATACTGGTCAGTGTCTACTTTCTACAGAGAAAAATCCCACCTTCCTCAATGCAAAATCAAAGGGTAAGTTTATCCTCTGTCACATGCCAAAAATATTTGTCTCCTCAGTTTTCTTATAAAAGCTTGTAAATCTCCCCATTTATGTAGTTAAAGAAAACTTTTTCAGGTTACAATGTTCACTTAATTTGAAAGTACTTTCTCCATTTGCTTTTGCTTTCCATCAGTGGTTTCGAAGGCAGGAAGTCCCCAGCAGTGAATTACATTGGGTAATTTTACACCTCTGCCCTGCATAAACATGCAACACACTTTTTTGCCAAGAGTTATCAAATTGTAGAATTCTAAAGAAAAAAGCACACCTCCTAGAAGAGCTTTCACTTGTCTTGATTTGAAGACATTAAGAACTGACAACTCTACCAATTTTCTGAGCATTTTGGCCCAATAGTTAGTCTCCTGCACTGTTAAAAATGCTGTTATTTTCCCTTTGAAATGACTGGCCTCAGCTTCCATCTGACATTCTCCGACTAAAGAGCCTTTAATATGTCATTGCAATACCTAGAGACTATAATGAAGTCATCACAGAATCTTTCTTTTTTTGCTAAGTTGAAAAGATAAAGACTTTAAAAGTCTTCCTTTGAAAGTTCTCCAGCTCTCAGGTAAGCTCTGTGGCAGCTCTGTTCTGCTCCTTCTCCAGTTTCCACACTGGATCAAACAGGTTGATCTGATACAGCATCCTACCTCTAGCAGTGGCTAAAAGCACATGCCTAAAAGAAGTATGAATAGGGCTGCCATATATGGTATTTCCTGCGATATTCTTCTGATCTCCACCCTCTACTTTGCAGGGGCTTCCTGAGGATGAAAAGGGGTTCATGTATTTAAATATCCTCCACGGGTTTCTCTTCCAAGACCGGAACTTGTTGAGTCTTATTTTGAACCCATGTAAACCTATCACCACTACAATATCCTTGGCAAGGAGTTCCACAGATTAACCCTAGTCTACACACAAAACCGCCTATGTTTATTTGGAACAAGTCCTGCTAGCCCCAGTTAAAAATCAGGATACCAAAATTGCACGCAATTACTGTGCCCATTCTACTGCTACACTATACAGAAATAGCATCAGCAGCCTGCTCTTATGCAATATTCTTGCACTCATCCATCATGAGATTGCTTAACCATTTTTGCTGTAGTCTCATAACAATTCAGATCGAACTGACTACTATGACCAGCTTCTAGGTATTTTCAGAAGGCAGTACTTTCTAGAATACAGTCCAACAAGCTGTAATTTTAAGCTACATTTTTAGTTACTACGGGCATGTTACACTTTACTTTGCCAATGCTACAGAAATTTTTAGGCCAAATGTCCACAGCTTTCAAACAATCCAAAGAATTCTGTATGACTGCCTTTTTTTCGTCGCTTGCTTAGAAATTTTATCACCGGTGATTTTATATTACTGGCCTCTACTGATCCCTGAGGCACTTAGGTCACTGTACTCTATTCAGTGGTAATGCTACACTAACAAATATTCTCTCTGAGAACAGTTAGCTCTTCTTGATCCATTTTACATATCCTTTATTGATATCACATAGTGTTATTTCAAGTGAGAACACACAGGACTAAGTCAAATACCCCTCACATAAATCTCTCTACAATCACCTCCACCGAGCTTGTAACAACCATAAATGATTGTATCAGGCTTGTCTGACAAAACTTGTTTTTCATAAAACCACTTGCACTGTATGAATTACGTTCATTGTTTAATTCTTCAGCAACAGAACCATATTTATTCTTTGCCACTGCTTTGCTGAAGACAGATTTCAAGCTATGCAACCAATAGTCACCTATGTGCTCTTTTTGAACACTGGAACTTATTAGCACTGTTCTAGTAAAATGGCATATGCCTGGTGTCCCCAGCTTAACCACACTGGTAAAAAATCTCCAACCACCAATTCTTGTAGGTTTGTCGAGTGCAAGTTAGTCAATGCTACTCATGTAAAAATGTTTATTCTTAGCAAGTGTTTCTTAATATCTTCCTCATTTAATAATGGACTGGAAAGTACCCCATTGTTCTCATGGTATGGTTACATCACGTTGTTTCTTTCTAAATGCAGAAGAGAAACAGTAAGTAAACATTGTCTTTTTTGTCACTTGCAATGTTAGCATTTCCATCTAGTAAACGGTCTGTAACACAAATGAAATTTATTAGTTCTTAATACATTATATTATACATCTTATTGGCTGTAATTCTTTCATCCATGTTTTTTCTTCTCTTGACAGTCTTAAGCTTCTTCACTATTTTTAACACTTTACAATTCCTCATTTCCTACTATTTCCTACTCCTGACCCACTACTTCTGTTTTGTTTATTTTTAGTTGCTGTTTTTACTGGTACACAGATTGGTTCTTAGTCAGAATTGTTCTCAAAAAATTTTAAGTTTTGAAATTGTGGGATTTTGGCCAATTGAATTTTAAAGATGTGCCACTTCTTATTCACAATTTTTCTTCCAATAATTTTACTCATTGTTTCTCTCTGCACTGATATCTTTAGCCTTCTTAATTCATCAGTGCAAGCAGAGTCTCTCCTCTGTTAATCAATACTGAACAAAATTAGGTCATGATTATTGGTCTCTAGGCAACCACTAACTTCCATTCATTTAATTAATTTGTCTTTATCTATCCTAATTAGGTCTAAAATAGATTGATTGTTGTTTGGGACCATCTTGTCTTTTATATTGTCTATACTTTTCACTATGGCTAATGATGATAAGCTATACAGAATTTCCAGCATAGGCCCCACAAACTGAACTTCCCCTCAGCATCACGCTTTTTTCCTTCCACCATGGGAAACAATTATTTAAAATATATTCATGAAGAAAATAGTGGCGAAACAAAAATTAATCTCCAGATGTGAGGAAGAAGCACAAGTATTCACACAACAAACTGCTGCACAGTCTCATGTTCTTTGGCATGCAAAGAACAAGATAAGAAATCTATTCATAGACAAGGATGTCTTGTTTCCAATTCATACAACAATTAAAAGCATTCAGTAGTCTTTCATAAATCAGTATGTATTAAGCTACAATCTTTTTCTGGCCATCTGCTCTGACATCCACTCCAGCCCTTCTACAACTATTGTCAAAACACATTTCTCTAACTTCATCCTTCCACCTACTGTTTTCCTTCCTTTTCCTTTGACTTGTGCTACCAAATAACCTCCCGATTGTCCGCTCTCTCCAATTCCTGTCAATAAACACTCACTATGCAACCAGCTCTACGCTTCTGTAAAACCCCTCCAGGAGTCTCCATTTAACTCAACTACCAGCCACTACCCCTGAAGGTTATTTGGAAGTCATTTCATTTTCAGAAAGGAAGCTGAGATCTTGACCTTGTGATTCAGTTCTTGTTGCAGTAATTATACTTCTCACATACCAAATGACTACAGCCATTAGAATCAGTTGCTGCCTAATTATCTTCTAAAATGGGGTTTAACAAAATTGCTTGTCAAACAAGGTGAGCAGTTGACTGGCCCTGATTAGTGATTAAAACGGTGATTTTTTCCTGCGATGTTGTTGTATTAGTAATACTAACACACAACAGGGAACTATTTGTACAGGAAAACCAACTGTAGTAGTATGAGAAGCCCAAATGACAGTCAGTATTCCACCTGCCTCTACAAACGTGGACTCTCTCTGTCTTAATGCTCCCTTTAAGTCAGCATAACAATAGATAGCCACCACAGCTCAGAGAGCAAAGTTTAAACTTTTTCTTCAGACTGGTTTTACCATTAGGTTTGCCCACATGACTTGCAAGCAATCCAGAAACAGCATATATGCTGGACCTATGTCAGATAATTAGCAGCAGGGGCTGCTGAGGCCATCACCTAGCCATCTTGCGACACAATTGCACAGCCAGCTCTTGCAGTGAAGCAGCAGAATGAGAAAGCCATTGCCTGTTATCGACTTCCTGAGTTCTTACCACCACTCTCTCCCAAGTCTCCCATTTTACCCTTTGCCTTCCATTTGAAGCTTTTTTTGTGAAGCCAGCCAAAGTCCACTGTGAATTTCTGACAGAAGAAAAGACTAATCCTAAATACAATGAAATTCTAAAAACAGACATTACTAACTTGGAAAGGCACAAAGATTACAAACTGGTTTTTTATTTATTGCAGTGAATACTTAAAAGTTGGGTTGGCATAAACACAGGCCTTCTCTGTTTTGAAATTTCATTCAGTGGAAGCATGGGTCTAGCAACTCTAGAATAGACTGGGTTTTGCCAGATACCTAAAACTCTTGGCATGTCTGAATGCATGTGACTCTTTCTGTGCAGCATCAAGGCAATTAACTCGTGGTGCAAAAGCAGAAATGTCCCCTATTTTCTTGGGGAACTTTATGTCACAGCCTTGGAATACTGTCAGAATAAGTTGTTTCCTATATAGACAAAGTTTCATGCCTGTGATGGAGAGCTGCAAAAACAGAAAAGATGTCTTTCTCCAGATTATTTCTCCCATTCCAAGACCAGGTCTTTACAACAAGGACTGTGAACACAAATTTGACTCAGAAGGCTCCATGAAGCCAATATAAAAATTAGCAGACAAGTTTGATATGTTACCACATTAAGATGTTTCAGAAGCACTTCAGAACATACCCACTAGCCTTCTGAGATGAGCGCAGTTTTAGCCATATCTGCCTTAATTACTCCCTGATGCAGACTGAGGGAATTGGCTTCTACAAAAATAAATGACAAAAAATCCTGTTCTTTGGGACAGGTGTAGAACATAACACTTTCATTTGTGGTCACAATGTGGTTTAGGTTTTTCTCCTCCCCACACACATGGATATCCAGCTGATGCTAATGTAACTGTACAATCATGTAGGCATTTTCACATACACGTAATAGCAGACATTCTTCTGCATTTCAGTACCTTAGTTACTATATACTGTATAACACACACACACACTCTAAAGAACAGGACAATAAGTCAATTAGTTTATCATCATTAGCATCAGTACTGTCCTAAATCTAACTTTTTAATAATCACATATCTTTTTATCAAATATTTTTGTTTATTATTACTACATTTGCAATTATCTACCTTGATCTGAGGCTGCTGGTTTATGCAGAGAAAGGTCTCCCTCATGTGGAATATAAGCCTACCAGCTGTAATTTAAAAACTGCATTTTGCTTCTTAATAAAGGTTATATTATATATGTATTTGCAAATCCAATTTTGAAAAGTATCACTTTTCGGTTTTGGAAAGTATTACTTAGTATATGTTTTACAACATTCTAGTTCATCAGAGCTACCGTTACCATATGAAAGGAAAAAACCTCTGATAAGATAGGATCACAAGAATTTAAACACATTTAAAAAGAAAGCAAAATACTTCAAAATCCAGTCAAAATGTAAGAGAAATTGATCTCTGTAAAATTCACAGGTTTTAGGATAATCTTGCATCTATCAGTTTCCTCAGCTTTCCTTTTTACTGCTTTGAACACTGTTCAAGATGTTCTCATATATGTGATTTTCATGTTTCACATTTTCATGACCCAGCAGAACTATGGTCTAAAACTGAACTGACTAAGAGAGTTAGAACTGATTTAATAACGCGCTCTGGTAAGACTACATAGTTAATATGTTTTGGATGTAAATATTTTTGTTTCCCCACATCCCTAACTAGTGTGGTTCAAAAATAAGTCCTGTCAAATTTTCCATTTCAAAACCCAATTAAGCTCCCTTCTCCCTCCCCAGTTTAAATGCTTTAAAAGAAAAAGACACAGAAATACAGTTTCAACTGAACATTCGCAACGGTGTTTTTTTCCCCATGAAACACAAAGATTTGACCCAAAGTGAATGCTTTCAGTTTTGTTTTGATAGAAAAAGAGGAAGTCTTTTGAGTTGACGAGACACATTTTCTTACTTGGTGGCTGAACAAACAAATAAAAATACCAACCATGTCTACAGCTACGGTTCATATATCTAAATTATATTAGCTAGTAACCAGAATTAAAGTTTGTTCATATACATGTTGTAATACCAAAACCAAAGTAAGGTATGATATCTAAAGGCCAGAAAAGTGCACTTGGGTTAGCAGTTTTATTTGGGTGGTGTAGAGTTGGCTTGTAAGACTCATTTTTCCTGATCTTCCAGAAATCTCCAAAATAATCCCCTGGTTACTTTCATACTCCCATGGCTGTAATCATTAAATCTATGAAGCTTTTTTTGTACCACCTGTGCATGCTACACCAGAAAGGAACAGGAAAATCTTGGATTGACTTTTACCCTTCCCACTGGGGACATCATCTTCCCTTCTTTCCCTATATGTATCTCAAAATACTTCACAAACCAAATGAAACCATTATAATTGCTCAAGTATAACTTTTCAGTGCCAGTGTGGCTCTAATTTGGAAAACAAAGACCCAATTTGTGATATACTCAACAAAAAAGAAAGAATGGTGGAAGAACTGCTACGGTCATAGATTTTCCTGGTTTTCCCCAATGAAGGCACGAAAACGGTAGCTGAAATGATAAAGGGATTCTTCTTTTTAGTTGTACCTTATAAGTATAAACGATACAAGAATTTAACATGCCTCTGAATGGAGTCTAAAAGTATCCCACAAGTGTCTCTGCTGTAAAGCTGTCTCGATCAGGTTCTCAGTCTTGGAATTTGTCAAGCTAGGCTGAACCCAAATCATGATGAAATCAAACACACTTCCTCTCCATCAAAGACATTTTTGACCCATCAATACAATAAAAGAATAACACAATAATAATGAAACTGTTTCTTTTATTGCTGGTAGTGTCCTTTTTCCCCCCTCCAGTTTCTAAATTCATTCACAATACATAGTTTAAGTGCATCTATTAAAAGAAAAACATGGCATCAACTCTCCATACTGATTAGTACTATTTCACAACAATCAAAAAAAGTAACCATCCAAAGATTCTGCACATCTCAGATGTTTTTTTCCCCTGATGTGTTGAATTTTGTAATCCTATGCAATTTTAAAAAATTACATTTTTATTCATACAATTAAAAAAATCATGAAAAAGTGAACCAATTTCCCTAGAAGTGATACATAGTTAAGATGTGAAATACACTGACATTTCCAGATCATTAAGTAGTTATCTTCCATTACAAAGGAACCATCATTTACTGAACACATAATCCCTTACTCAATAGGAAAGCTCTCTGGTTTGGTTTACGCTCCAAGAAATTTTGTAGCATATCCATCCCATCCAAAGATCCTCCAGGTTTCAAAATGAGGTTTCTGTATTTCATTCCAGCCTGATAAATGATAAAGCAGAATGTTAGTATTTCTTATCTTGCAAACTGCCTCTTTTCTGTATTTGTTGCGTATTTTAAAATCTACTGATGATTAAATACCTTCCCTGCTTCCAGATTTTCTTAATACCAAATCAGGATACACCACAAGTATAACTTAGATCTGCTGGAAGAACTCAAGAGAGCAGAAGTGTAAGTTATTCTCAAATAAATCCTTTTTCCCCATGGTTTTACACGGCTTTGGAAGTTATAATCACAGCTTGTCTGGCTGACATTCTATAAAAGCCTAACACACGTACAATCTCCACACAATCTTCAGTGATGGATTATACCCATGACTGACTGGCAGGAAAAGGGAACCTAACATCCAATCTCTCTTAATTGATGATTTCTCTCTCTTTAATCACTGTTTGGAAAGCAGAGATGATAGATCAGAGACAGATGTAGCATTGAGGAACGACATGGCACATCCACACATAGTATATGCATAGCAGTATATGTATTTTATATATATATATATAAAAACACATCTAACTCCCTTTTTAAAGTATCTTAAAGTAACAGAGATTTAACTCAGTTTTTATTTTCAGGAAGAAATATTACTTCAGAAGGAACGGATTTCTTTAAAAAAAGTTAACTAAGCTTCTGAGACAACAGTAAATAAGGAAGACTTTCTTAACAAGACGTCTAATTTTAAAGAAAATATTTGGAGAATTTTGAGCTGCTGAGACATGACTATCCGTGAGAAAATATTATTTTGCATGCAGATGTCCCAAATGCTTCTGATATTGAGAAAACAATGTTCTTCCTTTTAGTCACTGCATATACACATATATACTTCCCTCAAATGTCAAAACTATGAGATTACAGGACTACACTGCTTCCTGATAGCTGTGCTGCAAAAACAAGCATAGGTCTTTTTAACTTGATGGACTTCCATGACTTAGTTGCATTACCAATCACGTTGTCTGAATTAAGAACTGTAAAAAAATAAAATAAAATAAAAAGCACTGAAGCATTGCTTATACTTTACTATTGGTGTTAGTTTCCTGAACATCATGAGTGAATGAAGATATTGTTAATTGCAGTTTGAAAGTGTTACTTGAGCGGACTTGAGTCTGTGCAGTTGTCTTTCCAGAACCAGCACATTGCTCAGTTCTGGGGCAAGAATGGAGGAATGTGACAACCAATGAAGTTAGAATTAAGTGTTTGCTGAAGAATTTTTATAAATACAGTCTCTGAAACTAGTTTCTATAACTGTTGCCCAAAACAGGAAGAGAAGTTTTATTGTAACAGGAAGAGGTAAGCCAAATTTCTAAAAGCCCTAGTCATAACACCGTAACTGTTTTCCTTCCCTGGTGTTCTGAAGACTAGTCTAAATCTAGATATAATGAAATACGTGTAACTAAAAAAATCATACTAGTACCAATTTGAAAAGATAGCATTGCTCTGAAGAGGGAGGGAAAAACTCCACAGAATTACTCCTGAAGTTATATCAGCATTCAAGCAAAATATGTGTATGCACACATATGCTAGAAAGCAACCGACACACACACAAATAATAATTTTTCTTCCTCACTTCTTAGCCTGGATAGCAGGCTTCACACTCAAAGAGGCACTAGTTGCCTTTTAGCTGAAGCGTAGCAAATATTCACTCCTAGCATAATTAAATTACTCTCAAAGTCTCCTGTACACAGACAAAGAAAACAAAAATCCCCATAAAAAAATCAGACTAAAAGGCACTTTCATCCCTGAGGAGAAGTAAAGGTCACAGAGCAATTCTGGCAAACTATATCTTAGAATTGTATTCTCAGAAAAGAATTTTGACAGTAGGGAGTAGAGCTAACAGAAAAAAGGTCTATGATGACACTGGCGGGGTGTGTGTGCATGTGTCAGAACAGGGAACTGACACAAAGTGCCACAAGTCTGGCACCAGCACCCCTAGCAATCTGTCTCAACTGCAAACCACTAAAAAATCCCTACAAGTCTGACCCCCCTGCAAATGCCATTTCTAAGATCCATATGAAGAGCATTTTATTAAAAAGTTATTTTATTCTCTCATTTAACTTGTCATTTCTTCTCTTCTGCTCTTGAGTGACAACATTCCTATTGAATAAGCAGGAGTGCTTATTCTCATATGTCCCTGTCATGAATCCCAAGCACTTCAAAATCAATCCTGTCCTCAAAATCTTTCATCACCTCTCTTCTTAAACTATTCAGTTTACTGCTTTTCTTCATAAAACTTATTTTGGGTTTGATTGGCCTAACCACTGGCTCAGTTTTCTAGCCCCTACTCCATCTCCTCTTGGTACTCCTCTCTTTGTCCAGTTCAAAGTATAATCTTGTTTTATTTTTCCACTCTCTGGAGGGACAGACAGTTCTGGAAGTTCTGGTCACTGTGATAAGGAACAGGAGGAATGAAGACAAATTCCACAAGAGGAACAGTAAAGTCAAGCACTTTCTACTCTCTCCTTTACTTCTTTCTTGTACACATTTACTGAAGGGAAGAACTAAGGCTGGCTGCTGAATCCAGAAGACAGGTAAGAGGACCAGGAAAACCAAAAGGTCTTTCTCATGATAGAACTGCAGCATCTCAACTCACAAGTCTAGTACTATAATCTCTGAAAAGTAAAAAAGGTTGCCACAATGGCAGGGCTGCTAACTGCATCACTATCATTTCTTTCTGCTGGAGGCAGAAGAGGCCGGAAAATTACACAAGGGAAAAAAAGTAGATCTAGAGCCTGTCAATGACTTGAACTTCAAAAGCCATTTGGGAGAAAAACTAAAGAAGAAAAAATTTATGAGTTATGCTGTGCTGTGAAAGAGAAAGATCAAAATGAATTCAGTTTTCTAAATAATAACTACACAAAAGTACCACACACTCGAGGTACTATTAATGGAAATAGAGCATCATTATCATACAGCTTTCACAGCAGAAGAATATGCACCTGCTGTTGCAATGGAGGGATACAGTTTTTCAGTCTAAAAGGGGAAGGCATTAGTCAATGCAACATAATGTCTTAAAGGTGTCATAACATAATATTAAATACATGACTATGGAAGAATTGTATTAAAATCCAAGTGCTCTTGGAAATTTTAAGATAATTTCCTGAAGTAATTAAGTTATTTATGCATTTTTTTTGTTTGTTTATCTGAACTTGAGAGGTACAGGAGTACTTGAGATGTTATACCTATGGATCATGATTATAATAAATGTGGTTTCACACAATCAATCACTTAGGTTGGAAGAGACTTCTAAGATCATTGAGTTCAACCATAAACCTAACGCTGCCAAAACCACATCCCTCAGCACCACATCTACCCATCTTTTAAATACCTCCAGGGATAGTACTTCCACCACTTCCCTGGGCAGCCTCTCCCAATGCTTGATAACCCTTTCTGTGACGAGATTTTTCCTAGTAGCCAATCTAAACCTCCCCTGGCATAACTTGAGGCCGTTTCCTCTTGTCCTATCGCTTGTTACTTGGGAAAAGAGATTGACCCTCACCTCGCCACAACCTCCTTTCAGGTCGTTGTAGAGAGTGATAAGGTCTCCCCTCAGCCTCCTTTTCTCCAGGCTAAACAACCCTAATTCCCTCAGCCGCTCCCCATAAGACTTGTTCTCTAGACCCCGCACCAGCTTCGTTGCCCTTCTCTGGACACACTCCAGCACCTCAACGTTCCTCCTATATCGTGGCGCCCAAAACTGAACACAGTACTCAAGGTGGGGCCTCAGCAGTGCTGAGTACAGGGACACAATCACTTCCCTGTTCCTGCTGGTCACACCATTCTTGATAGAGGCCAAGATACCACTGGCCTTCTTGGCCACCTGGGCACACTGTTGGCTCATGTTCAGCCGACTATTCACCCACCATGACCCTCAGGTCCTTTTCTGCCAGGCAGCTTTCCAGCCACTCCTCCCCAAGCCTGTAGCGCTGCCTGGGGTTGTTGTGACTCAAGTGCAGGACCCGGCACTTGGCCTTGCTGAACCTCATCCCATTGGCCTCATCCCATCGATCCAGCCTGTCCAGATCCCTCTGCAGAACCTTCCTACCCTCAAGCAGATCAACACTCCCGCCTAATTTGGTGCTGTCTGCAAACTTCCTGAGGGTGCACTCAATCCTCTCATCCACATCATCAGTAAAGATACTAAACAAGACTGGTCCCAAAACTGAGCCCTGAGGAACACTGCTTGAGACCTGGATTTAATGCTGTTCGCCCCAACTCTCTGGCCTTGGCCATCCAGCCCGTTTTTAATCCAGCGAAGAGTCTACCTGTCAATGCCATGGGCTGCCAGCTTCTCTAGCAGAATGCTGTGGGGGGCTGTGTCAAAGGCCTTGCTAAAATCAAAGTAGACAACATCCACAGCCTTTCCTTGATCCACCAGGTAGGTCACCTGTTCATAAAAGGAGATCAGGTTGGTCAAGCAGGACCTGCTTTTCATGAACCCATGCTGGCTGGGCCTGATCCCCTGGTTAAGAGACAAAGTGCAACAAAAGTCTTTATTAAAAAGTATTCATTACCTACCTTTGGATTCATTATTCCTTCTTGTTTAAAGCAGCTATAAAAAATGTCCATGGAAAACACTTCACTCCACAGGTATCCATAATACTGACCATCATAACCACCTGCCAGATGTCCAAAAGTAGCTGGCATGTTTGTTCCTTGAAAAGTAGTTTAACATTAATTTATTTAAATCAAATGCAGTTATTTCTTTGATGTATACAGTTAATAAGGAATTTGCATCTACTACTTTGAAACTTCTAACATAAAGGGTCTGAGTATGCCTCTAGAAGTACTGGCCATATTCTGTTGTTGACTACAAATAAAACTCAATTTCCTTTTTTAGGCTAGTTCCAATTCCAACACAGATGTGACAGAACATCTAAAATGGGATTCACACCACGTCACTCTAAAATATAACCTGCAAAAGGTTAAGTTTTATATTTACCATTATCTTCCTCTAGAAGTGATAATTAAGATCATTCCAAGTTTCAAAGCAACTATTTCAGCTTCATAAAGTAGATTTTTTTTTTTTATAAAGAACAAGTTGGGTTTTTTGTATGCCAAGCATTACTGGGAAAGAAAGGTGTGTTTAATCAAACCATTTGGACATGCTATAAAAAGCTTCATATTGACATACCTGGGGTAGCAGGAATTCCTAGAATCTCCATGCAGTATTTAGCATATATATCTGCTGGGTCCAGAGATGGCTTTGTATGCAGTGCCTGGTCAACTTTGCTTAAAACAATCTGACGGAGGGTTAAAAAGCCTAATTGGGTAAAAATATTTAATTAACTATCATCAAAGTAGCTGGAGTTTCTTTAGCACCTTTCATTCAAAGATGTCAACATGCATCCTAGTTTACTTGAATTTTAATTATGGAAAAAACTTGGAGTTACGTCATTCCATCTGAATTGCTTCAGTTACAATAAGTTGAGAGGCATATTTTTAATGAAGGAATTGTCATAATAAGCTCAATTTTTTCAAATGTTATTTTATTCACAGATCAAAACCAAAATAAAGCAGAAATTTTAAAGGCAAATTTCAGCATTTAAAATTATATTTTCAGTTGTCTTCACTTCCAGCATACCATTTCATTCAGGATTTGCACAGATGTTAGTAAATGTATCTACCCTAAGACACTTGAAAGAACAGCAAGAACTGCTGCTGCAGCTGCTTTAGGCTTTTTTGAAGAAGCTACAAGGTGTGAACCTTTACTCAGACAAAATGCTTATGTAGCTACAGTGCCTGTACAAGCCAGAGGACAGGAACTTCTTGTTCAGGATAGGGAAGCAGTATGAAATAAAAAGCAGTGTCTTAATGACAAATTGTACCATAAATGGGTAAGACCACAATATTGAAGGAGTCCTGATTACAAGGACAGAGGGGTGAGAGTGACAAAGAATAACAATGAGATAATAGGTAATGACAAGAGATTACAGTCTTCATTTGGAGACACACATAACGTGGTAAAAGATGTGGAAGAAGAGAATTGGGGCCTTAGTTTTGGAAGGCAGTATATCTGCTGGGAAGGCAGAGAACATGGACTTAAGGTTCTGGATTGAGAAGATAAGAGGTTATTTGAGCAAGGCAGGACTACAGCGGGTCTGTCTGGGATACGCTGTGTATTTGCAGTAAATTTGCAAACAACTTTCATGACTGTCAAGTGATATGTGCAAATCAAATGTAGATGATAGATGTAGAAAATATGATACTGTATTCATGCACAGTGACTGCTCTGGGCTTTGGGAAGATAAAAAAAACAGACAGAAAAAAGCCAGGACTTTCTCTCCCACCCCCAATTTTAAATGAGCAAAGTTGGTAGGTAAAAGTCACATGGAGAGGAATGCAAAGGTATTTTAGTCCTGTGGGTAGCATGGAAAAATCAGAGCTGCTACTGTTCCTGCAAATAGTGGTATCCATCATCATAGCCTTTACTAACGGTGGTACACACGCAAATAAACCCAGAAAGATGGTGATAAGTGTACACACAGAATAAATTTAATGGGCTTCTTGTATTTGCCTTTCATGTTTCCCACCAAGTTTTTTCATGATATATTTTTATACATATACTAGGGGGAGAGAAAGGAGAGAGATACCTGTATTAGCCAGTCTAGAGGCAGCAAGTTTCTCAAGGAGAGTGTCTGCAACGTGGCTCTCATCTTTATAATGTCTTGACATTTGCTGTAGTGGTTCTTTTTCCCACACCCAGTTCTCAAACATTTGTGAAGGTACCTCTACAAAGTCTGTTTCCACATTAGTTCCACTAAACCTAGCAAAATCAGTCTAAAAGGAAAAGTCATTATATTAAATGACAATAAAGCCAGGATTTCTAGCAGAATAAACGTTCAGATACCAAAAATTCAGTGTTAATCACAGCAAAATGAATAATTTGAACAGGTGAACAATAATAATAATAAAAAAATTAATTTTAACCAAAGGAGAGCAAAAATTCAGATATTACCACGCAACAAAATAGATTACTCAGTAGTTATTTACTGCGTTCTCTACTGGTGTGAAACAATACTTCAGTTTTGTATGGACTTTTACCTTTTAGGTTATGACAGCAATACAAAGGTTTCTGTGTTGTCTTATGACTATGATATAATTTGCAAATTGCTACAAAACTTTGTTATGTTACCTCACAGTAAAATAATAAAATCCAATTAAACACTTTGTTTATTGTATTACAGTCCATTGCACTGGTTCAAAAATTTTACTTGACCAACTTGTCCCATTAAACTTTGTCCTAACTGTCTTCATTCATAAGGTATATGGTTAAAATATATTGCACAATTTTTTAAGCCAGTAATACATGGCCTGAGAGAAATGAATCCTAGCAACTTTATTCAAAGGTCTCCAAATCTGACACTCAAGAATTTTCCTTCTGAAAGCCAAGCACATTATAGCTTTTTATTTTTCCACTTCAGTATTGTCAATCACTTCATGTTTAAAAAGCCTCTTGCAGACAATAGTTTTGAAGAAAAGTTTTGTACAGTTAAAAATCTTCATTAAAATATATTCCAAACCCAAAATGTTTCTAAAAAGAAACAGTCACTTTTGAAAGACAGGTGTTTAAATGCCAACGGAAATTATTTGGTTTCATTCTACAGGTGTCTTTTAATAAGTCTATCTGCTCTTGCTGATCCAATTTTATTGTTCTTTCCTTCTTGGCAACATTCTAACAAAACATTTCAAATGCTAAAAGAAAAAGAGAATACTCAGTTTTCCAAACACCCTCTCTAAGAGCTGCAGATATTCTTAGGTTCCCGCCTCTACTGGGGAGTAGATGCCCACAGAAGTACTGGCTTTTGAACTTCATTTCTTGCAGGGTTACAAATAAAAAGCACGTATAATATAGGACATACAATTGACATCTATGTCACATGAATATATCTTTCTTGCATGTCTTCAGAAGAACAGGAGAAAAGGAGAAAAATACCTGTATTAAGGTTGAGATAATCAACCAATCATTGTATTTCTAGCTTCAACATGATGCAAAATATCTAAGCAAGTCTAGCTACTTGTTCTGAAGTTTGCTTGAATGTCATTTGTTTAATTTTGGATTTAATACGTGTACTTTTATGACTTTGTTTCTTTATTCTGCAGTCCTAGCCTCCAGGATCAAGGGCAGGAATTAAAACCTAATGTGTGTTATATTCCTCTGATTTTATTATTTGGTACTTGTTTATAAAGAAGATGAAAGCAGTGCTACCAACATCTAGCTTCATAGATAATTATACAACTTTTTTGGTAAATAAATACTAAGACTTGTCTCTCTCTGAAACACAAAATTTTCATTAGGCCAATAATAAGTTCATCATCTGGCAGAAACAATTTTACATGTAAGTAAAAATGAAACCAGCAATTTTATAACTTTATGGACATCTTGATGCAAAATCTGCATACTAGCTTCAGTTCTTTCTTTCTGGTCACTGTGAGAACCTTGACTGTCAGACAGGAGAGCAGAAAATACAACAGCTCAGGCAAGACTTGTTTTATGCTTTTGATGTCAAGAGTGATAGCTCTTGCAAAAAGGGAGGTGATCTGGATTTGCAAAATATTTGCATTCCTACGTACAGCAACCTTTTTTTGCTTCCAATATCTAGCATACAGCTGTAACAGAAGCCACCACTGAGCAACTTCTTTACTTTACAGATGCATCTATTCATTCATCACAGGTACCTGCATGGTGCAAATGCCAAAGTAGATGTTCCTAAGCAAATTTTTTTCATAAGAAGATGCATTCATTGCTGTAGTTTAAAAAAAAATAAAGACACACACCCCCCCAACCTACCACTTTGAAAAATCATCATATATATTTGACCAAAATTAGAAACCACCAAAACAGGGTTATACCTTGCTTTGAGACAGTGGAGAAAGAATTAAGTCTTACACTGGAATTGAAACATCACTAACCTGAGCACATATCTGATGCATTACATGACCAAATTCATGGAAGTAAGTCTTTACTTCATCATGTCGCAGCAATGATGGGCGATCCAATGTTGGTTTTGTGAAGTTGGTTACTAGAGCAGCAACAGACATCATTGTGCTGCCATCAGAGAGAAGACAGCCGGGTTGGAGACCAAAGCATGCTGCATGCCCGTACTTTCCCTCTCTGTTTAAGAAAATATATCAGACACTATCTTCAAACCACAACCCTGCTCATCAAAATAGCAAAGCCTATTCAAGAACAGGGACCATCAGTCAGTGTATCTTTAAAGCTTTGCACAAAGAAATTGCATCTTTTCATGACTTCTAAGACACACTAAGTTTAAGATCCTGTTAAGAGCACAAGGGCAAAACCCCCCAGTACTTAAATTACATCAGTTTAAGATTCACAGCAGCATTTACTACTCAAATACTGAAAGTATATGTTCTTTAGATGTCAATTCTATTTTAAACTGCTACAGTAACAGGAAGGACTAGGTTCTGTCCTCTGAAGCAGAATTTTTTTCTTTCATTACAGAAGACAAAATACAGTTTATTGAATTTTCAGTGTGACCCAAAAGTTTTTTAAATAAATTATTTTGAAATTTTTGCTCTAAACCTGAGTATTTAACTGGGTAGTTAAGTCAGAAGAGTCTTACTAACAGATAGCTTTAGCAACTCACATGGAAGGGGGGAGCAGGCAAACACGTAAAGGACATAACATGCGTTATCTTAGAAAGAACAATCTATGTACTACTGTATTGACTAACATAATTTTCTTAACCGAGAGAAGCTTTAAACCAATTTATATTAAAAAAGGGTACCAACCAATGTACAAATTGCTAAAGAATAATTAAAAAAGTGAGAAACAGTCAAAAAGCACTAGCTAAGAATAAATCCTGACAAATCAGTCTAGTCGCCTAACCTCTGACAAAACACAGATGATGCTGTAAATAGCTACAAAGAGAGCTGGAGAGCTATGGAGATCAACCTGGAAGTACATTTCAAGATGTGCTCAACAGGAATCTATTCTTGGTCCTGATCTATTTGGTATTTTCTTCAGCAGTCTGGACAAGAGGGTACAAAATACACACATAAAGTGTAATGAGGAGCTGGGAGAAACTAAGAACACTTGGGAGACAGGAATATAATTGATCTGAACAGACTAGAGTAATAGTTCAACATAAATTAAAAGTAAAACACAATATTACAGTTAGGAAGGAGAAAAGTTCATAGAGACAAAAAATTATGGACAACTGACTAGGCAGCAATACTACAGAAAATGAACAAAGTCGTAGCGCTCCATAAATCAAATATAAGCAAGAAACACCCTAGTACTGCAAAAAAGAGAAAGTGCAGACAACCTGAAAACAGTCCAGAGGACAACTTAGTGAACACATAGTAACAGTCTTCTCAGTAGGACAAATATTTACTGCCAAATGCATTTAATTTCAACCATACCAACAACCCACTAAGACCAATTACATTTTAAGCATATAAGTAAAAGACTAAGTCATAATTACCTTGGGTAAAGGTCCAAGTAGAACTGCCCTAACATTTCTCCTGTTGAATTATCCTTTACTGTATAAAGAGTAACGCTGTCATGCCAAACATGAGCACTTTCTACCTGTTCAAATACAAGTCCCAGCAGCTTCTGGTAAATACTCAGTAAGCCTTCTGTAACAGCCTCAATTGGGAAGTATTCCTTCAGCTTTTCTTGATCTATGGAGTACTTCAGCTCTTCTGTTCTGTTCATATAATAATGAAGATCCCATGCATTGATTCTTCCATCATAATGAAAGTTTCTTTGTTTGCACTCCTTTTTCTTCAAATCTAGAATGAATTCTCTTTCTTCCTCAACCAATGGCTTTAGCTTCTGACTCAAATCATCTGAAACAAAGATTGTCCTGTAATCAACTTCTTTACTGTAACGTGTATTCCTACAAAACACACTCACAACTTTAAGCACATGCCACAAGAGTGGATGCTAGAGTTTTCCATTTGTTGAATAACAGCAAACAAACCGCCTGCTTTCTTGTCTTCACAAGTTTTAATTGCAGGCATGCTATAAATAATACAGGAGTCCACACAGGCCTAGCAATACTGTGAAGGGTTTTGGTGAATTTAGACTTTTTCAAAGACATCAGAAACAGAAAGGAACACCAGGCAGTTTTGCTTGAAGCCTTTGGTTTTACCTCATGTAATCTCAGTTCTCTTGATGTATTTCTGCAGAAGCAGCTGAAGACTACAACTACTATTAGTTACTGGAAGTGCAACACAAAATCCAAACACTACTTTTTCTTCTAAGACTTTTCAAAACAGATCATGATCTAATTCTACCTAACGTCCTACAAAAGAACAAGAGACTAAAGAGTTCCTGCCTATACTATGGCTAGCTTCTAGACTACCAAAGCCACTGGATATTATCTCTGTGATCCCAGTTTTTTCCAATGTAGCTTCTCTTGGACAAGAGAGTGTCATAGCACTACGATTTCTATGAATTCTATTTCTATGAATTTCTATTCAATGAACATAAAATATTTCAGCTTACTGAAACTCCCATAAAGTACATACCATACTTACTGTCTTGCTAGTGTTTCTGGACTACCTGACACTTTTCTCTTCCTTAAGGATTCAGGTTAATGTTCGCTATTGGTATCTCGAGTGTAAAATTCAGGAATTGCCACTCCTGTTTCTAGGTAGGCTGTCAGGCATTATATACATTTACGTGACTGAAATACTGTTTGCAGCTCATATTATGCTAAATCCAGAATATGTCATAGGACAGAATGCTTTTATTCCTCGCCATAACATCAGCTTATGAACATTGATTTAAAATAGTTAATGTATATAATAAAGCAGAGGAAATCATACTGTTATGCTTGTAGCTGAGGATATGTCAAAAGAACTAAATTAAAGCTGACAATTAATTTGATGAACTTTCTCCCTTTACAAGAATTACCATGAAACATGATATTTCTGAATAGAAAAGTATACGATTTCATACTGTAAAAAGTTAAAGTCACAACAATAACTGCTAAATTAATTAATTTTCCAAATGAATGAAAAAACACGGTATTATACAACCCCAATTAGAATTACAAAAGTATAATGGGCAGAAAAGAATCCAAAGTACTTGAAGTACACTTACAAAAATCAACTAATTCTAACATTTAATTATAAATGAAAATTAAGTATAAGATAATTGATATTGTCAAATATGAGCTGAGCTCATACCCCATCCAGAGAAATGTGACAGAATTACAGGTGAAGGAAGAGGCACACGTGAACCTCCACCAAAGAGACTTTATTGCTGTACTAAATTATTTGAGGGGGTTTATTTATAGGATATATCAATATACTATCGTAAGAGGTCCTAGGACACATTAATAAAGGAAGACACACTACTCTGTGGAATTACATAATTCTTGCACAAGAGCAAGCCCAGTTGAGGTCAACAGGATGGATATAAATTCATAAACTGCTCCATTTAAAATTTTCAAGATATCTCTGTTTTCAGATCAAATTCTATTAGAGGGCTTTTGAATTCCAAATTTAATCTATTATTCCAGGTTTAGTTTTTTAATTCAGATCATGCAAGTTGCATCATCACATACTGTAATCTTTCATTGCAGTTGTATCAGAAAAGACACTAAGGCTACAGATGCACAAAAAATTGCAGCTAACCTAAGGGAATGAAAAGCTGCAACTGTGACGCAGCCTCTTGAACTGGTAAAATTGCTTAGGCTGCACATGCTAATTCTGGTTCTAAATCAGGATAAATGCAGTTTGGGACAGAGAAAGTCATAATAGTTTGCCTATATTTGCTGTCACAAAGCAGTTATTTTCAGATTTTTGTCTTATGCTTCCCTGTTTTGGAGCAATTGCATTTGCATAGCAGTGGTCTAAAAAAAAAATAAAAATGGCAGAACAGAGGCAACAGTGTTCCTTTTCTAGCTAAGCATGATGGACACTGTGACCCACTTATGTATTTAAATTTATTTTGGCCAAGGAGTCATGTTGCCACCCCAAATATAAAATATTGTTCATATATAAGAACAAACCTAAGAAGGCTGTTACGTTATCTGTGCTCTTTGCAGTGTTTACCTCCAGGACAAAGTTGGCATGTGTATTATAGCCAAGAAGCTCTGCTACTTTTGCCCTTAGTGGAAGCAATTCCTGGAGAACTGTTGTGTTCTCCTAAAAAAGAAGAGAGCCAAATTTGTAGAGTGAAACCAGAAAACACATGTAATCCTAAGAAAGAGCAAACATTTAAAATGAAATATTTCAAGATATAAATATAGAATAAAGACCAATTATAGAATAAATAACCAATTGCTTGTTAGTGGTGAAGACAGACTGCAAATCTATTGTGCCAACATTCAAAGCTTGCTTGCACATTTCCCTCTTGCCACTTTGACAACAGCAATCACAGAAAGAGATCTGAAACACAAAAACCCCAGGCCCTGACCTAAATGTGGTGTAGGATCTTTGAGAAGCTGAAAATAAAGCTGTGCTAACCTCCAGTTCAGGAAGAGAGATTTCTCAGGAAAAAACCCTTTTGTTCAAGCACTAGGTTTGAAGACTGTCCCACAGTTTTAACAGCAATTCACTTTAACTGTGCTGACTTGCAGAGTGTTCAGTTCTTGGTGCCATTTTATCTCGTACCCTTCACATGTCCCAGCACTTCAAGTGCAAAAGCTCAACTCTGCCATTGTTCTCCAATGAATGGTTGGTAAAATTGCCTGAATTACACTTCTGTCATTATTTTCGTACCTGTTTAGGTGCCTGGTCTCATCAGTATCAAACAAATTATTTGTGAAATTATTTCTTCTTTTTATAAGGCATGTTTCCAGCTATTTTTCAGATAATTAAATGAATGTTTTATAAAAATTTTTAACATCTAATTAAAATGTCCATCAATCTGAAATGTGTTAATCACACATTTAATCACCTGTATTTCGTAATTAAAACGTGTGCTTAAATAACCTCTCTCATTCTGAAGAATCCCAAAGTACTACAGAGGCTACAGTCAGCTGTCCTTCTCTGGGAGAAAAATGCCAGTAAAAAGCTGCAGAGCACCATGGGAGAATTTGGCAAAAGATCAAAATCCCACTTCTATTAACAGCACCATTGAAACTTTAAGATATGTACACACATGAGTGGATCATCATCTTCTAAGGTCTTTAGACATCAGAATAAACAGGAGCTAGGAACTGTTAAAGATGACAGTGATAAGTTTTGCTTTTGTACTACTTGACAATATATTTGAAATCAAATCTAACATTTGAATGTCTAGCTCCATTCTTCAACACTCTCATTACACTGCAGATCAGTCAATATACAACACACCTCTTTGCATCTTGAGTTAAACGCAGATTCCATTTTTCTCCTGGTTTCCGAAATGCAGCACTTCTTCATGACAGGAAAATAGTGGGGATATTTTAATGTAATTTTATATTTGTCTTCCTCAGTCTTCTCTAAACTTTTAATAAAGTCATCAGGAAGGCCTTCTATAGAACACAATTTAATAAACAATGTTTACTGGAATTATCCACTCCCTTCTTTTTTTGTGAGATTGTTGCTTTTGTTTGGCTGCAATCTAATTTGACGTCAGAAATCTCCACAGATATAACACCACTTTTTACAACTATTTGCTAAAGCTTTTTCAAATCACAACAAAGCAAAATAAAAATTAGAACACTTGTGTCAAAACAGAAATATATGTAAAGCTACCAGATAAAAACCATGTAAGACATAAAAAAATCTCTGGTGTTATTAAAGCACATTTTATGCCATGACTTTCAGATAATGAATCCCCAAATTCTCTGTCACATGAAACCTGTAGATCAGTTTAAATGATTGAAGTAGCTAAAATAAATTGCAGGACAAAAGTTTTTCCAATAATTGCAATGAATACAATACACAGGGGAGACACTGATGGTAGGAGAACTGAGAAAAGAAGCAAAAGACTTCTGAGAAGTTATCAGAAAAAAAAAAAGTAGGACAGATATGCTAATGATGCAAGGCAAACGTTCAGGAAGCATAAATCTATGAAGAAATCATAAATACCTGCAAAGGGTAATTCTAAACTGACTTTGGGGAAGGATTAAGAAGGAAACAGAGAAGACTGGAAAACAGTCAGAGTTTCACTTGATCTAACCATAATTCACTGGGCCAAAAAAGATTACTCCAGTAAAACTGCAAGGCTGAAGAAATGGAAAGACTAAGCATACTACTCACCAAGTTCTTCCTTAGAAAATACAAGAAAGGTGTTTTCCTCATTCAGGTTTTTGTTGAAGTCTATACACAGCTCGCTCAATTTTTTCTTCATCGCCTTTATTTCCTGTATCAGGTATAAACTGAGCTTAGTGGAAAAATAAAAATCAAACTTGGCAATTACTATTCTCCACATGAATAGTATTTCACTTTTTCCAGCTAGGGTCTCTGTTATCTGACAGTGAATACCAGCATTGAGCAAGTAACACACTGCAGGTAGTGTCACACTTCAGTCTCCCTTTTATCTTCCTTTGGGTCCTGAGCAATATTGTTGCTATCACTCCAACAACACTTCAAATGTGTTCTCAACTCAGAGGGGACTGAACACATAAACACGTTCTCTGAACAGCATTATGTGCTAATGTTCAGTTGTTTTCTTTCTTGAAAAGCCTAAATTAAAATTTTAAGTATAAAAATATCAACCAAAATCAATGAGAATCAAGGGAGTAAAAATGTATGCAATCTATTGAAAAACACTCCTTTGGAACTGTACCAGTATGACAAAAAGAAGACAACATCCACACAAGACAAGACCATTCCAAAACCTTTTTACAAATCCTGATATTCACTCATCTGAAACAGTTTCTGATATATCTCATAGCGTGTCTATACCCCTTACTGTCAAATGCACATAAACACAGTAGCTACCAGTAGAAGAATACACACCAAATACAAAACTTGGCAGAGAGTACCATTAGTCAAGTTTTTACTTATACCTAATTCAACTATTGTCTCCTTACACAGTATTTCAAAACTTCTTTAGAGGCATCAGTTGCCCTTAAGCAATGCAAATATACATGAAGCTATTCTGACTAACTGAAGGATATGGCTGAAGAAGGGCGAAGTCTATTCAAGACTCACAAATCAAGATTGTTATACAACATCACTCAATTCAAAGAGAATTATGCCAGCATCTCTGATGTTGACAATTTTACTTCATGATTTTCAGAAGTGACAAGTGCTTTTATATGCTTGAGTAAATCCTTCCTTAATGGGGCCAAAATTCTCAGCATGGCTTAGGCTCTCTTTAAGCTATCTCAAGTTGTTTTAGTCAAAATGCTAGAACCTTGGACGCATTTTTGGAACGCTCATTAATAACTGAAATTAAAATAGCAGTGTCTTTGTAAAAAATATACATACTTCTGATGCCTGGGCTCACAAATAACATATTTGAGAGGTCTCTTGGCTAGGAATTTATCTAATTTAGGCATTCTCTGTAATGAGAATAAAGCACAAAACTCTTGCAGATAGGTTTCTTTTACTCTGTGAGGCTAAGAGAGGTGATGCGTATCACCTCTATCCACTGAGTACTGCGAGGGTCTAATAGGTTGACGGAAAAACCTTAAGGTGACTGAGGTTTAAAGAATGGATCTGGAACTAAGAACAGTTACAGACAGAGCAGTAATTAAGCAGGTCCAAAAACAGGAAGTTCAAATATATGCTTAGTAGAGCTATACAACCATAATTTCATCCCTTCAACAGTTTGTCACCTTCGCTGTATAAACCAATAGTCCATATTTACATTCTGCACTTCTTTAGGAAGATGGAGTCCGTTTCTTTTTCCCACTTGAACCGATTTCTCTAGATACCGCTTTGTCTCAGGCTTTACATTTTCAAGATCGCAGGTTTGCTGAAATGACAGAATAATCAAATTTACAACATGGTGTAAGAAACATACCAAGCATTAGAAGGGTCTAAACAGAGCTGTTCTTTAGACCACCATAGTAAAAAAGAAACATGCCAGATTTTAGTGCAAAGTACCTTCCAAAAACCACTACCTTACACAATAGTATTCTTCTATTGATGTAGCATGGTTTTAAAGTAATTTTCTTCTACGAGTATCTCAGCACATTTACACACTGTCTCAATGGCAAGCCCTTTTAGTTTATCGTACAGTGCACTTACGCTTTTTCTGTAGACATAGTCTGCTTATACATACGTGAAGAAAATCAGTGCTATAAGGCAACACTGTACCTTAAAACTTCAAGGAATTAAAAAACCTAAAAAATTAGATGTGTCACTGCAGATTATCAAATGGCATAAAATTTGAGCATGTACATCTTCTCTTTCAGAACAAATCAATCAGTGACAACAAATAAAACAGTATTTCTATGTCTGGTTATGCCATTATGAAGATTCTTGAATGGTCATTTGCCAAACCAACCAACGTTAAGAGGCAAGACACTGGTTGTAACAGAACATGGATCAGTCCTGTAAGGGTCTTCATTGAAGCTGACTGCAGCATAACTTGCCATTTTGTCCTAAATTGAAAATAATGCTGTAAACATTCTGATTTTATCTTCCCTCATCTAAATGTGAACATTTAAACAAAGTGCTAGTTTACAGTCCTTCTTAAAAAGGACATATTCTATTTAAGTTCACCTTCAAGTATGAAGCTGTTGGAATTCGCTCTGACTTGTCTTAACAACCCTCTTGTCAGCTTACCTACATACAATTAATTCTTGACTAGCACCTCTGAAAAGCAAGGACGTTGAAACATGCAAATTTTATGAGAGTTACACAACTGCGTACAGCTGTCAACTAATGACCTGCCAGTGCAAATTACCTCTCTTCCTTAAACAGAAAAAATAAGAGACAGGAACCTAGTTGTATTCTAAGACAAAATAAATAGGAATAAAAACTCTGACACAGATAATTTCCTGACTGTAATTTAAAAATTACCCACACAACGTTACATGAACATCTTCTCCCACCAGTGCCCTGTATATAGGATTAAAAAATTAGTGGAGATCATTTTTTAGAACCTGAAAGAGCATAGAATGGTTGAGCCTTGGTTTTACTTTGCAAAGACTCACAGGTCACAGTAGCATTATGCTGCAACTGCACAGCTAAGCATTATTACAATTGTGCCTAAAACTCTTATGCATATACCAATAGTCTGTATATGTGAATTTCTAAGTCCAGTGAAAAAAAGAACAACAATCACCTCACTTTGTGATAAACTAACTTTCTTAAAGCAATAGGCAGATTTAACTTAGTTTGCTGATACTGTCATATGATGGATATTTTTTCTTTTTAGCATTATCTGTTTACAGATGATTTTTAAAAGAATACGTAGACTTATGAAAGTATGATCTAGCTACTACAGGCCACCACACAACTGAAGTCGATGACAAATGAGCCATGTGACTGCATGCTGTGCCCTCCACCACGGCTATGACTTTTTTGCAGCACTCAACCATTGCCCTTTTGGTGTGTGTGTTTGTTTTTATTAAATAACAGGAGGTAAATGGTGGAAATCTCCTTTTGGGACGAAAATAAGTGAAGAAAATCATGCCCTCTGTTGTCTCCAAATCACACCTCTCATCTCCACTGAAGCAAGCTCCATAGAATACTTCCCAACACAAAGATAAAAAGAATGCTATTACCCTGCTTCCTGAAATGCTTGGGCTTCCTGCTCTGCTTCTGGGAAAGAATACTCTCTGAAATTCTCCAGCTCCATGAAGATCTTTATGCTACCAAGCACTACATCTTGGAGTGTCATTGCTGTGATATTGAGTACAAAAATATTTCTAACAATCAGAATTTTCACATACTGTTTTTCCACTGGACAACCCACAATTCCAAGGTTCCTTTTCTTACCTAAGACTAGTGTGACAGAAAAAGCATGACATAAAAAATGTAGATGGTGTCAATAAATTAACATTTATATTGTGCTAACTGCGCTGCAAGGCTCAAAAATAGAAAGACTGAGAAAAAATGGAGTACTCTAATCTCTATAAAAAGACGCTGCATTTACTACAGTAACAGCTAAGGACAGAGGATTGTGAAAAGTCTCACTGAGTTATTTAGCCATTGTGAGGCATCGCCCAGCCCCTCTCGAGGGCTTATGGAACTGTCATGCTCCTGAAAATGTCCTGGGCCCAAACCCAGACAAGACTTTAGGTAGAAGAAGGGAATTCACAAACACTAACTTTAAGCCCTTAAAGCCAGTGAATATCAGCTCCTTCTAAAGCTAAGAAAGATTCTTTTGGGGAAAAAGGAGAAAACTAAGTGTTCTTCACCCTTCTCTTGATGACTATACATCTCTCCATAAACTTCAAACAAATCAATAGCTTCTAGTCTTAATATTAGCCTTTGTGAAGTTCATCTGCACCACAGACATGCTTAAGATGAGGATGATACACATTCAAAAATACCTGTCGGGTCTTGAAGGATAAGCAAGTGTATAAACCTGCACAGGAACAAAGGGTGCTCTATGGTTATCACTGAACTTTGGTCTGGACAGGATGGTCCATGTCATCTTATGCTTCCTTGATGAACATTTTTCACAACAGAAGTGCTAATTTAAATATACTACAAACGTGAAATTTTGGAACTTTTCAGAAGTTTTGGAATGGCCATCGTTGATGATTTTATATACCATTTCACACTTGTTTTGGATGAACATGCTACCTTATTCCATGAAGAAATCTTCAGGCAGAATAAGAAATAAAACCTACTTAGAATATCATGAACAAAAACCGCGGCAGCTGTTTACATCAGGCTGAGTTTCCTGAGGGCGTGTGGGTGGAGAAGATTGGCAACATTCTTAAACATGCCTCTGCTAGCCAACATGCACAGATGTTAGGACTAATAAAATTTAAAATGATAGTTTCACTACCAAATTCACCTTTATTCCATGTTCCAGACCCCAAAATAAAAGTTTTCTAAAGAATAAGGTCTGGAACATATTCAACAAAATAAATTTATGCATGAATTTTTCCCCCTAATGTGTGGGGAAAAGAAAGACTCGATTATTTTCAGTTGTGAGGGATTTTGTTTGTTTGTTTTTTAAATTAAACACAAAACCTTCACACATCTGTTACCATGAACAGTTCTTAAATAAAGCAGAATTTAGGAAGAATACTAAACAGTTGTTAACTTAGAAAAGTTTAGGCCTTGTTAAAAGGAGCAAAACCATTCAGGATGTCACTGAGATCAAGCAGATTTACTCATCTTTTAGTGGAATGACTGTATTACAAATAACACGGGAATGTGAGGGCTCTCACACTCCTCACCGCAATTTAATCCGGCCCTTGTGCAGGATCATGAAACTGAATTCATATACCTGAACTATTAAATCCTCAGTGAGGCCATGAAAATCCTGATTTAATCAAAATGTTTTACTGGCTCCTTTAAACTGATAGAATTATTTCAGCAAAACATTTCAGTTTGTGCTTTTTTTATGTGCTCCTGGAATTTGATTTTTCAGCTGGGAGTTTCTAACAGGAGGAGGCATTAGAAATTCAGGAAAAATTAACAAGAACTTGGAAATAGCAACACTTGATCAGTCTGGCACCACTGGCAATTTCACCTCTGTTGTACAGCAAAAACTGCTACTACTTTCATAGCTATTATTAAGTTGATACAGGCTCAGAGGTTGCACCTCTGGAAAAATACTACTAAAACACACTTGCATGCTACAGTTAAGCCAAGAAAACTCTAAAAAAATTAAATGCAGATTTAAGCAGCAATTGTGACTGTTATAAAAGCCAAGTATTGCTGCAAAGGAAAATGAAGTAGGAAAGCACCAAATGAAAAAGAAATTAAAAAAAAACTGTAAAAAAGTAATACTAGCAACTAACAGCAACCTGTTTTCACCAGCTACTATCAGAAATTCCTGTAAATGAAAAACACAGATATATGGAGATTAGCCCTAAAGGTATCTATGTATACTATACTGGAGGGTGAGGAAAAATCACAGCTAATAATAAAAACCATATCAAACCATTTAATTAATAGTAAGTATCAACACAAGGCATTATCTGTCAACAGACAGCAGAAGGTCCTCAAAACGGGGCTAGTAAATACCTCCACAAACACACAAACAGTACCCAGCTGGAGGACAACACTTGAAAACGTGCTTAGAAAATAAAACAATGGCAGACAGTTATATTGGAAAGCACTTTAATAGTGTGCTGCAAATATTACTCAGGTTCCCAGTCAATGCTGCAAAAAGCACAAACAATGACTCCAAGAAATAGTGCTCCAATATATTATCAGCATCACAAGAAGGTTAAAGATCAGTAGGGTTAAAGGGGAAGATTCCCATCTGAAGCATGGACAAATGTATATATTTTAGTTTTCACATTAGATAACTTCCTTGCATCGTCTTTGAATTACACTTCTGGAAAATTATTACTAAGCGTCACTAGATGCATTTGAACAAAACCAAATGTTCTTCCTGTTTGAGCTACAAAATAAACAGTACAAACGAAGACACAAGATACCTGTAGGTGCTCAATTAGAAGGAAAGGCTAAACAAATACAAAAGGGATAGAAATAATTTAACAGTAAATGTATCTTGACTTAGCTTTATTTTGAGGCTTAAGCAACATCTGAGGCGGCGTATACAATCTAGCTGTCTATAATCAGCAGATCAAAAGTGGTAATTTTGGAGGTCACTCCCACTTATATGTTCTCACTAAATTCTCAACAACTTCAAACTGAAAGAGGGTAGATTTAGAATAGATATTAGGAATAAATTTTTCACTATGAGGGTGGTGAGACACTGGAACAGGTTGCCCAGGGAAGCTGTGGATGCCCCATCCCTGGAAGTGTTCAAGGCCAGGCTGGATGGGGCTTTGAGCAACCAGGTCTAGTGGGAGGTTTCCTTGCCCATGGCAGGGGGTTGGAACTAGGTGATCTGCTGAAAAATCACAGCAAATAATAAACACGTATCAAACCATTTAATTAATAGTAGGAACTAGGTAACCAGCAGATCAATGCCAGGCTCCAACACTGGTGCTACCGGCAGGACATTGGGTTCTTTGAACAGGGCTTGATTTAGAGGACATCAGACCTGCTGGAAACTGATGGGAAAAGCCTGTCTCACAGGGGGAAAAGGATTCTAGGGCTACAGTTAGCAGTGCTCATTGAGAGGGCTTTAAACTAGATTCAAAGAGGGATGGGGACATAACTGGGTTTGCTAGAAAGGCACCTGGGAGTAGCAACCCAGCACTTGTGGGGCAGAGTGCTAGTATTTTTGAGATTCAGAAGTTCTACCGCCCCTCAAGGGCAAAACCAACACGCTCAACTGCCTCCCTGAAATGCTTA
>VZSF01010492.1:0-24416 GCA_013398295.1 Chionis minor
GAGGGTGCCTGCTCCTGGGGATGCTCGGGTGGGGGGGGGACGACACAGCTGGCACCCATCCCGGCTCCGTACCTGGGTGCCACGGCGGGGAGCGGGGTGTCGTGGCTCCCAGGCTGCTCCCAGCCCGTTTTAAGCAACGCTGGGCTTTGAAGGCAAACGCACCACCCACCGAGGCAACCGCCTGGCTACCGGCCTGGAAAATACCCGTGTCCTGGGACGCGCGGAACAAGAATCGGCTCTTTGAACCCCGGCTGCTTGGGGGAGCCTGTTCGGGGATTCTCCGTTTACCTTGAGACGCAAAGGAAAAACCCTCTCCGTAAACAGGATTGTTCAACGGGCTCCTTGTGCCCGGGCACGGTCCGGCGGCTGCCGGGCTCACGCCACCCGTGCCGGGGGATCCGCAGCCCTGGGAAGCGGTGGCATGACTTTTGGGGCAGTGTCACCCAGAGAGGTGACGTCCCACTGGGCAAGCCCCTGTCCCAGCTGGGTTTTGGGAAGCCGGGCTGGGGTAGGTGGTGCTGGCCATGCTGCCGGTGCGGGGCGAGCCTGGCTGGCAGAGGAAGTCAGTGACTGTTGAAAAAGCTCTTTATTCGCTCTGGTTCGCCCGGGGAGTGACTCAGTGCATCGCGCAGGATGTGAGGAAGTTAATTATAACCCTGCCTAGGAACGGGGCTGGGGAGGGAAGGTGGCCGGGCGCCGCTTGCACGAGGCCTCCCTGGCTGGCTGGAGGGGTGGCAGCCGCTGCGCCGGGAGCTGCCGGGCGCATCCCATGGGTGCACGGGGTGACACGTGGCCTCTGGGCGCGGCGTTGTGCATGGGGCCCTTGTGCCCCAATCATGCCAGTTTGGCCCCAAATTGCGCCAGGCTTACTTGCCCTCTTTCCCTGCTCCGGCGCGGGATGTTGTGCCAGGTACCTGCCATCTCCCATGGCTGACGGTGCCGGTGGTGTTGGCGTTTTCCCCCCCTGGTGAGCTCATAGGTGGCTTGTTTAAATTTGGGGCCCCGCTTGGGTGGGGGCTGCCCTGGGAGAGCAGCTCCCTCCTGCTCCAGCCGCTTGTCAAAATAGCCCTGCAGGTGACTCAGCTGGGTCTGGGGGGGCCTGGGGCCTCGCACGCGCACCCAGGGGGAAACTGAGGCATGGGGGCAAGTGGCTTGTCCTGCTGCACCTGGGGGGGAGGAAGAGCCCCAGAGCATGACCTGCCTGTGGCCCTTCCTTCCCCGGCAATTAGGCTCTTCCCAAACGTCCGGAGGATGTTTGCTTGCGGCTCCCGGCCAGCTCGGGGTGGGTGGAGGCGCAGGAGCTGGCCCCCGCGGCAGGGCTCAGGGCAGCCTCCTGCTTCCCACGGGCTGGAATGGGCACAGACCCCCCCGGTGTAGCTCCCGGCCATGCCACGGGCTGAATCCCAACCTGACGCGGGGAGATGCCCCAGCTCTGTCCTGCCTGGTGGGGATTCTGGGATGCAGGGAGCTGGCAGGGGGCACTGCCTGCTGTGTCTTCCCACCAGTGCACATCCCACCCAAGGGGTGACCGGGGGGGGACCAGGAGGCTCCATACTGGGACCCCCAGACTGGGTGATGCTCCTGGCCATGCTGGCTCCCAGCTCCAGCACGGCTCCGTGGTGCTCGGGCAGAAGCGATGGGTGAGGGTGGCAGCCCCCCTCCCTGGGGCTGCAATGCCCCCCAAACCAGGGGGTCTGACCTGGGGTGAGGTGAGGACATGGCCCCTCCTGGCTGAGCCCCCCTGCCGCACCAGGAGGCAATGGGGTGCTGGGGGGGGTCCTTGGGGGGGTCCCATCTGGCCCTGAGTGCCGCAGGGGGCCGGTGCCCAGCTGGGTGCTGGTGGGCGTGTGGGCTGCAGCCAGCTGCCTCCTGTGGTCAGGTGCTTTTTATAAACTGAAGAGAAATAAAAAAAAAAAAAGGAGGAAAAAAAAAAAAAAAAATTAAAAAAAAAAAAGCCACCACTGTCTCCAAGAGCAATAACTCCCGTTTCCTCCCCAGGCGCACAGGGGGATGGGAGGGCCGGCTGCCTGCAGCCTGCCTGAGCTCTGCCTGCACTGCCCATGCCGGGGTGCCCGTCTCCCCAGGACCGAGCCCTTTGCAAAGTCCCTGCACACCCCCGCTGAGGGGGGTGATGCTGCGGGGGCTCAGCAGGTCCCCACACTACCCCGGGGCTCGCCCTGTCCTGGCAGAGGTGCTGCAGGTTGGGCTTTTGGGGGCTTTGTGGCTCCTTAGGTCTGCAAAGGCCGACAAAGACCAGGTTTAACCCTTTGCCTCCTCTGCACCCCACCGCAGCGGAGTCCTGGGCTGCCCCGGAGGACTGGGCAAGGAGGGGGGATGCGTTTGGACACTGCTTGGCGCTTCCGGATGGCAGACACCGTCACAGCCCTGAGCTGCACATGGGAGATGCCATGGTGGATCCAGGAGTGTCCCGGTGTGATGGGAGTGAGGCTCCTTGTGCGCACGCGGGTGTGGAAGCAGGAGATGTGCACTGGCATCCCCATGCTGAGCCGGCGGCTCTCGGGGCCCCAACGGCTGTTCCAGCCTCTTGGCACGGACTGTCCCTGTCCTGGTGTGTGCCTGGTGTGGGGACTCCAGCCCTGGGGCTGTGGGTGCCGGGGAAAGGGGTGTCCCCCAGCACTGGGGTGGCAGCAAGCGTCTGTCCCCAAAGCCACTATGTTCCCTGTCCCGTTGCGTGAGCCACTGGCCGGCTGCTGGGGTTTCCCAGGCTGGCAGCCGCGGCACCCGCTGGCACCCAGCCCGGTGCCCTCCTGGGGCAGCTCCCGCGGCATCCCTGGGGAGTGGGGCCGGTCTCTGCCTCGGCGCTGGCAGGAGTGGGATTAACTTTCCATAAAAACAGGATATGGCGGGTGAACCGGCGGGGCTGCTCCCTCTTTCCGGAAAGAGGAGCTGGGGCTGGGGCTGGGAACATGCTGGCAGCTGGCTCTGCCAGCCCAGGGGCTCACTGCTTTGGGGCTGACCGGATTTTGGGATGCGGAGAGCCTCTGTGGTCAGTGTTCGTTACGCTGTCTCTGGTTCGCAGTCAGCAGGTGCGGAGCGCAGGGTCCTGGGTGCAAAGTGACACCTTGGGGACACTGTCTGGGTCCCCCCTGTCCCAGGGACCCCAGTTGGGGGCTGTTAGCTGGGAGGCAGGACCCATCTGTGGGGAAGCGGCTTGGCAGAGCTGCCTGGCTCCGGCAGCAGGTAACGGGCCTGTGTGAAAATAGCAGGGCAAGCAGGGAATTAAAGAGCTCCACTAATTAATCCTGAGCGGCCGCAGGTCCCTGCAGAACCAGCGGCTGCGGCGGTGCCAATCGGTGTATGGGATGTGTATGGGCACTGGGCGGATGGTGCTGCGGGGCTGGTGCACGGGACTTCCCCCATCGCTGGGGGGGGCCAGGGAGCCCCCTCTCCCCAGGCAGTTGCATATGGATCCATGCCTGGGAGCTGGCTGGGCGCAGGACAGTGCCTGGTTTGCAGGGAGTGGGCTACGCCAGACCCCGACCCTCTCCTGCAGATGTCCTTCCCGTGCTTCCCTGGGCCGGGTGCAACGGGAGGGACCCCGGTCCTGGCTCTCCTTGGTTGCCCCCACCCTTTCCACCGGGTCCCTGCCCTCACCTGGGGTTCCTGATGGCACCCTTCCCCTCCCACGCGGAGATCTCAAGGGGAGACTAAAGGCCAACATGAAGGAAACCCAGCACATCTCGCCCAGCTCCCCGGTGCTGGGATTTATCCTCCTCCCGGCACATTAACATCGTTAATATTTCAAGCGCTGCTGGCTGCCAGCACCGGCCGTGGTGGCGGTGAACTCCCCGGCAGCGTGGGAGCTGGATTGGCTGCTCCCGACTCCCTGCGGTCGCGGGGCTGGGGAATGGCGGGGGTCTGGGGTGCGGATCCAGGATAACCTTGCTGGGGGTACAAGGGAGATGCTCAGTGTGGGCCAGATCCTGCCCTGTGCGCGCAGCAGAGGTGAGACCGTGGGGCGCCATGGGCGATGGGTGCTGCCTGCATGGGGAGGGGGACGGTGGGTGCCGCGGCGCTGCACCACCCGCCTGGCTGCTCGTGGGGACGATGGGGCGCGGGAGGGCGGGTTTCGCCGCGGGGCCGCTCTCCCCACCGCCGCTCTACCCACAGGCCAAACTGGTTTTTCTCCCTGCTCTGGCGCTTTCCCCTCTGTCAGCACTGCAGGGAACTGGTTTCCTCCCTCTGCGCAGGACGGAGCACCCATGGCACAGCACTGCACGCCCCGGCCCTGCCAAGGAGGTGTGGGTGCAAAGCTGGGCATCGCAGGTGCTCCCAAATTGGGCTGTGCCATGCCCAGCACACCGTCAGCATCTTATTCCCCACACACGCTTCTTTTTCGTCCTTGAGCTGTTTGAAGCCGGCGAGTGCTGACCGTCCTGCCAGGAGCTTTCCCGGTGATGCCTCAAGCTGGGGTGGTCACCAGCCAGAGGGTCCCATGGGTGCTGGTTGATCTGCAGGGTGCAGTTGCCACTAGCCCTTCCTGGTGCCACAGGCAACCCTGGGCCACTGCCACAGGGATGCCTGCTCTGTTCTGGCTCCTGGCAGTAATGACCCCAGTCTCAGGGGATGCTGGTGCCAGTGGGTCACACTGTCGCTCCGGGCACGTGTGGTCCTTGCAGCATGTGTGTGTCCCTTGGTGCCCACAATCCCTGTCCTCCCTGCAGCTCTCTGGCAGACCCCAGCTCAGGCGATGCCAGCGGGGCTCCATCACAGCCGGTCCCATCTGCAACCAGCACCCACAGGGTGACCGCAGCTGGGATGGGGGCTCACGCTGGGGCTGGTCTGTCCTGGACACCCAAAGGACCCTGCTCTGGCTCAGGGGTGGGCTGTGGGGCCAGTGCCAGGACGGGGGGTGCCAGTGGCTATTGCAGGGAGGGGAGGTTGCTGGCTGGCTCCCACGTAAGCCGGAGCACGGCTCGCCCACGCGCCGGGAAGGCTCCTCTCGGCCCTGTCGCCGCTGGCGCGGGAAGGGGAATATTTGCTCCATGAGATCATGGTTTGCCGAAACGTAGCCAGCAACCCTCGGCAGCGTGCGGGGAGGTGACGCATCCTGGGGTCACCGTGGAGAGGTGGCGGGCGGGATGGTGGTCCCAGTCCCCCGACCCTGGACTCCCTGTATCCCCTACCCCTGTTTTGGGGTGATCTGCGCTCCCCAGAGCGGGGAGGCAGCTGGGGACCTTGCTGTGGGGTCAGGGACCAGCGTTAGTCCCAGTGGATGCTGCGTGGGATGCGCCCCGGGCTGCCGGGTGTGTTCCTGGGTGTCTCCCCTCCCACCACCCCCGCACCCTCCGAGGATCGCTTGCTGTCCCCAGGGTGCCGGGCTGCTCGTGGCCGGGGGGGCTGCACCATGTCCCCCACCAGCACACACGCCGTCCCTTCCCCTAGGATGTGCTGTCCCATTGAAACCTCATAAACACAGGAAGGGCCGTGCCGGGCTGGTGGTGCTGAGCACGTCCCCTGGCGCCCAGCCTGCCTGCCTTCTCCCCTCCCCACCTCCCCCCATGGGGCTGTGGGCTGCCCTGTTGGTCCCCACTGCCTCACCCCCTTCCCAAGTGCGGTGCCAAGGGGAGCAGGTCCCTGCCCTGGCCGCAGAGATAGGGTCCCCAACGCCAGTTCCCTGGGGTGCCCCAGAAGGATCCCCCCTACCCAGAGTGGGGTCCCCTCAGCCTGCTGGGGGGAGCGTGGGAACACGTCCCTCTGGTTTGCAGGGGAGGGGACGGAGGGATGCGGGATGCCCTGGGACTGCCAGTGGCACGGTTGAAAAGCGAAGCTGCCCTGCTGCACAGCCTCCCATGGCTCCCGTCCTCCCTGGCCAGGCGCTGATTTGGCGGGTGTCTCACAGCGCCCATCACTGTGGCCTCATGGCTGGGTGGCCATGGGGCTGCGCCGCGGCTGGTCCCAGGTTGCGCCGGTGCATGTGCCGGTGTCTGTCACCGCTCGCCTGGCGTGTGTGTGCAGCCGATGGGAACGCTGCGTCCCCAGACAAGGTGGCAGCTGCCCCGGGATGTCCCTGCCGTTCGGTCCCTGTCCCCGCCGGCGGCAGCTCCGCGGGGTGCTGGCTCAGCCCCGCTCCCTGCCCAGCTCCTCCGACAGTTTCATGCCTGCAAACAAGCTGTAATTTAGGTCTAAAAATAAGCGAGGGGGAAGGTGGTGAGCTGGTGGCGCGCCCAGAGCCGGGCTGGGTGCAGGTGAGGGGCTGTGCCAGCCCCAGGGTGGCCATGGGTGGGGGTCCCAACCTGGCTGTGGGGGTCTCTGCAAACCTTGGCATGGTCTTGCAGGAACAATGTGGAAATGCAACAGATTTTGCTCGTGGCTCTTGTCCCCCTGTCACTTCGCATGTCTGGGATGTCTGGTGTCCCCCCCCGTATCCCCATGCCACCCATGCGGGTCACTGGGACTGACTCAGCCTGGGCTCCTGCTCATGTCCCTCTTTTCGCACCGGCATCTCTGGGGAACTTGAGCCTCTGTCTGGCACTACACATTGTTTTGGGGTGCCTCTCATTTTGGGGTGTCCCTCACCTCGTGCTCGGGCATCCCTCGCTGTGCAGTGCGGGGTGCCATCCTTGGGGATCCCCAGGGCGGGGGGATACCGCACCCTCCCCATGCCACATCCCTGGCACTAACCCTGCCTGTACCTCTGCCCCCAGCCTGCCTCTTCCGCTTCAATGTCCTCTCCCTGGTGTACCTGCTCTTCCTGCTGCTCCTGCCCTGGTTCCCGGGGCCCACCCGGCGCTCCGATGGAGGTAAGGGGCTCATCCTGGGGCACGGGGGGCCGGGCAGGGCATGGTGGGCAGAGGGGTGGGCAGCGTGGGGGCTGCCAGCCACTCTCCGGCAGGTACCTGCCCTCCTTCCCCTGCGGTTTCCCCCCAGCTGGGCAGCGTGGCACCGCATGGCAGCCTCGCTCTGTTAATTATAGCCCAGCACAGCTATTAATAGGCCTCCCGCTCCAAAATGGCCAGTTTTGAGCCCCAGCCTTATTAACCAGAAACCTCAGGGCTGGGCAGGGATGAGCAGCCCCTCCGCCCTGCCCGGGCACGTGGGGCACGTCCCCCCGTGGTGGGCATGTGTGGGGGACGCGGGGGGGGTGCATCCCCTCTGGCGGGTCCGTGGGACATGTGGTGGGATGTTTTCCCACCCCGGTGGGCACTGGGAGCCCGTAGCCCCACTGTCTCCTTGCCCCCCGTGCCAGGCTGAGCCATGCCGTTAACACAAGCCGGCAGCGCCTGGCACGGCCGTGGCTAAAAGCGCTGCCCTCTGAATATTTCATGGGCTCGCGCGGCCCTGGAGCTTGGGCGCTGGTAGAGAGCTTTCGCACAGATTTACAGGAAAAAACAAGCGGAGGGAGAGTTTTTGGCCCGGGGCCGCCCCCGGGCCTGTGCGCAGCTGCGGTGGGCTCACTGCCTGTCCCGTGGCCAGGAAAACGGGCGCGTGGCCCAGGGAGCCGGGTGGGATGGGGGCACGGCGGCAGCTGGTGGAAGGTTTGACGGGGCTCGCCGTGTGGGGGACCCTCTGGCGCATACCCACAGCCCCCCCCACAGGACGTTCCTCCAGGGATGGGGATGGTGAGATGCATCCTGACGCCGGTCCCGGTGCAGTGGGGCCGGGAAGCGCACAGTGCCAGCTGAGCCAGAGGGTGCTGCAGGGGCAGGTGAGGGTGGAATGTGGTCCTGGGGCCCTGGCTCCCTGCATTGTCCCATGCCTCAGTTTCCCCAGTATTGCAGCAGAAAGAGAACTCTTACGCTATTCTGGATGCCCGGTGAGACATTCAAAGTCTTGGTGGGACCCTGTCCCTGCGGCAGCCCTCTGACATCTCTGGGCATGGCTGCAGTGCACCCCTTCCCAGCTCTTCCCGAGGGTGTTGAGTCCCCACTGGGGATGCTGGTGCTCCCTGGGGTCACTTTGAGTGATGGGTAACGGGGTGCCCATGTCTCGCAGGTCACATTGGCCGCCTCCTCAAAGCTCTGCTGGGGACCAGCATCCTCTTCCTCCTCGCTCACTTTGTTTTCCAAGTATGCCTGTACACACTGCCCATCCTGGACCAGCTGCTGGGGCCCAGCTGTGAGTATGGGGTGCCAGGGCAGCCTGCCGTGGGGGTGCCCTCGCCCTCCTGCACCTCTGCTCTCCCAGGCTTCACCCTCTCCCCGCGGCGCCTTTGCGCTGGACACTCAAGATGGTGGCATATGGGTGTGGGGATCCCATCCTGCTGGGTGCCGGGGGGCTGCTGCGGCTCTGCGGGGTCCCAGCCACGTGCCCAGCGCTGGGGCCGTGCTCTGCCATGTTGCCTACTCGGTGGCTGCTGCGCTGGGCACAGACCCCGTGCTGGGACCCCATGGATGTGGGGTGTTCTCCCCAAGGGGAAGCCACCAGCTGTGGGTGTGCTTGGAGCCTGCCCGTGCAGGGTCTGCCAAACTCAGCGCCTCCCTGCTTCCCCGCAGGCCACACCTGGGAGGTCCTTGCCTGGCACATCGGGGTCACCAGGTAAGGGTATCCCGGCGGTGTGGGGCTGGGGGTTGGCAGTGGCAGGGGGAGGCACCCCTGAGCCCTCCCCTACCCCGCTCTTCCCCCCCACCACCAGGTTGGACTTGAGCGACATCCCCAACTCGGTGCGTCTGGTGGCGCCTGACGTTGGCATCCTGCTGGTCTCGTCCCTCTGCCTGTGCCTGTGCCGCCACCTCGTCCCCAAGGCCCGTGCTGCTGCTCGCGGCCGGAGGCCGGAGTCTCTGGAGCCCCTCGAGCGGGTGAGAGCCAGCCCTGGCGCTGTCGGTGGTGTCCTGCCCGTCACGTCCCACCAAGCCCCTGCCAGCCTCCCCGGGGCACAGCGGCCGGTCCCTGTCCTGTCCCCAGGGAGGGCAGCCTGGCACATGGAGGCTTGGCATGGGCATGACCCTGGCGTCCATCTGGGGACCCGGATTGGGGCAGTTTTGGCCGCGCGGCTGAGTGGGCAGCGGTGGAGGGCTGGGACATCAGCACGGCACCTCGTAGGGGCTGGGGTGACTCAGCTGCGGAGGAGTGCCCGTGTTTGCTCCCGCGTTGCTATAGGGATCCCGGCAAACATCCCGGCCTTACGGCACCGCTTGATGCGGGGCTGCCTGCTGGTGGGGGGAGCGTGGTGCCCGCACCCCTGGGCTCCGGCTGGCACCGCCTCACCAAAACCCCTGGGCTCGGAAGGGCAGTGGGGCAGGCAATCATGGGATGCTGGTGCCCAGCGTGAGCTTGCCGGCAGGGTGCGGAGCTGAGTGCCGTGCCATGCCAGCCTTGCCCGGCGGTGCCAGCGGGGCACTGGGACGCTGTGGTCGTGGCACTGGGGTCACGCAGGCAGACACAACCCCAAGCCGATGGCACCCCCCTGCTCAGCAAACACCCCTTGGGGCTCTCCCCTGTTTTGGGGTGTTCCCCACTGCTCCAGGCTGCCGTGGTGGGTGCTCGCCTGCCCGGCTCCGTCCATGGCTGTGCTGTAACCGGAGCACCGGCCGATGTGGATGCCTTTGCTGTGAGCGCGGGGCCAGCGCGGGAGGCAGCCTGGAAAAAAGCTCAGTGCTGGGAACCCGGGTGCCGGCGCCAAGAAAAACAGCCGCCTTTCAGAGGCGCTTTCCAAGCGGCTAACGAGATAAACACAGCCAGGTGCCGGGCTGCGCGCCCGCACAGCGCCAGGCAGGACGCCCCGGCGTCCACCCGTGCTCTCCCTCAACCGGGGAAACCAAGGCACGGTGAGCAGCAGCCTGAGGCCAGCGCGCTCTCCTTGTCTGACAGGGGGAAGAGGAGGACGTGGAGCGGCACGGTGGCACAGCCGACGGGGACACGCCACTCAGCACCAGGCTACGGGTGACGGCTCACTGGCTGCTCTGGCTGGCCGGGAAGGGCCTGGCCGTCCTGCTGCTGGCCTTGGCCGGTGGGTATGGGACAGGGGGGACACATGCGGTGAGCCAGGGGGGGTCGGTGGCTGTGCTGCTGGGGGATGCTCAGTCCATGGGGATGCTCGGTCCGGATGATGCTCGGCCGCGCACTGACTGCCCGCGGGGCGCTGCTCCCCAGGGATCACCCTGCCCTCCGCCTCCTCCAGCGTCTACTACCTGCTCTTCGTGGGGCTGTGCACGTGGTGGGCCTGCCACCTCCCCGCCAACCGCCTGGCCTTCGACACCCTCTGCATCCTCATCAGTGTCTACGCCGGTGGCCACCTCCTCTGCCTCTATGCCTACCAGACACCTTTCGTCCAGAAGGTCTTCCCGCCCCCCACCATATGGGCACGGTGAGTCCCTGGGGAGGGAGTCGTGCCATGGGTGCCCATGCCACCCCGGCTGAGCGGCCAGCCCGGTGCCCCACTTGGTCCCCATCCCGCTGCCAGCTGCGGTGGGTCCCCAGGGAGCATGGCCAGAGGCTGCCAGGTGAAGCTGTGTGTGGTGCCAGCGCTGGGAAGGTGCTGTGGCTGGCACTGGGGGTCCCAGCCTGGGGGGGGGTGGGTGTGATAACACCCCACTCTGTCCCCACAGGTTGTTTGGCTTCAAGGACATCATCCTCTACCGCAACTGCTCCCGGCCCAACGCCCTGGTGCTCAACACCGACCACCCCTGGCCCGTCTACGCCAACCCTGGCATCCTGTTCCTGCTCTACTACACCATGGCCACCCTGGTGAAGCTGCGCCGGCTGGACGCCAGGGTGAGGGGCTGCGGGACTGAGCCGGACCCCATGCTGATCCCTGGCTGCTCTGGCTGCCCCAGCCCTGGCACTGGGGGTGCCCGCTGGAGGGGAGGGGGAGGCAGTGGGGTGCCTGTGTCGGGGGGGTGCCTCGGCAGGGGGACAGGACATGATCCTGCTCCCCCAGCGGCTGCAGTGGGGTGCCCTGAGCTGGCTCCTGCCCCTCACAGAGAACCACGGCACCAGCACAGCCGCCGGTGAGGTGCACAGAGAGGGAGCTGGTGGAGCTGGAGAGCTGGCCCAAGGACACCGATGGTGTGGCTGAGGACACCAAGGTGGGTTTGGGGGGGAGACTGTGCCCCCGAAGCAATGCCCAAGCTATGGGGAGGGGGTGTGGGGGTGCTCTGGGGGTGCTAGGGTGGGCTCTGAGCCCTCTCTGCCCCCCAGCCCATGCTGTCCCCCAGCACTGGGAAGCCAGGCAGCGGCGCCGAGAACTGCACCGTCCACGTTATGGGCAACTCGCCGCAGCCGGGTAAGCCTGTCCCCGCTGTCTCCCACTCCCCAAGGCCTGCCCACGGCCCGGGGGGCAGCTCACGGTCCCCCTCCCCACGGCCAGGCAGGAGGCGTCCGGCGGAGCGGCTGCCCCTGCACGCCCTGGGCCACGTCATCATGAACCAGAGCTACGTCTGCGCCCTCATCGCCATGATGGTAAGGGGCTGCGGGGACAGGGGTGGACGTGGGGGTCGCCTCCCGGCCTGAGCCCGGGTGAGCGGCCGCATCCTGCCTGCCCGCAGGTGTGGAGCATCACCTACCAGAGCTGGCTGACCTTCGTGCTGCTGCTCTGGGCATGCCTCATCTGGACGGTGCGGAGCCGGCATCACTTCGCCATGCTCTGCTCGCCCTTCCTCCTCCTCTACGGCATCGCTCTCTGCAGCCTGCAGTACGTCTGGGGCATGGATCTGGTCCCCGAGCTGCCCACCCGTGTCGGCTTCATGAGCCTCAAGCAGCTGGGGCTGGAGCACCCCAAATATCCCTGCTTGGACCTGGGGGCCAAGGTAAGCCCGGTGCCTCTGTCTGTCCCTGTCCCCGCTGGCACTTGGCTGTCCTTGCTCACCGCCTGTCTCCGCAGCTCCTGCTCACCCTCACCTTCTGGCTGCTGCTGCGGCAGTTCGTTAAGGAGAAGCTGCTAACGAGGAGGTGCCCGACCACCCCGCTTCTGGAGGTGACCGTCTCAGACACAGGTGAGGGGTCCCAGCCTCCCCCACCCAGAGGGACCCTGCACCGGGCTGAGCATCCCTGGGATGCGAGAGCCCCAACGCAGGCAGCTGCTGGGGAGCGGGGAGACACATGTGCCCCCCACCCGGCTGCCTGCAGCCCCCTCCCCTGCCTTGCAGAGTCCAGCCGGCAGCGGGATGTGCTGAAGGCGCTGGGGGAACTGGTGCGGGATTTGTACGCCAAATACTGGATCTGCGTCTGCGCCGGCATGTTCATCGTGGTGAGCTTCGCCGGGCGCCTCGTCGTCTACAAGATCGTCTATATGTTCCTCTTCCTCCTCTGCCTCACCCTCTTCCAGGTAGGGGGTGCCAGGGACCCCTCCCTGTCCCCATCCCCGTCCCTGGGGTGGCCCCACTGATGTCCCTGTCCCCACAGGTGTACTACAGCCTGTGGCGCAAGGTGCTGAAGGGCTTCTGGTGGCTGGTGGTGGCATACACCATGCTGGTGCTCATCGCTGTCTACACCTTCCAGTTTGAGGACTTCCCCATGTACTGGAGGAACCTGACGGGCCTCACTGATGAACAGTGAGTGTCCCTGGCCCACCGTGGTGTCTCTGCTGCCACCAGCCCCATGGTGGCACCAGGGCATGGCCAAGGGATGCGTTGCACATGGGGAAACTGAGGCATGGGGGCAGTTGGGATTGAACCCTGGCATGCCGGCTTGATGCCTGTGCAGGGTGGGATGGATGCAGCCCCGCGCTGACCCTCTCCTCCCTGCCCAGGCTGGGTGACCTGGGACTGGAACAGTTCAGCGTCTCCGAGCTCTTCTCCAGCACCCTCATCCCAGGCTTCTTCCTCCTGGCCTGCATCCTCCAGCTCCATTACTTCCACCGTCCATTCATGCAAATCACCGACCTGGACCATATCCCCGCTGCCACCCCATCACCGTGCCACATCCCCAGGTAGGGCCCCGTGCTGGGGTGACCCCCCTCCCGCACCCTGAGACCCTGTCCCCGTGCTGAGCCCTCCACCCCGCAGGCCTGAGGAGCTGCACGGGAGCCGGCTGCTGCGGGATGCGGCTGCTGCTGACAGCGCTGAGACGGACGACTCTGACACCGCGTCACAGGGTACTGGGCAGGGACGGGGTGGGATGGGGTGTCCCCCGAGCCAGGAAGGGGCTGGGGGGATGCGGGGATGGATTGGAGCATTCTCCAAGCCAGGATGGGGCTTGGAGGGTAGGGAGATAGATTTGGGGTGTCCTCCAAATGTGGAAGGTTACAGGAATGGGTTGGGGCATCCTCCAAGCCAGGAATGGGCTGGTGGGGTGTAGGGATGGATTGGGGTGTCCTCCAAATCTGTGAGGGTATGAGGATGGATTGGGGTGTCCTCTGAGCCAGGAAGAGGCTAGGAAGCTACAGGGATGGATTGGGGTGCCCTTCAAGCATGGGAGAGTATGTGGATGGCTTGGGATGTCCTCTGAGCCAGGCAGGGGCTGGGAGTGTATGGGGATGGATTGGGGTGTCCTTCAAGCCAGGATGGGGCAGGGAGGGTGCAGGGGTAGCTTGGGACATCCTCCAAGCCAGGAAGGTCTCAGAGGGTACAGGGATAATTGGGGTGTCGTCCAAGCCTGGGAGGGTATGGGGATGGATTGGGGTATCCTCCAAGCCAGGAAGGGGCTTGGAGAGTGGGGAGATGGATCTGGGGTGACCTCCAAGCATGGGAGGTTGTGGGAATGGATTGGGGTGCCCTCCAAGTGTGGGATGAATACAGGGGATGGGTTGGAGTGTCCTCCAAGCCAGGGTGGCTGTGACAGTCAATGTCTCCGTAGTGCCCACCAAATGGGGGCTGGTGCTGGAGCGCCTGATTGTGCTGGGCTGGACCTTCTCGGACACGCTGACCCGTGGACAGGTCTTCGTGGGGCGCCTGCTGGAGCTCCACATCCTCAAGCTGGTGGCTCTCTACACCGTCTGGGTGGCCCTGCAGGAGGTACCAGCCTCAGGACCCTGGGGTGGGGGAGCTCGTCTGTGCACGCCGGGGTGCTGACGTGGCCATTGCCCCAGGTATCACTGATGAACTTCTTGCTGGTGCTGCTGTGGACCTTCGCCATGCCCTACTGCCGGTTCCGTCACATGGCCTCCTGCCTCTCCACCGTCTGGACCTGCATCATCATTGTCTGCAAGATGCTCTACCAGCTCAAGATTGTGGATCCCAGCGAGTACTCCAGCAACTGCACCCAGGTGCCCAGGCAGCCGTGCGGGGGTGCTGCCCAGTTCTTGGGGTGCTTGTGGCAGCACAGAGGGGTTCCCTGGCTGGAGGTGGGCTCCGGTGGCAGGGGCAAGGGGTGCTGACTCCCGGTGGTGCTCCCCTTTGCAGCCCCAGCTCAACGACACCAACCTGAGCCCGGAGGAGCTGGGCAACTCCACCCTTTACCGTGGTCCCGTGGACCCCGCCAACTGGTTCGGCATCCGCAAGGGCTACCCCAACCTGGGCTACATCCAGGTGGGCACAAGGACACCCAGTCTGTGGGGACCAGGTGGGGGGGATGCTCAGCAGCATGCCGTGGTCCTGAGCACCCCCTTGTCCCCCCAGAACCACCTCCTGGTGCTGCTGCTACTGGTGTTTGAGGCAGTGGTGTACCGGCGCCAGGAGTACTACCGCAAGCAGCACCAGCTGGTGGCCCCCGTCACTGAGACCATCTTTGAGGACATCTCCCGCGAGCACCTCGACCACGGCCTCGGCAGCTGTGCCAAGTACTTCTTCAACTACTTCTACTACAAGTTTGGCTTGGAGGTGGGGAGTGGGCACCGCAGGGGGGGGTCCCACGGCTCGCAGCACCCCGGTGTTGAGCATCTGCATTCCCCCCCTCCCCAGATCTGCTTCCTGATGACGGTGAACGTGATCGGGCAGCGGATGAACTTCATGGTGATCCTGCACGGCTGCTGGCTGGTCGTCATCCTGACGCGGCGCCGGCGGGTGGCCATTGCCCGCCTCTGGCCCAAATACTGCCTCTTCCTCGTCATCTTCCTCCTCTACCAGTACCTGCTGTGCGTGGGCATGCCGCCCGCCCTCTGCGTGGGTAAGGAGTGGGGGGCACGGGGGCACTTTTGGAGGGGTCAGGGTGGTCAGGTGGAGGTCAGTGCGTGGGCAGGCTGCCCGCCCTGGGTAATGGATAAGGGGGGGTTGGCATCGAGTGTGCCCACCACCCCCCAGACTATCCGTGGCGCTGGAGCAGGACCCTCCCCATCAATTCGGCGCTCATCAAGTGGCTCTACCTGCCCGACTTCTTCGTGCCCCCCAAGTCCACCAACCTCATCAGTGAGTACTGCAGCACCCTGCCCGTGGGGCACCCCAACCCCTGGCAGCCTCTTGCCTGCGGGGTCCCCTGTCCCCATGTTGTCCCCCCCATCCTCTCCAGCCCCTGGCACCCCCCCGCCCCATGGGCCAGCCCTAGCCATGGGGGTCCTGTCCTGCCCCAAGGAGGGTGAGCAGCGGGGAAGCAGGAGGGCAGCCAGGAAGGGTGGGAGGAGCTAAGAGGAGCCACCACCCCATTTGGGGTGGAGCTTGGCATGTCCCCACCCCCTTTTGGGAGGTGGGTTTTGGGGGTGGTCACACCCTTGGGTGGAACTTAGGGAAGCAACACCCCCAGAGGCGGAGTCTGGAGAACCGCATGCACTTGATTGGACTTGATGATCTTGAAGGTCTCTTCCAACCCAAGTGATTGTAACCACACCCCTTGGAGGGACCTTATGGAAACCCACATCCCACATCCCAGGGGAGGAGTGGCCTGGGGAGCCCCACCCATTGGGAATGGCTTGTGGGTACCACACTCTCTTTTTGGGGGGGGTGGGGGGGGGCATGGCTTGCCATAGCCCCACGCCCTGGTCTGAGCCATGTGCCCGCAGATGACTTCGTGCTGCTGCTGTGCGTGGCCCAGCAGTGGCGGGTCTTCGAGGCCGAGCGCACCGAGGAGTGGCTGCGGGCGGCCGGCGAGAACGCCGACCGGCTCGACCTGGCGCGGGACCCCCACAACCCCACGCCCAACTTCANACCCCACGCCCAACTTCACCCACTGCCGGTGGGCACCTGCAAGCCGGGGATGGGATGGGATGGGATGGGATGGGATGGGATGGGATGGGATGGGGCAGCTGGGGCCATGGGGATGGGACATAACCCCCTGGCATGGGACAAGCCCGGGGATGGGACCCCTTGGGGTATGGACAGGTGGGACCTGCAGGCAGTGGGACCTGCTGGGCTGGGCTGGGAGGTGGGATCTCACCAGTGCTGGCACCCCTTTGGGTCAGGGAAGCCCTTTTCCCCCACGCTAGGATGGGACAGGACACCCCCTGCCATGGGTGGAACAGGAGACACCCCTGCCACTAGGATGGTACCCTCAGGTCTGGGATATGAGCACACTGAGGCTGTGCTGGAAGGAGATACGGTGGTCCAGAACACCCGAGTTAATGGTACAGGGCCCCCATGGGCACTGGGACCCTGTAGACTGAGACAAGGCACTTTGCTCCCCACGATAGGGCTGATGTGGGGAATGGGAGTGTGCTGGTTTGGCTGGGGTGTGGGGTAGCACTTTGCTACACCCCAAAACTAGGCAGTGCTGAGCACGGGTGCTAGGAGAAGATGGGGGCTCTTCTCTGACCACCCCATCCTGCAGGTCATACTTGGACATGGTGAAGGTTGTGGTCTTCCGCTACCTCTTCTGGTTCGTTCTGGTGGTGGTCTTCATCACCGGAGCTACCCGCATCAGCCTCTTCGGCCTCGGCTACCTGCTGGCCTGCTTCTACCTCCTCCTCTTCGGCCCCGCCATGCTGCGCAAGCCGGCACGGGCTCGCCTCGTGCTTTGGGACTGCCTCATCCTCTACAACATCACCGTCATCATCTCCAAAAACATGCTGTCGGTGAGGGCTGTTGGGCCCTGACCATGGAACAGCCCTTGGGCTGCTCCTCGGGGCCCCTCATCCCCTGGGCATCCCTTGGGGAGGGGACTGGTGGCAGCGCTGTCCCCCTGCCGCTGTCCCCGGACAAACCTCGTGCTCTGCACTCTCTCCCCGCAGCTCCTCTCCTGCGTCTTTGTGCAGCAGATGCAGAGCAACTTCTGCTGGGTGATCCAGCTCTTCAGCCTGGTCTGCACCGTCAAGGGCTACTATGACCGTGAGTTCTGGCCTGGGGGGGAGCAGGTCTGGGGGCTGGTGGGGTTGGGGTGCTGGTTTGGGCTGCTGCCTGACCTGCCCGCTTCTCTGCCTGCCAGCCAAGGAGATGGGCAAGGACCAGGACTGCTCGCTGCCCGTGGAGGAGGCAGGCATCATCTGGGACAGCATCTGCTTCTTCTTCCTCCTGCTCCAGCGCCGCGTCTTCCTCAGTTACTACTTCTTGCACGTCATGCTGGACCTCCAGGCCTCCGCTCTGCAGGCTTCCAGGTGGGGTTGGGGTCGCGGAGGGTCCCTGCGGGTGCTGAGGTGACAGTGCCCCCTCACCCTCCCACCATCCCTGCAGGGGAGTCGCGCTGTTCAAGGCCAGCATCCTGAAGAGCATGCGTTCCCACCGGCAAGCTGAGAAGAAGTCGCTGGCCCAGCTGAAGCGGCAGTGAGTGGGTTTTGGGGGGCACCCGGGATTCCCCCCCCTGCCCTGCCCTGCAGCTGCCACCACCTTGGGGCACCCTGTGTGGGTGGGCTGGACGGGGGTGCCCCCGGGGGGGGGGGTGGGGGAGCAGGTTCCACAGCAGCCTCTGCCTGGCAGGATGGAGCGGATCCGAGCCAAGCAGGAGAAGTACCACCAGGAGCGGCAGCCCAGCAGCACTGGCGAGGGGCAGGATGAGGCCAGGCCAGGTGAGAGCCGGGGGGGTGTCCCCCTTGTCCCCCTCACCGCTCTCTGGTCACAGCAGGGTGACCGCAACCCATCGCCGACGCCTGTCCCAGTGGAGCCCCGTGGAGCGTCGTGGTGAACCCCCCTCCCTCCCCACCTTGGCTCGCCCCCGTGCCGGGGGTCGGTGCACCAAGAGTGCCCGTGCTCAGCACCCCTGTCTGCTGTTCCACAGCACCTGGCAGCCCGGTGGACCCTTCCCGGCAGAGGGAGCGGTGGTGGCAGCCATGGTTAGACCATGCCGCAGGTACTGCCCCGGCACAGGGGCCATAACGGGGCGCAGCCCCTCGGCAAGGTCCCTCCGCCGGGGACCGCTAACACCCGTGGGGAGCGGTGGTGACGGTGCTTTCGGCAAGGTGACACCCTGCATGTCCCCCAGCCTCCTGCTCGGCTGCAGGGCACTAACCAGGGCTTCTCTGCTTCCCAACACTAACGGGGTGTTGGACTCGGGGTACCGGGCTGGGTTTGGGGTTACCGGCATCGGTCGCCTCTGAACACCGGTGCTGGAGGGACCCTGCTTTGGGAACATGGGAATCGAGTCTTTGTCCCCAGTGGAGATCCCCATGGGTGTCCTTGGCACCGCGCTGGCAGGGAGCACTGGGGAGATGGCAGCCACGCTGTGACACACTGTGCCACGTCACTGGGCACCGGCTGTGCCACGACACCCCGTGCTGTGGTGCCGGCCATGCAGTGACACCCTGTGCTGCCCCGGCAGTGCTTCATTCGGGGGAATACTTCCTCTTCGAGTCGGACAGCGAGGAGGAGGAGGAGGCCGCGCTGCTGGAGGAGCCGCGGCCGGGCAGGCAGAGCGCCTTCCAGGTGAGCATGACTGGCGTGCTGGGGGGAGTCTCCTGGTGCCCGCGGGGCACTGACAGCTCCTTTCCCCTCCCAGCTCGCCTACCAGGCCTGGGTGACCAACACCAGGACAGCGCTGCAGCAACAGGAACAGGAGCAGCCACAGGCACCCTGTGCTGAGGTCACTGCAGGTGGGTCTGGCTCAGCCCAAAATGGGGCTGGAGGGAGTGGGAGGGGATGCACCCCTGCCCCACACCTGCTGTTTGTCCTGGCTGCTGCCAGCATCCCATAGTGGGGCATCACCTCAGCATGATTCCTAGTGTGTGTGTGGACTCTCTGATGGCTATAATGGGGTTGGGCACAAGCCGTGCAGCTCTCCTTTGGTGCCCACACTGGTTTTTAAGCTGGATAGTGTGGGGACAAGGGGCAGGGTGATAAGTGAGAGAGCCCCACTGGGGGCCAGAAACAATGTCCATCCTCTGCTGAGGTAGTACTAACCCTTCCTGGGGGATTCTGACCCTTGCAGGGGACAACAGAGGAAGGGAGGAAGAGTTGGAGGCACCTGAAGGGGCTGAAGACCAGGAGGAAGAGGAAGAGGAAGGCTCTGGTAGGTGGGCAGCAGGACCACAGCAGAAGGGGGTGCTGGGGGGATCCAAGCAGGCACAAAGTGACCCCCCCCACCCTCTCCTTATCCTGGCAGAGCGGAGCAACGTGGTGCAGCGGGTGCTGAACACCCTGCGGTTCCTGTGGGTGCTGTGCCAGGCCATGGTGGACGGGCTGACCCAGTGGCTGGACGCCTGCACCCGGGAGCATGCTGACATGTCCACCGTCCTGCGCCTCGAGAGATACGTCCTCACGCGCCGCCTGGCCACGGTGAGCTCAGGGGACACACCGGGGTACAGGGAGGGTGGTGTGGCAGCCCCGTGGTGGCGCTGACCCCCTGCCCGCTGCAGGGAGAGGATGTGCACCGTGGGGTCCTGGACGAGCTCTACCTGCCACCACTGGAGCAGCCACCTGAGGAGCCGAGCCCACGGGGGTCCAGGGGCGGGGACCCTCAAAACGGCGTCGCTTCCAGGCAGGTGCATAGATGCCCCCTGAGGGGGCACCCAGCAGCGCCACGGGCAGGGCTCAGTGGGCAGGGGGCTCACCCATGTCCCTGTGCTGTCCCCAGCGGGCACCGAGGAGTCGCCTCCTCCCCAGCAGGATACCCGCTGCCCAGGGGCAGCCAGGAGCAGGTGACGACCTGGGGGTCCCAGGAGAATGTGGCCGGGTCTCAGGAGCTCCTGGCTCTGCCCCAGAACCGGAGCCGGACAGCCAGCGAGCTCCTCCTGAGCAGGTACGGGAACGTGGGGACCATGGGGCTGGGGCTGGGTGTGCTGGGGCCAGCTCACTCCCTCTGCATCCCGCAGGCGGCTGTACTTCCCTGAGCTGGAAGAGTCGGAGCAGTTTTATCGGTCCCACAACCGGTTCCTGAAGCTGCTACTGGCTGGGTACCGCTGCGTGGCCGCCCACTCTGAGCTGCTCTGCTACTTCATCATCATCCTCAACAACATGGTGACCGCCTCTGTCATCTCCCTCTTCCTGCCCATCCTCGTTTTCCTCTGGGCCATGCTATCCATTCCCCGGCCCAGCAAGCGCTTCTGGATGACAGCCATCATCTTCACTGAGGTGGGCAAGGGGTGGCTGGGGAGGGGACGACGCCACTTGGCCCCTGGCTGCCACCTGCTGACCCCAATGTCCCCACAGGTCATGGTGGTGGTGAAATACCTCTTCCAGTTTGGGTTCTTCCCCTGGAATGGCTATGCCATGCTGGTGCGCAATGAGGGCAAGCCCTTCTTCCCACCCCGCATCCTGGGCTTGGAGAAGACTGACCGCTACATCAAGTACGACCTCATCCAGCTCCTGGCACTCTTCTTCCATCGTTCCCTGCTGCTGGTGAGTCCTGGGGCAAGGGTGCCACCACGGCCATCACCTGGGTGGGCATCTCCGGGAGCTGGACATGTTCCTGAGGGTGATGAGGGCTCTAGAGGGCACCCAGTGGGTGCTTGGTGGCTCTGCCTTGGTTTCTACCCAAGGCACCTATTGCTGGTTGGGTCCTTGGGGTGCAACGGGAGCCAGTGCTGCAGGATGGGGCGTGAGGTGCATGGGGTGGGGAGCATCAGGAACCCCATCCCCCTCACTGCGCTTTTCCACAGTCCTACGGGCTCTGGGACCATGAGGAGGATCCCTTCCCCAAGAAAAAGGCAGAGGTGGAGCGGGCAGAGGATGAGGAAGAGGAGGAGAGGCAGGAGGAAGCAGCATCCCCGCCGCTGCCAGTGGGTGAGGAAGGGACAGAGGCACGGTCAGAGCCAGAGGCACCGGGTGCAGCCGTGGGGCCAGAGCCAGAGGGTGATGCCATGGGGCAGGAAGAAGAAGCCAAGGCCACACAGCTGCGCTTCAGGAGGAAGAGGTGGCGGGGGAAGAAGAAGGTGGAGGCAGCTCCGGAGGAAGGTGAGTGCTGATTCCCAGCCCTCACGCCCCAGCAAAGGGCAAGGCTGGCGTCCCCCAGGGTAGAGGGATGCTGGGGTCGGGCAGGATGTGGTCCCGCAGGACCTTGGGCTGTCACCCATGCTGTGCCTCACCTGCAGAGGATGGGGACGAGGAGGAGGAGGAAAAAGAGGAGGAGGAGAAGGAGGAGGAGGAAGAGGCAAAACAGAGCCACGCTCAGAGGAAGATGAAGGCGTTTGGGCTGCGAGTCAAGCTCTTCTTCCTCACCATGTGAGTGCCCCGTGGCACTGGTTGGGGTGGGGGGCGCAGGGTTTAGCCCCCCAGTCATCTATTCCCTCTGTCCCCTGCCCCCTCCAGGGCGCAGAACATGTACCAGCCAGTGCGTGGGTTTTTCCGGGACATCTTGCACACCCAGCACCGGGCGGCCACCGATGTCTACGCCTTCATGTTCCTGGCTGACGTGGTCGACTTCATCATCATCATCTTCGGCTTCTGGGCCTTCGGGGTGAGCAGGGGGTTCCCCCAGGGCCAGCTCCCACCACTGGGTCAGGCTGGGCCACATCCTGACCTCTCATGCATCCCCAGAAACACTCGGCAGCTGCTGACATCACCTCCTCGCTGTCGGATGACCAAGTGCCGGAGGCCTTCCTGGTCATGCTGCTCATCCAGTTCACCACCATGGTCATTGACCGTGCACTCTACCTCCGCAAGACCGTGCTGGGCAAGCTCATCTTTCAGGTCATCCTGGTCTTCAGCATCCACCTCTGGATGTTCTTTATCCTGCCGGCTGTCACTGAAAGGTACCTAGCATCCCCCAAGGATGTCCCCAAGGGCACAGGATTGTGCAAGGGCGGCGCCTTTGTGTCCCCAAGCCCATGTGGCGGCCCAGCCTGCCTTGGGAGGTGGCCGAAGGGGTGACATCTCCCTCCCGCAGGTTGTTCAGCCTCAACACGGTGGCCCAGCTGTGGTACTTTGTGAAGTGCATCTACTTCTCGCTGTCAGCCTACCAGATCCGCTGTGGCTATCCCACCCGCATCCTGGGCAACTTCCTCACCAAGAAATACAACCACCTCAACCTCTTCCTCTTCCAAGGGTACGGCACGGGGCTACACAGACCCCTGGGCACCTGGAGGGTGCTGTACCAGCCCCCTCTCCCTGTGTCTCTCTCAGGTTTCGCCTTGTGCCCTTCCTAGTGGAGCTGCGGGCCGTCATGGACTGGGTTTGGACGGACACCACGCTGTCCCTCTCCAACTGGATGTGCGTGGAGGACATCTACGCCAACATCTTCATCATCAAATGCAGCCGTGAGACGGAGAAGGTACAGCCCCACTGTGCTGGGAAGAGCCCCCCAGTAAACCCCTTGTTGCCCCCCTGCACATACCTGGCACCATGTGCTGTTTCCCCTCCTCCAGAAATACCCCCAGCCCAAGGGGCAGAAGAAGAAGAAGATTGTGAAGTATGGCATGGGGGGTCTCATCATCCTCTTCCTCGTGGCCATCATCTGGTTCCCGCTGCTCTTCATGTCGCTGGTGCGCTCAGTGGTGGGTGTTGTGAACCACCCCATTGACGTCACCGTCACGCTCAAACTGGGAGGGTATGAGGTGAGGATACAGGGAAGGCGGTGCCGGGATGCCCGGCTCGAACGCTGGGGTCCCCTGCTCTGCTGACAGCACCTCACCCCCCCGCAGCCGCTGTTCACCATGAGTGCCCAGCAGCAATCCATCCAGCCCTTCACCCCCCAGGACTACGAAGCTCTCACCAATGAGTTTGAGAGACAGCCGGTAAATCCAGCCCCCCCGCCCCAAACCCTCACCCTGCTCCATCCCTCTGGAGGGCTGGCAGAGCCGGGGGGTGCCCCAGGGTTGGCGGTGTCCTTGGGTGGGAGCTGAGCTGTGCCCCCCACCCCGGCACCAGGTGGCCATGCAGTTCATCACGCTGTACGGCTACGAGGACATCGTGACGGCCCGCATTGAGGGCAGCTCGGGCTCGCTCTGGAGCATCAGTCCCCCCAGCCGGGAGCAGATGCGGCGGGAGCTGCAGAACGGCTCCTCCGACATCACCCTCCGCCTCACCTGGACCTTCCAGAGGTACCACCGGCACAGTGGGGCGTGGGGGGCAGCCCTGCCTGCATCCCCCCCCCCCCCCCCCCCCCNCCCCACGCACACTCAGCCTCTGCTGCCCGCTCTGCCTGCAGGGATCTGGGCAAGGGGGGGACGGTGGAGCACACCTTCGACAAGCACACCACCGACCTGCAGCCCGGCGCACCCCAGCGCATGGAGCTGGCCCAGCTGCTGCAGGGAACCCGTGACACCCCTGTGTGAGTGTCCCTGGGGAGGGGATGGAGGGGCCGGACACCCCCTGCCTCGTACTCAATGGGATGGTTACCCCTGCCCTGCTCACCCTGTTTTCTTGCAGGCAAGTGCCCAAACTCTTCCCCAAATACATCCGGGCACCCAACGGCCCCGAAGCCAACCCTGTCAAGCAGCTGCTGCCAGGTACGTCCTACCCTGTCTGCGTCCCGTCCCATTTCCCCCCACCCCACCCCACCCCCCGGCAAAAAAATAGCTGTTGGGGGCACACCAGTGGCCATGCTGTGCCCTGAGGGTGCCACCCTGTCCCCTGGCAGATGGGGAGGACAGCTACCTGGATGTGGAGGTGCAGCTGAAACGGGAGCGTGCGGGCACTGGCCGAAGGGGCGACAGCTTCTTGGAGTGGTGGGTGGTACGGCTGAAAGAGGCCCCCCCTGGTGATGGCAGTATCCTCCCTATGGTCATCTTCAACGACAAAGTCAGCCCCCCCAGCCTGGGCTTCTTGGCTGGCTACGGGTACGTGGAGGGGGTACACGGGGTGGTGGTGAAGGACCAGCTGGCTGCACCCCAAAAAGGGGTGCAAAAGCTGGGGGTGGGATACAGGATGCTCCCCCTCCCCTCGCAGGATCATGGGGCTGTACGTCTCCATCGTACTGGTGATCGGGAAGTTTGTGCGGGGTTTCTTCAGTGAGATCTCACACTCCATCATGTTTGAGGAGCTGCCCTGCGTGGACCGCATCCTGAAGCTGTGCCAGGACATCTTCCTGGTGCGGGAGACGGGCGAGCTGGAGCTGGAAGAGGAGCTCTACGCCAAGCTCATCTTCCTCTATCGCTCCCCTGAGACCATGATCAAGTGGACACGGGAGAAGGAGTAAGGGGAAGGGGTTCTGGGCCACCCCCCCTTCCCGGGGACATCACCGCCAATGCCTTAACCAGCCCCCCCAAAGCTGGGGCCACATCCTGCTGGGGGGAGGCAGTGGGACGCAGGGTACTCGGCGCTCGCTTTTAGGGAGGATGTTTTTCTTACGTTGCTTTGAAGCCGTCCGACCTGCGGAGACCACGTTGTGCCTTCCTGGGGCAGGGGGAC